>JAJJWW010017191.1:600000-1168169 GCA_023531295.1 Papaver armeniacum
TGCACTCTTTTTCCTTTTTGATGGTTTTGTCCCACTGGGTTTTCCACTCAAAGGTTTTAACGAGGCAATTGTGGGTGGCGTAGGTATTTATCTTGTTATTTCAATTTCGAAATTTTAATTCAACATTATTTTGGTATTCCGGACTTTATCAATATTGTTTGTGTTAATTATAAGGTGCTACGGATGATCGAATCCATGATCACCCTCTAAGCGACAAAACAATACAGTTCAAGTCTACTGTCAGCAACGTCTCTGACACCTCGTAGATATGGTGAGTGCACAGTTCGAGCATTTTTACCCTATCTTAATTTCATCCCCATCGTACGGGGCAGCAACAATGTGACGAACATTTTCATCTGTCCAGGCACGTGAAAATGTACACATCCCAAACTCTGCGCACATCTTGAATAGTAGGACTGGCCCCCTGCGCAAATTCAAGATAGCAGAAAAACTCAACTTTTCATTCCATGCGCAAGCAAATGCAGTAGGGAGGTGCACCCATGCGTGAGCATTGAGCAGCATGACACAAAACATATTGGGGGCGAGTTATATGTCACCTCAACCATTTGGGGGCAAGATATGTAACACTCCAGAGCAATCAACACATCCTCGGGGCGAGTTGCGTGAACACTCCGAACAACACGCTCGGGGGCGGGTTATGTAACACTCAAAAAATGCAAATCATGGGAACATGAACTTCTTAACCCATAACAAAGGTTATGGATTAAGAGGGGCGATGTTTGTACCCCTAATATTTTACGCATCATAAATGGGCTAACCTAGGCCTCCAAAACTCCTATTAGTGGCAAAAGAGGGTTCATTGGGCCTAAGGTGCTTCCCTTGTTTACCCAAGAATGGCTAAATAGGCCTAACAAACACCTCACAAGGAATCCCATGTGCATAGGTTCAAATCAAGCAACTAGGAACCCGATCACCTGTGCCACATCAGACGCCACGTCAGCAAATGTGACACGTCATCAAAGTGCCACGTCACCGGAGGAGATGACGTGGCAAGCGCCACGTCATCAAAACTGATGACGTGGCATGTGCCACATCAACACAATATACGACACCTATAGTGCCATGTCAGCAAACGATGACGTGGCATGCGCCACGTCAGCAAACGATGACGTGGCATGCGCCACGTCAGCAGGACAAGGGTCACATCATCAGACAAGATGACGTGGCAGGCGCCACGTCAGCAGGGCGAGGCCACGTCAACGGCATTTGGTGACGTGGCAGCCGGCGGCCCATACGAGCGGCAATCGGCGATTAATTGGCGACTGGCGATTAATTGGAGATTAATTGGTAATTTGATTTGTTGTTGCGCGATGTTGGTTGGTCCCATAGTCCCAGGATATTTGCGCCCCAGCCGTATTTCTCTAAGGATATTTCCGCCCCGTTTGCTCACACCCATGTCTCTTACACCTTTGGTTATCCACACCCCATAATAATTCCTTAACCATAATGAAGTTTCTGGAATATTCTGGGAACCATGCAGGGGAAGCCAGGGCATGCAACCATGCAGTCATGCAGGTGTATTATTGCAGGGAGACATGCAGGGACTGTTATTGCAGGGAGGCATGCAGGGGCCAGTTATGGCAATTGATATCTGCCATAAAATCAAAGAAATAAAACGGAAATTCGCCACATATAAAAGGGGAGTTTGACAACCAAAAAGGTAAGCAATCTTCCATATCAAAAACTCCTGTGAAAAATCCAATACTGACTTTAGCATCGGAGGGTTTTTTTGCAGGTACCCCCCCTTCTCCATAATTCAATTGAAGATCCAGTCCACGAATCAATTATCAGCAAAATCATCATACAAAATTCTGTGTTTGGGGTAGGAGGAATTTTACCTTACAAACAAGTGGTGATGCATAAAGATGGCATGTGGCCATTATTGAAGAAATCTTCACGAAAGCTAAAGCAAAATGATAGCATCAGTCTAAAAGGAATATTCAACTAATTTTAAATTATAGTGTGCTTCGTTATGGGAGTGGCTTTAACAACCCTATTTCCCGCATAACCCGGCCGATGATTATGTAGAAAACATGTCGTTAATTTCCTGAGTAACGTACGCAACCACAAGAAATTATGAGATCAGATCCCATTACACAGCTATATGCAGAAGGGAAAAAATATATATTACAAAACATAACAAGTTTTTTTCTTACAATAGTTTCAAGCTTATAAGAAGTATAATTAGTTGCCATAGGTTTCGAATCCAAATAATAAATTACTAAAACAAATACCCCTAATGCCTCACAACTATAGTTTATAATGAAAAAGTATGGATATCCACCAGCTAGATATCTTCCACATATGCCCCAGAACTGAAATCAAACAAACTCTTTCACGATCTCTAGTAACACCTGAAAATTTTTGAACGAGAGTTAAATTCCAAGCAAGTTCATTCGATCACCGAGTCACGAAGAAATATAAAAATGGTGTACAAATATATCGCAAGCCAGTATGTCACAAGAAAATAAATCATTTGGACGCAGCCACCGCCTAGAAAAATCTAAAGTCTCCCTATCAGTATCCGCAATCACATTAAACGCGTTCGGGACACATCCGCAACGTCTAACAGACATATTGTACCTTTATATATGGCTGTACTTAGCACAGATACAAATATACAAGGAATCGCATCCACACCCCATTTCCATTTTTAGGAATGAGATTCATCACACTGCCTTTAGTGGCTTACATAAAACCACCTAGCCAAGGGTCTCACACCAAAATTATAATCACCACTTACGTACCCCGCCACTAACTTTGATTTCATTAACCGATGCATGGACATTAACTTTTGAGCATATATAATATCTCATCACATTTTGTTTTCATTACCAGAGCAAAAAGAAGACATTGATTCTAATCGTTGACAAATTTTATGTTATCACTTTTAAAAGTCTTTTAGGTTAGTCAGATGTTTGAGGAAATTGAACTCTTAAAAGTAAACTTTTTGTTTCTGGAGAATACGTAACAGGATTATCGATGCCAATTAGAAAATTATCTTGCTCATTTTAAGACTCAAGAGTCTCGTTTATTAGAATCTAGCCAAATAGATTTTTGCTCTTTTCTTATGTTTTTACTGTTTTCTCATGTCTTCATCTATTATTCTTAGGCCGGTTCCTATGGGCATAGCAAACGGGCTTGTTTGCTAGTTTTGCACCCACTTTGGAGCTGACAAACAAGCAAACTGGCATGCTCCCCTACCTGTTTTGTGTCTAAAAATTCTTTTCCCAAGATATAAAATGGGAAAAGGATTTTTAGGTCCACGTACTTAGTGATAATGAATTTTTAGGTCCACATATTTATTAATCTACAAGATACATCTTGTTGTCTCTGCACCCCTACCTCCTTTATTACATGCAAAATATACTTGATGAACCGTGGTTAGTGAATCGCGTAAAAACAACACTCTCGCAAACAGCCCAAAAGCTGGACCTTTGGGACGGAGCCTACCTGTTTTGTATTTTTATGTGGTTCACTTTCCACGGTCTGTACAGAACTATTCTCTCCACGTTTTAGGATTAGCTACAACCTAGGTAAGCCACCCCACTTTTGTCACTGACGCGTATAGTGCACAATGATATTATTGCTTGGGCCACCAATGGACTCATATGACTAAAAAAATAATAAGAGAGACATTTTTCATGCGTAGTCAAGTAAGCTGACTTGGTCAAATGGTCAGCTATGCAACTTTTTTTCCAAGGGCTGCTTGAGGCATTTTCACCGTCATGGCCATCTATATATAGCCGAGACAAAACCACAATTTTCGCAAAAATTACTTAAGCCGAAGTTTAAGAGTGTATATTTTGCTAAATCAAAGATTAAGCATCTCTAATTTTCCCATAAGGATTGTTAAATCAAGAATTAAACATGTACATTTTACTAAACTTTTAGAGTCCAGACTCGATGATATTTTGCTAAACATATGATTTTTTTCACTCAACCACATGTAAAATGATCGGCTGTGACAATGCTAAGGCTAGATGGAAAAGGTTTCAGCCGCGCAAGATAAAGCCTTTTCTCTATGTTAGGTCCAAAAATTTCAGAACAAAAATACAATTACAAGAACTGCTAAAAAGAAAGATATAAAAGAACAAAAACTCCAAGATCCTCGCCCTTTAAAGAACCGAAAATGCTAGGATGACCGATTTTTCCTCTCGACCCAAAATCCCGATTCTAATAAATGGTGGGCCCATTTTAATCCATTGATGATCCCAATGCACAGAACGCTCCATGAACCGAACATGTTCCTTTCGGGAGATTATGCGGGGATGAATATTCGGCAGATGTAACATTTCCCTTTAAGGCTAACCCCCATGGTCTTCTAATCTAGCAGCTAGATTGGCCATCCACGTCAGCTAGGGCAACTTCCTAAATCCTATGATATTTCTAATCTAGCAGCGAAACGCTAAATAGAACAGCGCTGAACGCTGAACCAAACAGCGTCATATGATTTTATTTTCCATACAACTAATCATTACTATTTCTCTCTCCATATTTTTCCTCTCTCTCCCTCATTTTCCTCTCTCGCTCCTAGTTAGCAATTAGGCGAATTATTCCCGAATTATTCGCGAATCCGAACGAACTGTCAGAATCCGTTGCATTCGTTCGAACTATTGAAAGTCCGAACATGGTACGTGTATATTATGGAATACCCGAATTAAGCGCGAATAATTTGGATACACGAACTATTCGGCGAACTAAGTCGTCTAGCTGGCTAACCCAGCTCAGTCCGACTCTCGTAGCTAAGTTAGCATCCAACTCGGCTGATTAATCATATGAATTTGTCAAAAATGAAAGTGTAGGCGTGGAGAATTGATCACTAACCCATGAACCACTAGACCAATAATTCGGATACTGCATATACCCTAATTAAGCGCGAATAATTCGGATACCGTATATTACGGTCTCTCACTAATGCATGAACCACTAGACCAACCATGCGTTGGTGTTGATGGTGGTTTTTAGCTTAGGGGTAAAATCGTAAACCCTAGTCAGACAATGACGTCACAGAACTTGAGTAATAATGTTCAAACCAAGCACATTTATTGAACCCTTTAATTTGTCTGCAAGAAAATTATCAGGGTACCTTTTTTAATGCTAATTAGTGTTTCAACAGGCCAAAACCCTAATTCTCACACCGCATGTGCCAATGGATAACCATGCCAGCCACACCTATCGCGCCAAAGCATGCCAACCATGCTAGCCGCACCCCAGTGCCAATAGCAAACCATGCAAGCCACACCTACCGCGCCAAGGCATGCCAACAATGCTAGCCGCACCCATGTTCCAATGAAAACCATGCCAGCCACACCTACCGCGCCATGCCAAACGCACCTTTCCATGGCCCCATTCTAACGTAGTCGCGCCACCTTGCTGGCCTTCCCTACGCGGCTACCAAAACGAAGGCGTGCGACAATCAACGGTCCCCCTTCAATCCAAGAAGCAAATCCTAGCCATCCAAGGTTACCAGACAACGTGTGGTAACCTTTGGCCCGAAAACCTAAGTTTGGCCACGCCAAACCATGCCATGCCAAAGACATGCCAACCAAGCCGCGCCACCATGTTGGCCTTCCCTACACGACTACCAAAACGAAAGCGTGCAACGATAAACGGCTATCTTTCCTCTTGAGATGCAAAATCTCGACCGTCGAAGGTCACCAAGCTAGCAAGTCTCCCAAGTACGACTTTCCAGGCAAGAACAACACGCTACATGTTTTTCACAGAAACATTCGAGACATCAACACATATCACAAACTAGGGGATCCTCTTTGGGTATTGGTTTGGCGGTTTACAACGTGCGCCGTACACTACGCCCGTCATAAGGAAGTGTCATAAGGGTGAGGCGGTTAGTAAATACAGGGAGTTAATGGTGAAACGCTTTTTACATCAATTCCATGCGTTAACGGTTTCATAGAACATCAATTCCATGGGTTAAGTGGCAAAATGCCCCAAAATGGACCCCATAGTTGTGAAAATGCCCCGGACGTTAGGCGAAAGATTAAAATGCCCCAAAATGATATCGAAATGCCCCAGACGTTAATTTTGCCTATAATAGTCAAAATGGGGCATTTTAATTTTTTGTGACTGGTCAACTGTTACATGAATGGTCTCTTTTGCCCATCGACAGAAATAGCGCCCGACATGACGTCACACGTGTGCTAATGAACCCATTACACGTGGGCAATGTAGACTGTTGACACGTAGACTTAACTGATACCTGTACCACACGTGTGGTTCGTTCGAGCCACAGAAATATCAAAACACCAGAACGATAGAGATTGAGAGAGAGAGGCAGACAGACGGGGATGAACTGTGAAGTTGCAGCGAAGAACAGGTAACTTATAACCCTAATTTTGTTTTACGATTTGGGGTTTTCGAAACCCAACCTTGCTCTGCTGGTATCTGCCAACAAGTTAAAGATTCAGGTGTTTATGGATTTAAGGATTTTGGAGTTTATAGATCAGTTAAGGGTTGATGTATGGATTTTTAGGTATCAATTATGGTTTAAATTCAAACCCATTTTAGGAACCTAAAATCTCCATTCTATAAAGCCCTAATTGAAAAATGTTGATGTTGCTGTTTGATATGGTGTATACATCATTATGTACGAATTAGATGACTGATTTAATAAGACGAAATTATTCAAAGCTTGAGCTTTTGTTTGTAATGCACCTACTGGAGATGTTGGTTTTTCTTTCTTTATTTTACATCTTAGGGCTTAATCACTGATTTGGGTTGATTCGGTTGAGGTGATATCAATTTGGGAAGAACATGTAATTTTCAATGGGGATTTAATTTTCTCATTCACGGCTATGGAATTTCTTAATAGGGTGGTCTATTTATCCCAAACTTATAGCTAGTCTTGTTAGATGCCATCAGACCTAACGGGCTTCAACAGCTAATTCGGCTTCAATTTTGATTTCTGAAACATGGTTCTGCTTTAAATTATCTAAAACATGGGCATGATGAATTACTAAATGCTGGTTCTTGGGTTTGATTCATCTGTCTGAGTGTGTCTTCATCATCCCAGCAACATAATAGTTGATTGAATTTGTCAAAAGGGTATAAATGTCATGTTATCACACGTGCGGACCACATGATTCTGATTTTGACCACTTAACCATGCCTAACGGCAACTTTAACGGTCTGGGGCATTTCGATATCATTTTGGGGCATTTTAATCTTTCGCCTAAAGTCCGGGGCATTTTCACAACAATGGGGTCCATTTCGGGGCATTTTGCCACTTACTGTGCAAACTTTGGATGGGTAAAATTTGGGGTAGGGGCCATAATATGGAGTTCGGGTCACCAAACCCCCTTTGGTCACTAATATCCCATATGCTCGACACATGTTGAATACAATGGCCGACCTAGTAGCTAGTTTTCCTAGTCTTGGTAAACTGGCAGATAGTTTTACTACCTGAACTCGGATTCAAAAACCTAAAATATAGAAACTTCCAAAACTTCCAAGTATCTATGATCGAAGCCTATATATAATGCACAGGCCAACCCCAACCCTGTTATTTATTTTCTACAAGTAGAAGAAGAAGAAGAATTAGAAGAAGAGGTTTATAGCAAGGGCTTCGAACTACAAAAAGGTATGCTTATAATCTGAGATTCCTCGTGAGCCTGGTTTGAGAATCGATACCAATTTTATTTCTTTCCTCAATCTTTTAATTCTAATACGTTCATGCAAATTCATTGCAGAATACATATATATATAATTTTCTGATAACACGTACGTAAACAAGAAATCAATATATTATGGCACAAGTTGGTCAAATGTTGCATCAGAAACAAGATCTGTTTAATTCATTGTTCAGTGCTGAAAGTAACAACACCATGGAAGACCACAACATTATTCAACCCAAAATCGAGAAACAAGAACGAGTTTGTGAGATATCGGAATCCATGCTTCAAGCTTCTGTCGAGAAGCTGCGTGCTGGGTATAAAAGAATTGATGATGGTAAGTCCCTGCGCCCGATTCTCTTGAATTGATTGCATGTTATTACCGCTACGCACTGTTAATTGTGTTTGTAATTATGATATTTTGCTAATTATTTGTTAATTGTTCTTCTAATCTGCAGCAAAAAGGCAAAGAACAATTCAAGTGCTTCAAGTTAATAACCTCAACCTCAAGAGTCATAGCAATACTGGGTACAAGAACCACGGAAAATCCTCTCAAGAACGTGTAGGGAAGAAGAGTCATAGCAATACCCGGTACAACCAAGGAAAATCCTCTCAAGAACGTGTAGGGAAGCTTCACCAGTTGAAGATTAACAGAAAGCCAAAGTTCATCAGAGATTTTTATTGAAGCTCTTAGAATTTATTAGTAAAATAGAGTAGAATCTATTCTCTCTTGTACTGAGCACTTGCTTTGCTAATTAATGAAAAAGTATTTTGATTATGGGAAACTAATAGCTTGTGGTGTGAAGAACAACTGGTAGAAAAATTAGCATACAAAATATTTGAAGCTAACAGAAATAATGAAGGATCTTCCCAAAGACTAAGATCATGATTTACTAACATAATGAGTGATGATGTTACATACCTGATTAGCTCCAGCAGATAGGTCAAGAATAGCAGGAAAAAACAGCAGCAATTATTGAGAATGAAGTCTTGTCTTCTCTGTCGAAATCTGCCGTATATGGGATACTAATAAATTATGGGTATCGGGGGTTCATAGATCGATCAGAGAAACAGATTAAAGACAATAAGAACACAAGATCTTAACGTGGTTCGGCACTAACGCCTACGTCCACGGACAAATCCCCGAAGGGAGAATTATTATTGATCTCCAGATGTTTGATCATTCTGGGATGAGTTACATTTACATAATGAATCCTATTTATAGGATTATTGAATAAGCAGTAAACCTAGAGCAACAAACTATCTTGACTAGGTAAACTAAACTTATCTAGCTAGAATACATGATTTATATGCTAGAGACTAGGTCCTCCAAATATCTTGACATACTAACTTCCAATATATTCCAACACCCCCCCTCAAGTTGAACACTGAGAAAAATACGAAGTGTACAACTTGAACAATTCATTCTTTTGTATCTTGAACTTCAATCATCAACCGCTTCGTTTGATCTTTGATAGGAGACCGACGCACTTAACATTATGGCTGTCTTTAACGAGCAACTGAAACAAGGACCAGTTCTTTCTTCTTCATTCATTTTTTTTTTTTTTTTTTATTTATCATCATCATCATCACATGGGTAACAAGCAAGATGAAAACTGAACATTTGGAAAAAACCAAACGAGAGAACATAACATTGGGATTGAGTAACCAAATCAGTTTGACAACTGATGACAGGGGAATCACTAACATAATTGATTCCAAAATGGAAAATATTGTTAAAGGTAGTTATCTGTCCAATCAACTGATATGATGGTAGAGATACCACAGCATGGCCTTGGGCCATTATAGATGAACTTAGGAAGGTTCGCTGCACTCCCATATGCAAATTTAGCTGAGACGATGAGGCTGACCAGCATGATTGATGCTTGCGCGCCAGCCATAAAGAATGTTGTTGATACGAGAACTGCCATATATCGACATAGCAGAGATTTCCAACTTGAAAAAGTAAAAAGAGATTACCAAAAATGGTAAAACAACACAGTGAGTTGTTGATTGACTTGAGTTAAAGGACTGCACCTTTTTTAAACACAAAAATGCAGCAAACTAAAGGCGTCTAATGCAGATGCCAATTTATGAACTACCGAGATTTTTGGTAGTAGACAACAAGAATGTGGAAAATAGTTGTAGTCAAAACAAATGACTGACATTCTTTCCTATAATGGAAGCAAAATATATCGGAACTGAACTGCAGGATATTCAAAAATGGAAAGTATCCTGGGATTTGTATCCTGGAAAGTATTCAAAAATCAGTGGTACAAAAGATGATAAATACCCATAATTACCATAAAAATGAGTCGAAGAGTATTGATATTAAGAGAATATCTTGCCGTGAACAATGGCAAAATATTAAGTGAATATCATGTTCGATGTATCGACATGACATACCGAAAGAATAGATTAGCCCATGGGTTTGAACTATTGAATGAAACCACATTGGAGAATCCAATCTGTGTACTTGAAATATTAGGTCTTGATAAAACAAAACCTCAGTGAGATAACCTTGTTAAAAAGATGAACAAGATATCCGGAAAATGGAATACTCTTCGGAAAATTTTCCGAAAAACGGAGAGAATATATTTTCCAAGAGAGAATATATTTTCCGAAAGGAAAGATGATGATTTTGGATAAAGATTGAAAATATGGAAAATATTTCCAATAAAAAAAATTAAAAAAAAATTGATTGCCAGATTTTGGCAAGGATTTCGAAAATGGAGAAATGTTTTCGGGAGTGAACTCTTGGCAAACAAAAAAAAACAAGGAAGAAATAAATTCCAGTGAATGTATATACTTGATCATCCACGATGTGTTTGATTAAATCAATTGCTAAATAAAATAGCAACGAAGAAGAAAATGAAAATCAATGAAATAATCATTACTTGATCTATATCAAGGAGCCAAATACCTCAGATGGAGATTTCAGAACCCACGAATCTTATATGCAAAAAATCGTGAATACTATACCATCTCTTTACTGTTTGATGGCTTCAAAACAGAAAGAGCATCGACTAGTTTAGATGCAAACAAAAGTGAAAAAATGGAAGAAAGACATCAAAGTTTGATACCCAATTTTAATGACAAGGAAATTAAATTTGCTGAACTTCCCTGTTAAGATACTAACCCTAGGAAATCCGGGTAGTAAAAAAATAATCTAGCATCATGTAAACATCTCATTAACCTTAATGTATGAATAGAAAAAACATCAAACTTAATGAAAAAATGATGATAGATGCGAAAACGAATATTTTTATTTTGTAGCGGAAGCAATGAGCGGATCTCCCCGCTCTGATACCATAATAAATTATGGGTATCGAGACGGATCATCGATTAGAAAAAACTAAATCAAAGATGAAATTAGAAGACAGACAGATTAAAGTGGTTCGGTCACTCGACCTACGTCCACTGAGAAACCCCGTAGGGTGATTTAGATTATTGATCACCAGAGTTTGATCATTCTGGGATAAGAATTGCATTTACATAATGAATCCTATTTATAGGATTATTGAATAAGCAGTAAACCTAGAGCAACAAACTATCTTGACTAGGTAAACTAAACTTATCTAACTAGAATACATGATTTATATGCTAGAGACTAGGTCCTCCAAATATCTTGACATACTAACTTCCAATATATTCCAACAGATACGAATGGCAAGGCACGATGAGAAGAGGGACTCCCCTCCTTTATAGAATTCTCCAATCCTTACCCATTACGAGAATATAGAGATTTAGGGGTACACCACCAATCAGTCAATATGATGCAAGGTCAATATGAAGACACGAGCAGTCAATATGATGCAAGGTCAGTACATAATCTTAGTTTTAGCAATTGCTAGAATTTTAGGCCATCTTTATTCTTTACGGTGGCTATTAATGTGGTGTAAATGTATAACACAGTATTTAGTGCAACCCTGAGCGTGTTATATCCTTAGTCCATCCACGCTTCATGCAATAAATATGCATGTCATCCTGATAGATTACTGCTTCTGCACGTAAAAATCAATTATCAACTATCCAGGATAAAAGCTCATCAATCATGGTGCCTACCCATGTTAAGCTCAAGCGAAATTCAAAGCTTATGTAAAGCTTTCTTAGGCTACTGTATGTATACAAAGTATACGATGCATCAACGAAAAACAATCTTACTTCAGAAAAAAGCTACCTTACTGTAATACTTCACTGCAACTTAACAAAACTCAATGAAACTTTATTGAACCAAACAAATCTAGTTTTGAATTCCCTTATGAACTTAATTGAAGTATTAATTCCTACCGGAAAACAACAACGTGTACATGAACTTAACCAAAGCTCTTGCTAAAGACAATCGTACCAGAATGTTTTAACTTTAACAGAATTTTACTCCCGCTGGAAAACAACAACATGTACATGAACTTAACCAAAGCTCTTGCTAAAGACAATCGTACCAGAATGTTTTAACTTTAACAGAATTTTACTCCCGCTGGAAAACAGAATCAAATGATTAAATAGCTACTTCACTTTTAAAACAAAAATTGTGAGAGAAAAACTCCCACTGAAAAATGCCTTAAACATACAACAATATTTCTTATTGTCGGTGTCTCCTTTAATTTGAACCGTATAGCTCCTTTGATTGGTAATAAGTACAAATTTTGCAACTTCAAGTCTAGAAGGTGTTAACAAGGGGTCGGAATTTAGCTTGTCTGTCATGTCCCAACAATACTTGACAAGGAACAATCAAAATTAGAACTACCTGATTACACAACATATGTATGTTCCCTGAGGTCAATCTACAGTATTACCTTCAAGCTAATCTGTATCTACCCACGGGAACTGACTGTAACTAAAACCACGCATACTATCAAGTGGTGCGACAAGAAATAATCATAACACCAGATTCAAATTAATAGTACGGTATGTCATATCATTATAGGAACCGTGTCATTGGCCTAACTCTCACTTAGTCTGGAACGGGGACTAAATTGTTTCACATATCATAACATACTAATAGGCCCCTTGTTTTAGGTTTGATCAGTGAGACGAATCTATTAACCAAAACCGTACTATGAAGATCTTAACAGGAAGCCGGTGAAACAAAAGCTATTACAGTTATCAATATAAAAAGCTATTACTAAGCAGGTGAATTCTAAAGTAGCAAAAACAATGATTTTTTTTTTTTCGAAACAGCAATATTCATTCCAAGAGTGCTGAGAAAGCACAAGAAAACTACAAAGTATAAGAGTTAACAATAGTTGAGCGACGGGATTACATGTTGTCTTTAAATTTTTCCCATCTACACATAAAGTCATCAAAAGTAAAGATTCTAAGTTCTTTGTACATGGAAGCCCAGTTGTATAGAGTTGCTTTAATGTTAATGAGCAACTTCTCATAAGTGATTGATTCTGAAAACAAAATCAATGATTACAGTAGAAACAAAAAAGGTCAAACCATATTATGTTTATAAAAACAAAATGATGCAGTAAGACGACCACCTATATGACTAAACCATGACGTACTTATTTAAACGTCAAATACACCTATTGAGTTCAGACTCTTGTTGTAGTTCTGTTTGAAATTTAGCTCACACATGGACAACCCAATGAAACAGAGCATACAAGTCATAATATCACCTTAAAAAAAAACAAAGATATTCAATTCCACCTTCAAAGACTGGATGGATATGTGACATATGTGACAACCAGTGATATAGGATCCTTTAAACTCATTAGGCCAAACTAAAAGACCACGAGAGTTAGAAAAACATGAGTGTCAGTCTAGTCATACGTTGATTGTGAGCTTTCTGCAAATTTCTTAATCACCTTTTATGCTACCCACATTTCCAAGTGTAGCCAAATTATACAAGTAGATTCTGGACTATTTTTACCTAATTTGATTGGGGCCAAACATTTTAATTGGGGGCCTTGACATTTTATTTGCACCCCAAATTTTTCAGGGGCGTATTAAACCGATTGTGAAAATACTATTTTATCCTTCACTAAAAATAAATCTTAAAAACCTATTAATCCTTAATCCTAAGCCCCAATTCATTTCTAGTTCTAAACAAAAAGATCACTCCCTCCCCTCTCACCCTCTCGACACTTCTCTTCTCCTCCATTAACGACTCCTAGAAAAAAAAAAAAAATTCACCCGAAAAATTTCAGTTACAGTAAAAGGGTCGTCAATTCGACAAGCCTAAACCCTAACGATTTTTCATATGCATGTAGAGAACATAAAAAATCGTTAAGGTATATGATGATCAAGATAACGACCATATTTCTGGTTTTCATATTTTTTTACCCTAGATTAGAGTCGTTAACATAATATAGAAACCTATGACGATCCTCCATGGACGACCCTTTTTTAAAGGTCAACGACCCCGGAGTGAAAAACAAAGCCTCTCTCTGTCCCAAAAAATTTCAGAGTCGTCTTGGTATAGACAAACAAAATAACGACTCTTTGTGGCCCAAGCTAAGAGTCGTCAGGGTATATCATATTACCCTAACGATTTTTCATAACTTGGAAAAGTAGCAGGTTTGAGTCGTCAGGGTATATCATATTACCCTGACGATTTTTCATAACCCGGAAAAGTTGCAGGTTTGAGTCGTCATTTCGGTGTCAATACATTGACGACTTTATAGAGTCGTTGGGGTATACATCCCTCGACATTGACGACTCTTTCTCTGTGTTGTGACATATATCCAATCCATGGGAGAATTTAAGATAATCTTACCATCAACACAATCATCTTTGTTACTTGAACCTTCTCCAACATCATTTCCCCTACTTGAATTACTCATTTCTAAAAACCCCAAGTTTTCCTCTAAAACCTCTTCTTCTTCTTCTTCTCAACTCACAAAAAAAAAAAAAAAAAAAAAATCTGATTTTAATCTAACATAATCTAACCACACTAACCAAATTATTAAGTTTTAATACTAATGATTCAGGGGTAGTTTAGATATTTAGAAAATTTTTTGCTAAGGGGTGACCCAAATTAGGTTTTGGTGACCTTTTTTGTCCTCTAGTGGGAGGCCCCCAATTAATATTTTTGGCCCCCAATCAAATTAGGTATTTTTAAGGTGTTGTAATAAGTTATCTCTTTAATGTATGACTAAATAGAGATTCAACTAGAAATTTACATAATAATGTAAGTACAAGGTATTTCATTATCCTTAGGTTTCGACTAGAATATTCGTAGAGAACTATAGGTCCCTATCATGACTTTCATGCGTTCGTTTGGTAACAATCCAATCCTACTACCATTAGTACTTTAGAAGTTATAAGCACACCACTTTTACATTTAGAAGCAAAGTAGTTCAATCAATACTAAAGGTTCCAGGTCTGTAAACTTCTACATATGGATATCAGCTAAGCATTCTACTTAAGCAAATACTGTTAACAATTTTAGCTATCGGTAACCAATCACAGAAAGCGCAAAGATAGTCTAACGCAGTAACGCTGACTGCCACCATGGAAAATGAAAATGACGGATAGTCCTACCATACCCATAACACGTTCAAAGTTCAAATCAAATCCTATTAAGTCTAGAAGAAGTACTGTATACGTAGTGCTTGTGTTACATAATAGACAACTTGTTACTCCTCTTCTCCTTTAGATTAGTCTAATGAGTCTGGAGCGGTTGTGAAATTTCTCATATCAACTGTATTTTTAGGATTGCACTGTATGACCTAAAAATTCACATGGTCATCTTCTGGAGTTTATCTTGTGGTAGATTGTTTAATCCGTGAAATGGCTATAACTAACTGTTCACTTCACTTCTACTGTATACAACCATATCAGACAATAAGCGATTATAAAAAATATTAAATAGCCAAGTTACAAGCAAACCATGGAGTAAAAGTAATCATCCACAAAAACACTTGATTGTCGTTTTATATCTGTTCAAAACTAAGAAAGAAACAAGCTTATTGCATGTTAATCCAAGAGACAGTACTAGCTCCTTCAAAACGTAAGGCGTAACTGATGGCTAAACTAAAAATACAAAATACCAAACACACTTACTTAATAAGGCCTAATACGTTCAGGTACCGTTTATACCTAAGTTACTAATTGGGCCCTACTCATATTAAAAACAACATTTTCATTGTCTTTATCGAGCACCGAGTAAATAAAAACTTTACCTCAATTCCAACGGTAGGCATTTTCTTTACATACACACACCTACATGCATTACCTAGTACCAAGAGGCTAAACTATGGATGGGAGAGAGAGATCTCATCAACCCTTTCTGGTATTTTCATTTTGTTTTTTATATCCCGTCATGACTCATGATTACTACGGTCTAGAATATTTAGCTGCTCTAACTGGTATGTATATATTTATGGACAATAAAAGTCGCAAAACAGTCAATCTTGTCATATGAGTCTACTATTTCCCGACAGATGCCTCTACCCAGATCAGCATTTTAGCTTTTTAGTTATCTTTATATGTAAAACGAATTGATGAAATATTAGTCACATTAAATTTGATTTCTATAAGATACAAGTAGTAGCAAGATCAGACTCTCAAGTGAAGCCATAATATCATGTTATAAAGGCTGGCTGGCATACATAGACAACATGACTCATGATAAGAATTACCAAGCACGTTGAAAACTTAATATGGTTGGAAACATATGTTTACTAACGACAAACAGTAACATTTTTAACAAATTTCTGAATAGATAGTGGAATGAACACAAATCACTTGAACATTACCAAATGTCCTTAAAATAGCAATACTGCACCATATTTTATTTATATCAAATGCCAGATAACAACAAGATTCTTATTACACGAAGCATGCCCGTAAAAACTTTCCTCCCTACTCAAACGTCCAAATCATGTTACATAGTCTTTAAAAAAAGATACAGTAGCATATACAATGGCCGCGTTCACTTCCTGCACAACTTTTCTGTCAATCATTCACATTCATACTAACCGTAATTGGTAATTATAAAAAAATAAAAGGCATCATCCATAAGTGTTAACCGTTAGCCACTATAGTTGTGGATTAAAAGTTTATATCTATCAAACAAACACAGTTCATTGTACTTGATCAGTTTCTAGACCCTGATATGGTTGATAAAGAATATCTAAACAAGTAGAATAAAAACACAAACAAATTGCAATAGAATGTTTTGATTTTATTGCTTAATAGAAGAACTTACAACGTTTACCTTTAGGTTTATTTTTCTGCCCTTGGTATTGCTCCTTCTTCTTGGTTTGTTTACTGCTAGTATTCCTCTAGTTTTCTGTCGTGTCTTCTACAAGCACTCTAGGTGCCTATTTATAGGTTTAAGACTACGCTAAAACTAGTAATATACATAATGAGTAATTCTCTCTATTTTTGTAACCTTCTAGGAATAGGACTCTACTGTTCCTTCTAGGAATAGAACTCTATTTCTAGAATTACTTGGAGAGTAATTCAGGGTGTTTTTTTGGACCTAGGAATAGGGTATTCTAATGGGCCTATACCTAAAAACGGATCAGACCTCCCCCATCAGAAAGCTTTTGGTCCCTCAAAAGCATTGAACCAAGAGGTGGGGATATTTAGCTTGCAACTGCTCTCTTGAGTACCACTTTGCATGCTTAAAATTTTTCCGCTTAAGGCGGACTTGGAATAACTCTTGTTCTCCCACTCTAGACATCCGTGTCTTCTTGCTAAGAACCATAACTTTTGTTGCTACTTCGGGAATTAAGTCTTGCACAACGAGTAACAATGGCGACTCATTTCGCTCGTCAAGTAACGAAGGTTCAAAAAGCTTAAGATTCTCGGCATTTGCTGTAGAGTATATCTGCATATAGCTTGGCAGTTCTAGCTTAAAAGCATTAATGCCATATTGTTCCAAAATTCCAAACGGACCATAGCGTATAGGTTTCAACTTCCTCTAAGGCCCTTGAAAACGGGTTTTCCCAATAGCTAACCAGACAAGATCACCAACCTGAAAAGTATGTTCAGTCCGATGTTTATCATGTCGTTGCTTTTACTTTGCTTGTGTTTTCTCAAGATTTTCACGTACTTTTTCATGAATATGCTGAATACGCTGAATAAACTTCATTGCGCTAGCTACTTCTGACTTCTCGGTGTCTACATTTTCTGGCCTAGTAAATATTAGATCAAATGGAGATTGTGGTATGAATCCATAGCATATCTCGAATGGTGTTTTGCTGGTAGAGCTATGCAAAGCCGTGTTGTAGCAGTACTGAACATAAGGTAGATTCTCATCCCAAATCCTCGGCCTTTGTTGGTTGAACCCTCGCAGTAGTTGAACAATTGTTCTGTTCACAACTTGTGTTTGCCCATCCGCCATGGAAGAAATGCATAGATCTTTTCAATGTAGTATCCAATAATCCCCATAATCTCTTCCAAAATCGGCTCAAAACCTAGTATCTCTATCGCTAATGATACTTGTTTGGTAACCCAAAGTGTACAAAAATATTTTGGAAGAATTCTTGTGCCGCTCCTTCCATTTGTAATTGTCTTTTTGCAAGGGATCATGATTGCCATTTTGCTGAAACGATCTACTATGACAAAAATATAATCGTTACCATTCTTCATAGTTGCTAAGCAACCGATGAAATCCATTGATATGCTTTCCCATGGTCTAGTTGGAACTGGTAAAGGGGTGTAGAGTCCAAGTTTCCGGTTACTAGGCTTGCTGGTACCACGGGTTTTGCATCCTTTAACAAACTTTTCTGTATCAACAGTCATACTTGGCCAATGGATGTGGCGTCGAATATTTGCAAGTGTCTTTTTGACGCCAAAATGCCCTGCCACCAGTGATGTGCGCGCCTCTCGAATTAATGAGAGTCGATGTTGTTTTGGAATACAAAGCTTGTCTTCCTTGTACAACAGTCTATCCTCCACATGGTAACTGTGATCTTCTATTCCACTTCCACCCTTAGTCATAAGGAATTCCTGGAACTCAGCCTCTTCCATGTAATTCTCCTTATATGAATCTATTCTAGTCGGTTGCATTTGTATCACAACAACAACCATTTTGGATGGAGTTCTTGAGAGAAAGTCAGCTAGTTTTTTTTTCATCCCTTTTTTATACTTAATCAACAACCTATATTGTTGCAGGTAACCCATCCACTTGAAGTGCATTATCTGCTGGAGCTTGCTTTGTGTGTGTAGATACTTCAAAGGTTCATGGTCACTATGAATAATTGTTTCTTTTCCCCACAAGTAGTGTTGCCACTTTTTGATAGCTTGAACTATTGCATATAGATCTTTTTCATATGTTGGATAGTTTAGAACAGCCCCAGAAAATAATTCAGAATGATAACATACGAGTTTACCTTCTTGTAGCTGAACAACCCCCATTGCATATCCCGATGCATCATTTTCCACCTCAAATGGCATGCGCATGTCATGGAGTGTGAGAACTGGTGCTTCACATACCGTCTCTTTCAACTTCTTGAATGCTTCTTTCTCTTGCAATCCCCATGTGATAGTCCGATCCTTGGATAGTAGTCATAATAACGGTGCCGCTATAACGGAGTAATTCTTGATGAATTTTCTCAAATATTGCGTTGCTCCGATAAAACTACGCAACTCTGTTTGTGTCGTTGGTGGAGACCAATCCTTTATCACAGACACCTTGCTTGGGTCAATTTGAATCTCTCCATTGCCCACAATGTGTCCTAGATAGTGCACTGATTTCTTAGCAAACTCACACTTCTTCATATTCAACCTCAATTTGTGATGATTTGGAGCCGGTTGTAAAACTGATTTTTCAGGATGTAAGAGATGTTCTTCCCATGTTTGACTGTAAATCAATATGTCGTCTAGGAATACCATTGCGAACTTATCTAACACCGGTCTTAGAGCTTCATTCATTAGTCGCATGAAAGTTGCTGGAGCATTCGTTAACCCAAAAGGCATAATTAACCACTCAAAAAGCCCTTGTTTAGTCTTAAACGCAGTCTTCCAAACATCTTCTTCTCTCATGCGAACTTCATGATGTCCATATTTCAAATCTATCTTGTTGTAGTATTTAGCATGTTTTAGTTGATCGAACAAATCATCGATTCGGGGCATAGGGTATCTGTTCTTAATGGTGATTTTATTGAGTGTCCGATAATCAATGCACATGCGCCAATCACCATACTTCTTTGGTACTAGAATAATTGGGGACCCTGCTGGTGAATCCTTTATCTGAAAGTTCTTGTACCTGTTTTTTTACTTTATCTGACTCCATTATGGATTGACGATAAAGCCCAACAGCATCCGGTTGAAGCTGAATTTCATGTTCGACTTGCCTTCTCGGTGGTAACTTCTTAGGTTCTTGCATGATGTCTCCAAAACTATCTATCAACTTTTGTAGTTCCTTCTTTTCCGCTTCACTGCATTGCCAATCATCTGCATTCCTAGATTCACATATTTTGTTGCCAACTGGTCGAACGATAAGTAGTGCAAACTTTTGACAAGCATTTACTAAATGTGTTGCTTGTGGTGCAGTTAAGAGTTGGAGTTTCTTGCTTTCCTTAGAGGATAGAATCCGGAACCCTTTTCCACCTTTAACCAACCTCCACACGTTTTATCGTCGAAAGAACATTGCATCCCTGTCCCATAAGTAGGGACTTCCAAAGATAACATGACAAACATCTAAAGGAACGACATCACATGTTACTTGATTTACGAATTTCCCATCTATGACGAATTCGAAGGTACATTCAGTATTCACTTGTAGTTCTATATCCTTCTTTAACCACCCTAATGGGTAAGGTTTAGGGTGCGGGTTAGTCTTCAGTTTTAATTTCTTTACTAGTTGTTTCGATATCAAATTCCGCTGTGACCCACTATCAAAGAGGGTGAGAACTGAGGTCTTTTCAATTTCAACGTACACCCAAAATAGCTTTTTTTTGGTAGATTCTGGTTGTGTCGGAGATGAATTAGTTGCAATTAGTTGCAACTCCTTTACTTGTCATCATTAATAATTTGGCAGCAGGTTGCAACGACCCATCGATCTCTTCATCATCTTATTCTTCGTCTTCTTCATTGCAGAGGGTTGTTGTAGCTTGTTTACGCTCTTTCCACCATGCTGGTTTCAATTTTGGATGCAATTTCCAGTATCCTTCCTTAGAGTGTCGATCTGTCTTACATTTCTCACATTATTGGTTGCTTTTACTTGCCACTACATGATTCTTCCTCCCCTCTCTTTGGACAAGCTTCTGAACCTCTCTTTCTCCAGTCCTTGGTTGCCTTTATCCAAAAGGTTGGCTTTTCATCTCGATGTACATAGCTTTCTTGAAGGCATCGCCAATATCAGTCACTGAAAATAGTGCAAGCTCTGTCCTTATAGCAAAAGGTAATCCACCTTTAAACTTCTCAATGGTTTCAGAATCTCTCATGTTCACTTTCAATGCGATAGCTTGCTTGCGAAATTCAGTAGTGTATTCTTGCACGTTCTGTCCTTTTACTTGCCGCAAGAATTTCCATCATTCGCGTAAGAGTTCTTTGTACCCAATAGGGTAGAACTGATTTCGTATAGCTGTTGTAAACTGCAGACATGTCGTCACTGGATTATCCAAATCTGACGTATATGCCTCCCACCAAATAATAGCATGACCATCAAGTCTAAGTCTTGAAAAACTTACCCTTTGCTCCTCATTAAACCCCTTAGTGCCGAAATAAACTTCTAGAGACTTGAGCCAGCCGTCCAATTTTTCTGGGTTTAAGTCCCCATTGTATGCAGGGATTTGAATCTTCGCCTCTACTTTGAACGGTGTATTGTCAAAGAAACTTGATTGTTTATAACCTGAGTTTGGATCATCTGTTGACTTGGATTGTATAGGCTGTGATTTTTAAACATCTCTGTTAAAACAGCTAGATCATCTTACATTGATTTCATCTCTGCCAGATCGCTCTTTACGGTTTTCATATCTTCCTCTAACTTTTCCATGGTCTTGTCTTGTGGATTTGAAGATGACGAAACTGAAACTCTTCTTCTTTTGTCAATATCAGGATCTAATGGTAATATTGTGTTACCCTTGGATCGAAGCCTTTCCATTCATTGCCGTAAACATTTCTTAACTACCTTCTAGCTCTGGATACCACTGATCATTTTCTAGACCCTGATTTGGTTGATAAAGAATTACTAAACAAGTAGAATAAAAACACAAACAAATTGCAATAGAATGTTTTGATTTTATTGCTTAATAGAAGAACTTACAATGTTTACCTTTAGGTATATTTTTCTGCCCTAGGTATTGCTCCTTCTTCTTGGTTTGTTTACTGCTAGTATTCCTCTAGTTTTCTGCCGTGTCTTCTATAAACACTCTAGGTGCCTATTTATAGGTTTAAGACTACGCTAAAACTAGTAATACACAGAATGAGTAATTCTCTCTATTTTTGTAACCTTTTAGGAATAGGACTCTACTGTTCCTTTTAGGAATAGAACTCTATTTCTAGAATTACTTAGAGAGTAACTCAGGGTGTTTTTTTGGACCCTAGGGTACTCTAATGGGCCTATACCTAAAAACAGATCAGTACTGCAAAAATTTAAATTAGTCTTTGGGTTTAGCTGAAATACTCTCGAGTGTTTTATAAACATTTTTGGAACTTTCCACTCTGCTGGACAGTGAGATATCATCGAAATACACCTTTGCGCAGTAAACAACATACAATTCACCTCCCTATATGCGATAAAAATCGCCTACAAAACTAATCTATTAGGATTCAGTTCGATACAAACACTTCCTTGCCTTTGGGTAAAGGGTTATTTGTCTCTTTCCAAATATTATAAATCATTCCGTTTCTACCTAGTCCGCACACAAAACTACTACACACCTTTGGGCAGTACCAGCAGTTTATTGCATATAGGCACACACTTATGATCTGAATGGTTAAAATCCAAATTCAACAAAACGTAATCTTATCCAAGTCAGACCCCTTTTGGGAAAGACTTAACTTGTATTAATTATGCAATTTTGAATGATCATCTTACTGGTCCTCCATAACCCAAGATAGGATGGACCCTTCATCACTATTAAGATTTTCTTAAAAGAAATTAAAACATCATCTAATCATAACAGTTACAAGCTTGCACGGAGTAATGCTTATATATTTTGTTTTTATTTTGAAAAAGGTCATTCAAATATATTATCAAACAGTTTATATGCATACATGTACTTAGGCTCAATTAAACATCAACGGTAGTACTAATTAACAAAATCTCTAACTAGCAACTGAAGTTTCCCTTATCCAGTACATGAACAACTTAATCAGGAAAAATCACTACATTCTTAAAACGGAATCAGATTCTTAATCTAGGGCACAACCTAGATCTTGATACCACTGTAGAAAAATTAGCATACAAAATATTTGAAGCTAACAGAAATAATTAAGTATCTTGTCAAAGATTAAGATCATGATTTACTAACATAATGAGTGATGTTACATACCTGATTAGCTCCAGCAGATATCTCAAGAATAGTAGGAAAAAACATCAGCAATTATTGAGATAGAAGTCTTCTCTATCTGTCGAAATCTGCCATATATGGGATACGAATGGCAAGGCACAAGTGACTTCTTCGTAGCTGGTTTTTCTGGCAGCGAAATTATGTATAACTAATGACAGTGAAGGCTTCCTTATTTTGTTGGGCGACAGTTCATGAATCCTTTAAACAATTTAAGTTCGTGGATTTCATGCACGATTGGAGGGTGTTTAAACAGTAACTAGTTTCAACTTGTTTTAGGGGAAATGATTATATTGTTGTAATCCCCCTTATTTTGTTTGAGCTATCTTGTTTGGATGGTTGTTTGTTGGTCCTTTTAAGTGCTATCTCAACACTTCATTATGAATGAATTTTATTTTCAAAAAGAAAAAAATGCCACGTAAGGTGACCAGTTTAATTTTCTGCAAAGTTTCTGGCTACGCCATGTTTTTTATTTTTAGTCTAGATCTTTTATACCGTATACCTTGCAATTTTAATGTTCCGCTAAGTTTCTGGTTGCATCAAGTTTTTATTTTAAAATATCAGAAAGACTTCATGCAAATTCGTTAGATCATTACCATTTGTGCATTACATCTCCTCCCATTTTAGTCGGGCATCCAAAAACACATGCATAATACATGTATCGCTCACTCTCGACATGATGAAATACGAAAGTGTAATAACTCCAATCAAAATTATTCGACAGATAACCATTAATTCATGTCAAATTATATATCTCAGGGAGTGTTAAATTTCAAAATTGTATTACCAAAAAGAATAAAATAATTTTAGTGTGCCACACGAACAGAAAAAGAAAAGAATATGTTTGCTCATAATTCGACAGAGAAGAGAAGACTTCATTCTCAATAATTGCTGCTGTTTTTTCCTGCTATTCTTGACCTATCTGCTGGAGCTAATCAGGTATGTAACATCACTCATTATGTTAGTAAATCATGATCTTAATCTTTGGCAAGATCCTTCATTATTTCTGTTAGCTTCAAATATTTTGTATGCTAATTTTTCTACAAGTTGTTAATCAAAATATTAATTTCCCATAATCAAAATACTTTTTTATTAATTAGCAAAGCAAGTGCTCAGTACAAGAGAGAATAGATTCTACTCTTTTTTAATAATAAATTTTAAGAGCTTCAATAAAAATCTCTGATGAACTTTGGCTTTCTGTTAATCTTCAACTGGTGAAGCTTCCCTACACGTTCTTGAGAGGATTTTCCTTGGTTGTACCGGGTATTGCTATGACTCTTCTTCCCTACACGTTCTTGAGAGGATTTTCCGTGGTTCTTGTACCCAGTATTGCTATGACTCTTGAGGTTATTAACTTGAAGCACTTGAATTCTTCTTTGCCTTTTTGCTGCAGATTAGAAGAACAATTAACAAATAATTAGCAAAATATCATAATTACAAACACAATTAACAGTGCGTAGCGGCAATAACATGTAATCAATTCAAGAGAATTGGGCGCAGGGACTTACCATCATCAATTCTTTTATACCCAGCACGCAGCTTCTCGACAGAAGCTTGAAGCATGGATTCCGATATCTCACAAACTCGTTCTTGTTTCTCGATTTTGGGTTGAATAATGTTGTGGTCTTCCATGGTGTTGTTACTTTCAGCACTGAACAATGAATTAAACAGATCTTGTTTCTGATGCAACATTTGACCAACTTGTGCCATAATATATTGATTTCTTGTTTACGTAGGTGTTATCAGAAAATTATATATATGTATCCTGCAATGAATTTGCATGAACGTATTAGAATTAAAAGATTGAGGAAAGAAATAAAATTGGTATCGATTCTCTGTAAGACAATTTATATCATGTTATTCAACTATACAAACATGATTAGAATCTAGGACAATCAAGTTTATCACATTATGAATTTATCGAAAATAAGTTTTGTGCGTACCTGATACATTAA
This sequence comes from Papaver armeniacum, assembly GCA_023531295.1. Taxonomy (NCBI): domain Eukaryota; kingdom Viridiplantae; phylum Streptophyta; class Magnoliopsida; order Ranunculales; family Papaveraceae; genus Papaver; species Papaver armeniacum. The sequence goes on from JAJJWW010017191.1 coordinate 625,024, forward strand.
AGATGATCAATGTGTGAACTTCTCATTAATTCGGATGCTGAAATAATCATTATAGCTAACATAGGCAGATCCTTAAGGTTCCTTTTGTTACCATGTTTTTCAATTATCATGCTTAATTCTTTCGACACTAACCATAAGAGCAGAGCATATATATTCCTCTACCCTACAATTCTAGATTACTTTCCTTTTAGTGATGGAGATACCAGTAATCTTTCTTAGATTGGGTGAGAAAATAAGAATGGCCTCTACAAGTATTTTATTCAACTTCTCTAGCTTACCATCAAAGCTAGTTCCTAACATGTGTCCCTTGTTTACACATGCAGTTACACACGTGGCAAGACTAGCTTGCTACACATAGTGACTTCTTATGCAAAAACCAAGAGCACGCATGAAAACTTTCATGCGGGCATGGTGTATTCTTTATAAGGTGACACATCAATACCTTGACCAAGTTCAAGTCTCCGCAAGTGAGCCAAAGATTAATGGGCCACAAATTCTAACATTCTCCCACTTGGCACATTAGACTTGTGGCGAAAAGATTGGTTTCATCATTAGGCATTCGACAAAACATCTCGTCAATCTAGAATTCTAATCATAAGTGCGCAGTAAAAATTCCAGAAAAAAAAAAAAGTACCGTGATTAGGCAACACACTAATGCGAGTCATGGCGGTTATATATCAACACGCGACATACTTCCTTCCATGTACTACACAATTAGTTGATCACCTAGCACGACCTGTAATCTTTAATTGCTTTCGACAAACAACATGAGTGTCTTTTCTGAAAGCTCACAAGGCAAACCTCATAAGCGCCTTAGTCTTATAATTTTTTATCAATAAAAAACCTGTATTAGTCATTCGATATAGGAAACTGTGTACACAGACTGGAAATACAGGAAAAACAGAAACAACACGTTCAGTGAGATCTTGAGAAGTAACGTGGAAATTAACGATACTTGAACTATTAGGAAGAGTCAACAGACTAGATGCATTTTTGTTTAATAACATCAAGTGGCCTTCCTTGAATAATCGATGAAAATCGTAAGTCATCAATAAATATGATATCACAAAGTTCAAACTTATATTTTCCACATTAACTCGTTGTTTCATAACCTCTTTCTTTATGGTAAGCAATTATGTTTATCCTTACCAACATGCTTATCATTTCTTAAAGAAAGAGCATCGTCGTGCACAATAAATTCTCAACTACTTGGTTATACTGTCAACATTATCCAAATCCTGAGATAAAATTGCACTACCCAAAAATTATAGCATTATCACAGGCCACAGGTTCAGACTTCACATTATGGATTTTAATAAACCCAATACATTTTGGCTTATGCTTCTCTGTGGTATAACTCATTAATCATGGAGACATGCAGACGTAACCCAAAATTACTCAATGAGACACTGAGTTTCAGAAATGAGTCTGAACAATTTACCACCTTTTAAGGAAAAAAGGTATGAAATGTACGTAAATATATATTTACATTAATATTCTACAATAAGTTGCATGCACTTAGATAACAACCAAACATGCTTATCACAGAACTCTTGTGAATTTCATTCTAAAAAAAAAATGACACATAAATGCGGAAGCTAAGATGAGAAAAATACTATATATGGCTAACAATGATGCTATTATGTGTAATTTCAACACTAGGAAAGCAACCGTTCACTCCATAAATATTGAAACTTTTCTTTACCAGGATGCCTCCAATCAATCATCTACTGATGGAAAGCCAAAAGTTCCAAAAGTTCTTTTAATAAAAGATATTTTTACAAAACAAGAGTTCCAATGAAATGCAGCTCGCCATCAGTATACAATTAGTATACATAGATCTACTCCCACTGATCTACTGATTCATAAAAATTTGAGAAAAAATTTCTTATGTATGAAGGGAACTACTTCAATTGGGAAGGTGCTCTATATAACTTTATAGACTGATGCTCCAAGATGACAAGACTCTAGTGTTTCTTTTCGGAGACATTTCAGTCCCTCATGATGAAGCTAGAGATAACTATGAGTCATCAAATCATTAATCGGACACTTGTCTGATCCATCATTATAAAACAACGCATTAAAACAATGCATGAAATTGTACCAAAAATTAGACAACATGTCAAATCGCAAGATGTACCACAAAATTAAAAAACAACCAAAAAAAAATTAGTTGTTGGGACTACTTTTCATAGTTTACAACTCCCACTAAATCAACCGTTAACCAAGCGTTCCTATTCTTTTATGAAGGTGATGAAATTTATAATCTGTCACATATTTTTGCCATTCAAAAATCAATGAACTAGGTTTCCGGTCATTCTAAAACTAGTACAGATCTTGAGAGAGACTAATTAAACTTAGTTGTACGATGCAAGAACAGTCTATAAGAATTTCCTTCCATACCATAAGGGGAAACTTTTAACCATAATGAAAAGCTGAAACACATTTCTCTTAAATCCTAACAACATAAATGATCTTCAGAAAAATCTGAAATTGCAACATTCAAAGAAGCATTTCCTTATGAACAAAAGGGTTCCAAAAACTAAAAAGCAATAAAATTATGTAAGAAGCCAAAGGTTCAAAGGATTATGTGGAAAACGGTACACCTATCCCTTGAAGGCCCTGTTTGCGATATAATTGACATTTTTATGTTCTTTTCTCAACTCATCAAGATAAACTTGAACTTATTTTCCACTAGGGCTGTGCTTCCCCAAACACCCTGCATCAAGACCTTAAGATTTTCTAACTTACTAACTACAGTAGATAGTTTCTTTCATTCATGGAGGTTTGTCTTGATTCATGAACACCAAGTTAGTTATCAGATACACGTCACTTGGGACTTCTAGCAGACAACTTCCTAAAGAAAATTAAAGTGCAATCCCCTCGTGACATTTTGCTTAAGGATGTGATCCTAACTAAGCACCTGAAAATAGGATATGCGGGTCCTACCAAAAAAAAAAAAAATAAATAAAGAGAGAACATAAGTATCTTGCTCTGCAATATCACTATTTTTGAGAGCATAAACATACAGATAATAAATGACAATATAAACAATTATCATTCAGAAGAATTATCATCCGTAAGAATTAAGTGATAAATATCAAACGGGCCACAACATGAATTTTTCAAAAGAAAACATACCGCCAAAGCTTCTCCTTTGGGACGAAGATCCGACGTACAAAATATTCACCTCAATTAGTACCCCGTAAACTTTAGTAGTTAATAATATACCATGCATCCTCATAGCCAAAACCTCTTTAAAATGTTAAGACCATTGAATGAGGATATCATATACTAATTATCTTACTTAGTGATGTCTTTGGACAAATCACTAATCACTTACACCATAATTAGAACATGCAATTTATTGAAAATGTCACCAGCCATTTCTATTGAGTTGATCACTCTTTGAGATCAGCTTAGTGACCCAATTAATTGATTAAATTCAATGTGGTGCAACCTTACTGGTGAGAATTTAAAACAAAATTTACATAATTATTCTGCCAACTTCAAATACGGAACAACCAAATGCAAACAAAAGCAATGGCTGTCATGTACCGTCCATACTGTTATGCTCGACACCTTTGGGTGTCAAAACTGGCGAGAATACTTCACCTAATTACTTCAACCAGATGCCATCTTTGGACAAGTCATCAAAACAGTGAATTAGGATATATACAAGCGATTTTTATTCCGTATAAAATAAATTTTCCTTATTACATTGGCCACTTTGGTAGCACAACTTTAACGGAAAGAGTCTCGTACCTTTCGGAAAATGTCCTGTAAAATGATAAGCAAAAACGTCAAAATCCATCCTTTGGGAGGCATTAAGACGCACATAAGGCTTATCCAACATGTGATCATAATTGTTATCCGTTATCCCGTATCCTTAAATATGCATTCGGTATGATGCCTTTGGGCATCAGAACCAATTTCATAAGAATACAAAAACTATTTCTATTAATGACGTCTTTTGACGGATCATTAATAGCATAGTCGCAACAAGCAAATGACTATACATTTGTAACTCTAGCTTTCAACGGATGATTACTTTTGCTTGCAATCTAATCCAATTCAAAAACAAGAAATTACTTTGCACGACCAGCATGTACATTAATGGCAACACCTATATAAAAAGATATGAAGCAATACATGGAACAATCAACCAAAACAAAGAACTGTAACTATTATGAAGATCATTTATTCAAACATTAAGATTCAATTTTTCTAAGAATTAGAAATAGATCAGTGGTCCATCCATACCTAAAATGCTTATATATGCTATAATAACCACCGAGTCCTAAGCATCCGATAAGGTTATACTGTGCAGACGATGGTTACAATAAAGACAACCTTCACAATTTTTCAGGAAAAACGATCACCTTTTGGCAACAATTAGACATAATTTTGTTTCAGCCTAAATTATACTTCAGGTTCCAATTAACTTCATGAACCATCATACATAACAACAATTTAAAAAAAAACGGTGCCAATCTCAATGAGAACCAGTCGGTTACTATACCATGTTTATGCCGTAGTAGGTCTCAAACTAACGACTTATTCCAAAATGCCACGCTATTAAGAAGCAACACCATGGTCAATGGATGTAGTGTCATGCATCAACTTTGTGTAAGAAAAAAAATTTAAAAATCATTTATAATTAACACGTTATCATCGTCTTCAGCATGAAAACGAAAACATTGAAGTATCTCAATATCTAAAATCTCAACACTTACTGAGTTTAATGTAATCATAGAGGAGAATAGCAATAACACACAAAGTCATCATGACATACCCAATCATGCAACTAACACCAATTATGAAATCATCACTAACATCATTATCATGAAATATTCATCATACATATACTGATGCTTTCATGATGATTAAATATTCACCAATTATGAATTTAAGTATTCTGTAAATTCATATACTCTAAGAACAAACATGATTTGTCCAACCAAGCTCAGATACCACATGTAAGACAATTTATATCATGTTATTCAACTATACAAACATGATTAGAATCTAGGACAATCAAGTTTATCACATTATGAATTTATCGAAAATAAGTTTTGTGCGTACCTGATACATTAAAGATGATCAATGTGTGAACTTCTCATTAATTCGGATGCTGAAATAATCATTATAGCTAACATAGGCAGATCCTTAAGGTTCCCTTTTGTTACCATGTTTTTCAATTATCATGCTTAATTCTTTCGACACTAACCATAAGAGCAGAGCATATATATTCCTCTACCCTACAATTCTAGATTACTTTCCTTTTTAGTGATGGAGATACCAGTAATCTTTCTTAGATTGGGTGAGAAAATAAGAATGGCCTCTACAAGTATTTTATTCAACTTCTCTAGCTTACCATCAAAGCTAGTTCCTAACATGTGTCCCTTGTTTACACATGCAGTTACACACGTGGCAAGACTAGCTTGCTACACATAGTGACTTCTTATGCAAAAACCAAGAGCACGCATGAAAACTTTCATGCGGGCATGGTGTATTCTTTATAAGGTGACACATCAATACCTTGACCAAGTTCAAGTCTCCGCAAGTGAGCCAAAGATTAATGGGCCACAAATTCTAACATTCTCAAACCAGGCTCACGAGGAATCTCAGATTATAAGCATACCTTTTTGTAGTTCGAAGCCCTTGCTATAAACCTCTTCTTCTAAATCTTCTTCTTCTACTTGTAGAAAATAAATAACAGGGTTGGGGTTGGCCTGTGCATTATATATAGGCTTCGATCATAGATACTTGGAAGTTTTGGAAGTTTCTATATTTTAGGTTTTTGAATCCGAGTTCAGGTAGTAAAACTATCTGCCAGTTTACCAAGACTAGGAAAACTAGCTACTAGGTCGGCCATTGTATTCAACATGTGTCGAGCATATGGGATATTAGTGACCAAAGGGGGTTTGGTGACCCGAAATCCATATTATGGCCCATACCCCAAATTTTACCCATCCAAAGTTTGCACAGTAATTCATCAAAACTTTACGCTGTTTTGGCATCACTCAAAATCTACCTGGAGCCCTGAAATTTACCTGGATAGCATCGATCTTGACCAAGGAACTGTGCGGAAGAGCTGACAACAACAACATGGCATACCAGGACTTTGATTACATCTATGAATCATTTCAAAATAACTGTTACATACGATCAACTGTTACCATTGGTCTTCGGAGGCGATGGTTGTGGCACCTGATTTCCCAGACCACTTGTCTTCTTGCCCGTTAGGATTTGTTTTCGAAGAAGATGCAACTTCACGAACTATAATTGTAATGTCACCACGTCTTTTTTTAAGGTGTCGATAAATCAATCGTGGACTTCCTTTTGAGTAAGTCTTCATACTTTCATCCGCAAATACAATGAAATGCAATTAAGTACATATAAAAACCATTGAAAATATGCAGTTGAATACCTACAATATTAATTTAGTCAAGAAGTAACTTGATTTCAAAGTCTGCCATTATTTTCGTCATAAGAACTTGATCTTTTTCTATCTTGAAGTTCACTACTGATGATGTACTACAAACTGACGATCTTCCCCCTTGAATACCTTGAAAAAATAAGCTTCCACGTTGAACGGTGATGAAACCCTCGCTTCTTATTAGCCGAAATATGCCTTTTCTAATGCAGAAGCTATGGTAAAAACTTGTGTACTCCATGGGTCAGAATGACTGAGGATGCTTTTCACAATGTATAGTCGAATCCTAATAACAATGTTGTTGAATAACATTTGAACAAAAACACGCATTATTCATCTTGTGGATTGCTTACATGTAAAAGGTTTTTAACCACTTCCCATTAATTTTATCGTTGGGTTTCCCCTTCACGGGAGTGCCATCTGCGTGTTCAATCTTGTAGTAGCCGCTATCTGCCGCATCAATAACTCTGAACGGGCCTTCCCAGTTTTGTGCGAATTTTCCGGCGCTTTCATTTCGAGGAAGATGATGTGAGATGCGAGGACCAAGTCTCCAATAGCAAAGATTCTTGGTTTAACCTTTTGGTTGTAAGCTCGTGCCATACGTGCGCGGTATTTTTCAGCATGGGCATGTGCAATGTCTCGCTTCTCCTCAATCGTGTCCAACACTTGGAATCTTTTACTATCTTCATCTTGGAGGCCGCTTGCTGCGATGACTCGGGCGGATGCGATGACAATTTCTGCTGGCAGAATGGCGTCTTCTCCATAAACTAGTGTGTATGGTGCAGCCCCGGTTTAGGATCTTCTTGCGGTGCGGTATGCCCAAAGCGCCATGGGTAATTCCTCATGCCAGAGTCGCTTGTTATCATATAAATTTCGGATGAGGATTCGGAGAAAGATTTTATTGGTGGCTTCGGCTTGCCCGTTTCCTTTTGGATAGTAAGGGGTGGACATTTTGCGTTTGACATGAAAGGCTGCTAGCAAGTCCTTTACATCGCTATTAACAAAGGGCGTACCATTGTCAGATACAATGCACATAGGTATTCCGAAATGCGTGATAATGTGTTCTTTGATGAAGGAGGCGATAATGGCACCAGTAGTGTTTTTTAATGGGATTGCCTCTACCCACTTGGTGAAGAATTCTGTAGCTGTTATGATGTACTCGTGTTGCTTGGAGGATTTTGGTGTGATGGGTCTAATGATGTCTAATCCCCAAGTATGAAAGGGCCAGGGAGCAGCAACGTTATGCAACGTGGTATCCAGGGCGTGTATCAACATTCCATGAATTTGGCACTGTTCACACCTCCGCACATATTCGGCTGTGTCGCTTTCCATTGTAGGCCAGTAGTAGCCCGCTTCGTAAATTTGCGCAAACAACCTGGCTTTCCCTTGATGCTCGCAATCGTGAGTTAGGTCCATAACCTTGAGCGATTCCTCCTTGTCAAGACATGTCAAGGTTTGCTGATTGAAGATTTTACGGAATAACTTTCGGTCAAGAACAAAGTATCTCTCTGATTTCTTGACTAAACGAAGGGCAGCCTTTTTATCAATTGGCAACGTACCGTTTGTTAGGTAGTCGATGTAGGGTTCTCGCCAATCCTCTGTGTCTTCTTCGGCGACACAGATTTCTGCCTCTTGGGGAGCGCCTTGGCAAATTAAACATTTGTCTTGAATCACTTTAGCTTGCTCAGACATGTCTGGCCAATAAAATCCTGCTCGCTGAATTCGTCGGTGCAGCATGATGGACGTGGCGTGACCACAAGTTTGAGAATATATCTCTTCCAATTTTTCTTTGGCCTCGTTTGGTCCAAGGCATCTACATAGTCCTCCTCCGGTTGTGATGAAATACAAGTCTCTTTCAAGGAGAGTGTAAGTTTTTAACGTTTTCCATGAAAGATGCCTTTCTTATGGTGGACGGTTGAGGTCTGCTATTATTACCCTTTGCCAGTCCAACTCTTCCATGGCCGCTCTTTCCTCTAAAGCCATAGGTGAGGTTTTCTTGATGATGGTGATAACTTCTTCATCTCCTTGAAGCATTTGTAGCTTTGATGCCAGAGTGGCCAATGCATCTGCATGCTTATTCACTAGATGCCCCATGTGTTCTATGACGATATGCTCGAAGCGTCGCATCAACCTTTGAGCTTTATCACGATAGATCGCCAGTGTTGGTTCATTCACATGAAAGTCGCCTTCCATTTGGTTTACAAGAAGCCTCGAGTCTCCCGTGACTTCCAAGGCGCGAATGCCCGTTTCCAATGCCATTTGCATCCCAATGAGGAAACTTTCGTATTCTGCAGCGTTATTGGTGCAGGGGTAATCGAGTTTGTAGGCGTATGGTTTGAGTTCGCCTTCTGGTGATTGAAAAACGATTCCTGCGCCTCCATGACTTCCGTAGGAAGAACCATCAAACGACATCTTCTATTTTTGAGGCGGTATTTCTTGTGCTATAGCGATTTCACCCGGGAGATCGGTGTGAATGTCAGAAGTATCTGAGCCTGGGAAGGCTGCCAGTAGGTCTGCGATCGCTTGTCCTCTGACTCCTTGGGGTCGTATTGGTGTGAAATCAAATTCCAACAGTTGCATTGACCAGCATGCCAGCTTGCCTGATTGGATTGGCTTAGTGGTTAAATAAACGATTGGGTTGGCCGGTGCTACTACGTAGCATTTATGCTTTAGGAGGTAGTGGCGTATCTTCTGCGCTGCCAGAATTAATGGTAGGCAACCTTTCTCAGCAGACGTATACCGAAGCTCAGCATCTTTTAAGGTTTTGCTAAGGTAGTAAATGGGTATGAGATTAGCTCCTCCCATGTCTTGAGTGACCAACACTCCGATTGCAGTTTCTGTATGTGCGAGATATTGATACAGAGGTTCTCCTTTTATGGGCGGGCGTAAGACATGCGGGTGGGTAAGCCATTTTTTTTATTGTGTCAAAAGCCTCATGTTGCTCTTCCTCCCATATAAACTTCGTGTCTTTTTTAAGCATTGGGAATAAGTGATTTAGGGTCTGTGCCAATACGGGGATGAAGCGTCTTACATAAGAAACTTTGCCTATCAGCTTTTGAAGTTCTTGTTTGTTCTTTGGTGGCGGCATCGATATGATGGCTTCGGCTTTAGTAGTATCGACCTCGATCCATTTGCTGGTGACTTGATACCCTAATAATTTCCCCTTGGTGACTCCAAACATACATTTGGCCGGATTCATCTTTAGATTGAAATTTCGACATCGCTGGAGGACTCTGCGAAGATGTTGGGAGAATTCTTCTCGCTTCTTCGCTTTAATCACAAGGTCATCCACGTAAATCTAGACAATTTCATGATTCATATATTGGAAAATGGAAGTCATCGCCCGTTGATATGTCGCCCCAGCATTCTTCAACCTGAAGGGCATGACAACATAGTAAAAGTTTCCTATGGGTGTGGAAAACGCCGTGTTGGCTGCGTCGCTTTATTTTATCCTGACTTGGTTGTAACCACTATGCCCGTCCATGAATGCATACATATCATACCCGCACGTTGCATCTACTGTCATGTCGATGTTGGGGAGAGGGAATTCATCTTTGGGGAAAGCGCGATTCAGATCTCGGAAATCCACGCAGCATCGAATGGCTCCGTTCTTTTTTTCTAAAGGTACAATGTTCGCAAGCCATGTTGGATAATGTATGGGTTTAATGTACCCTGCTTCTAGTAGCTTCGTCACTTCTGCTTTTATTTGGGCTTCAGTTTCATAGTGGAACTGGCGTCGGGGTTGCCTTATGGGTTTACTGCTTGGGTTGACTTTTAGTTCATGACAGACCAAGGCAGGGTTTAATCCTGGCATATTCTCGTAGGACCAAGCGAAAACATTCTTGTACTCTTTCAGTAATTCGTGTAACTCACGACTTTCCTCGTCTGTCAAGGCCACTCCGAGTTCAATCCATTTTGGGTCCTCTTCGGTCCCCAAGTTGACCTTCTGTGTTGCTTCATCATGTTTGGGTGGCGCATTCTTAGTCATTCTTTCCCAGACGTGTGGGGCGTCCTCAACTTTCAAAGTTTCCATCGCTTCTGCGATGTTGACTTCTGCTGTCGGGGACTCCCCGGCTAATTGCTAAAGGATATACACATGACGTCCATCCTGGCGAGACACCTTTCGGAAACGTCGTTTGTCTTCTTCAACATAGATTTCTTTCGTCCTTGGCTGGTGCTTCCTTGTTGGTAGGTCGTATCCCAGTCTGGAATTGGAATTGAGTGGATGCGAGTTACTGCCTCGCTTGGTTCGCTCAGACCATCAAAGAAGGCTGCTTCAGCATAACACGCTTCATCGGCAGAGAAGGGGTTCTCGGTGGCTCGGACCCTCTTCTGTTTTCCCTTGAGGATAAATTTGATGCATTGATGATAAGTAGATGACACGACTCCATGTTTGTGTAGCCATGGTCTTCCCAATAAGATATGATATGCCGTATTAACATCCATCACGTGAAAGTGCTCGATTGCGTTTGTCGGACCGACCTTGACTTCGAGGCTGATCGTCCCGATAGTGTGTTGACTTAGACCGCCAAAACCTTGGATCCTTGTTTGGAATTTCTTAATTTCCGCTTCTTTCCCACCAATGCTCTTCAATATGTGCAAGGGTATCAAGTTGATTGATGCACCAGTATCGATGAATGCCCGTTTGAAAGTGTCTTTCTTTACTTTAGCCGTAAGATTCAGCGGGAGTGTATGGTCGCTATTCATGGCCTTGTACTCCTCAGTGAAGGTTATAACATTGGTAGGCAGTGGATACTTCCTGTCCAAGTAGGCGCTCACATCTTCTCTGGCTACAATTCTAGTTAGAAATATCGATGCTAGGTGTCTTTGAGCAGCGTCGAAACCCAAAGCATTGAAGAAGTTTGCGAATAGAGGTTTCTTCGCCACTGTTTTTTCTATTTGCTCAGTCGTACCGCCTGATGATACATCATATATTTCTTCCTCTTCTGCTACCTCCATCGGGTACCCTTCCCCCTATCTAGGGTCGTGAGTTAGGGCTGCTACCCCGTGGTCTGGCAGCGGGTCATCTTGTATGCCATTATCGCCTCCGACATCTACCTCTCCATTCCGTTGTTTGTGGTAGATCGCCCATTTGAAATTTCGACATTCCCTAGTAGGGTGATCTACCCATCCGTGGAATAGACAATAGTGTGGGTTACGTTTGTCGGCATCAGTAGGAACCTTCCTAGGTTTTGGGAGGATAATATCGCCATTTTTGATCCACTATTTTAGCAAGCCAACCACCTGTTCATATGAACATGGGAAGTCGAGTGGCTCTTGCTCTGCTCTCCTTTTGCCTCGCCTATTGTCATTGCATAGTGGCCCTCGCCTCTTTGGCGCTCTTGAGCCTTCTTTCTTAGCATAGGCGACCGAATGAGACCAGGATTTCTCATCCGCCTCAATATCCTCATTGGTTGCATCTGTCCTGGCGACTGCTTCCTCCAGATTAGTAAACATGGTTATCTGGGCGTTTTCGAACATCCAGCGTGTCTTAGACTCAAGCACCGATATACATATGTTCACTAACTCTTATTCGGGCACCTCTATCCGGCATTTGAGGGACTCGCTTCTAAAACGTAATGCAAATGGTTTAAGTCTCTCTCCTCTTCGTGGTTTGGTGTTTCCTAAGTCAAAAATGGAAATCTTTACAGGTTTGGAGTAGAACTTTTGCATGAACGCCTGCTGCATCTCACCCTATGACCGTATACTGTTGGGTTTCTAGGAAATATACCAAGTGAAGGCGTCTCCCGTCAGGGTTTTCCCGAATTCCCTCATACATACAACTTCGTCTTGGGCATACTCATTAAGCGACATGGTAAATAGATGCTTGTGTTCTGTCGCATTACCACTCCCCTAGAACAGCCTAAACTTTGGTATCTTATACTTGACTGGCATTGGTCTGGACAGGATTTCGGACGGGATAGGTGATGTTATACTATAGGCGCTGGCTTGAGTCTCGAGGCCGTACTTTTCTTCGAGCATCTTGGTAAACTTTCCATCTGATAAGGCGATCCGGGCTTGTTCATCTGTCATTGGCTGGTTAGCAGACTGGTTAGCTGGCGATCGCCCTTGAGGAGTCCGAAACCTTTGGTCTTGATCGAAGTCGCACCCATGATTCAATCGAGGCGAACCCAAACCTTCTTCACGATTTCCTCCAGACGGCGGATCGATAGCTGCCAATTTTCCAAAAGAGCTTGTCTCTGGCGATCATTTTCCTCTATATCGAAAAATATTTGTTCTATTTCAGTAAGCGGTCCATACACGCGTGGCTGAGCCTGGTGTGTGAACCTTTCAGTGCCCATGCGATGAATTGTGCGCTAAGCTAATGACCTAGGCTCCCACTGTGGTCGCCAAAATGTACACAATAAGGAATATACATGGTATAGATATAAGTAGGTTGTAGAGACTAGTTCCTAGAAGAAGAACACAATTTCCCACAATGATATCACTGAGTCCTTTCATTGGGAAAAGACCCCTATTTATAGTTATTTCCTCAAATGGAAATGTCAGATGTGTGTCCTTTTCTATTTCCCTTATCTTGCTACTGCCTCTTCTGACCGTACAACTGTACCTTAGATCCTTTTAGAAGGCATGTCTTTTTTCTGACCACCGCACGTGCGTTTGAACACTGTGGAGGAACGACTTGTTTAATAGCACCCCCTTCGGGATAAGGGGAGAACCTGGTGCCCCCTCATTAGGTGGGGTGCTATTTCGTCCCTTTTTTTGGATATGGTAAAACCACACTTCTTCCTTGGTATTTTTTTGGGTATCTACAGGAATCATTTCCCCTAAAACAAGTTCAAACTAGTTACTGTTTAAACACCCTCCAATCGTGCATGAAATCCACGAACTTAAATTGCTTAAAGGATTCATGAACTGTCGCCCAACTATTTATAAGGAAGCCTTCACTGTCATTAGTTATACATAATTTCGCTGCCAGCAAAACCATCTACGAAGAAGTCACTTGTGCCTTGCCATTCGTATCCCATATACGGCAGATTTCGACAGAGAAGAGAAGTCTTCATTCTCAATAATTGCTGCTGTTTTTTCCTGCTATTCATGACCTATCTGCTGGAGCTAATCAGGTATGTAACATCACTCATTATGTTAGTAAATCATGATATTAGTCTTTGGCAAGATCCTTCATTATTTCTGTTAGCTTCAAATATTTTGTATGCTAATTTTTCTACAAGTTGTTCGTCACACCACAAGCTATTAGTTTCCCATAATCAAAATACTTTTTCATTAATTAGCAAAGCAAGTGCTCAGTACAAGAGAGAATAGATTCTACTCTTTTTTACTAATAAATTTCAAGAGCTTCAATAAAAATCTCTGATGAACTTTGGCTTTCTGTTAATCTTCAACTGGTGAAGCTTCCCTACACGTTCTTGAGAGGATTTTCCTTGGTTGTACCGGGTATTGCTATGACTCTTCTTCCCTACACGTTCTTGAGAGGATTTTCCGTGGTTCTTGTACCCAGTATTGCTATGACTCTTGAGGTTATTAACTTGAAGCACTTGAATTCTTCTTTGCCTTTTTGCTGCAGATTAGAAGAACAATTAACAAATAATTAGCAAAATATCATAATTACAAACACAATTAACAGTGCGTAGCGGCAATAACATGTAATCAATTCAAGAGAATTGGGCGCAGGGACTTACCATCATCAATTCTTTTATACCCAGCACGCAGCTTCTCGACAGAAGCTTGAAGCATGGATTCCGATATCTCACAAACTCGTTCTTGTTTCTCGATTTTGGGTTGAATAATGTTGTGGTCTTCCATAGTGTTGTTACTTTCAGCACTGAACAATGAATTAAACAGATCTTGTTTCTGATGCAACATTTGACCAACTTGTGCCATAATATATTGATTTCTTGTTTACGTAGGTGTTATCAGAAAATTATATATATGTATCCTGCAATGAATTTGCATGAACGTATTAGAATTAAAAGATTGAGGAAAGAAATAAAATTGGTATCGATTCTCAAACCAGGCTCACGAGGAATCTCAGATTATAAGCATACCTTTTTGTAGTTCGAAGCCTTTGCTATAAACCTCTTCTTCTAATTCTTCTTCTTCTACTTGTAGAAAATAAATAACAGGGTTGGGGTTGGCCTGTGCATTATATATAGGCTTCGATCATAGATACTTGGAAGTTTTGGAAGTTTCTATATTTTAGGTTTTTGAATCCGAGTTCAGGTAGTAAAACTATCTGCCAGTTTACCAGGACTAGGAAAACTAGCTACTAGGTCGGCCATTGTATTCAACATATGGGATATTAGTGACCAAAGGGGGTTTGGTGACCCGAACTCCATATTATGGACCCTACCCCAAATTTTACCCATCCAGATTACCCATCCAAAGTTTGCACAGTAATTCATCAAAACTTTACGCTGTTTTGGCATCACTCAAAATCTACCTGGAGCCCTGAAATTTACCTGGATAGTATCGATCTTGACCAAGGAACTGTGCGCAAGAGCTGACAACAACAACATGGCATACCAGGATAGCTTGAATCATTTCGTAATTCATGACTTTGATTACATCTATGAATCATTTCAAAATAACAAGTCTGATACATACGATCAACTGTTACCATTGGTCTTAGGAGGCGATGGTTGTGGCACCTGATTTCCCAGACCACTTGTCTTGTTGCCCGTTAGGATTTGTTTTCGAAGAAGATGCAACTTCACGAACTATAATTGTACTGTCACCACGTCTTTTTTAAGGTGTCGATAAATCAATCGTGGACTTCCTTTTGAGTAAGTCTTCATACTTTCATCCGCAAATACAATGAAATGCAATTAAGTACATATAAAAACCATTGAAAATATGCAGTTGAATACTGTTAACCCAACGTCTGGTACGTGTGTGAAATAACACACGGTACCTTACAATACAAGAAGTTACAGTTTAGGAAATCATGTATTTTAGGAAATCACTATACCTTGCAGTTCAAGGAAGTTCATGTATATATGTTACACTCTGTTCGGCAATTCTCTGTGTAATAATAATCAATTGAAATCAAGTTTCTGTTCGTCTCTTCTCTTTTATTATCTTCTTGTTTAAACCTAGTTCTAAACCTAAAACCAAGTAGTTTCAACTAATTGTTCATCCTGTTGCGAACGCTGCTATGTCTTCACGGAACTCTGGGCCCAGTTCTTTTCGATATCCTGGCGTTTCCAGCACCAGCCAAGCCCATGTAACTTCTGCACCAGCTCGGCCCTACAATTCAACGAATTCGTCCAGGCCTCAAGCCAACAACAACCGTAGCTTCCGTTCGAATAACAGTGCTGGCGTAACTTCCTTTGCTTCTTCACCAGCTCAATCACAACGTAATCGGTCAGGGCTTCCCTGTCAACTTTGTGATCGTCCGAATCATGAAGCTCCAGATTGTTGGAACCGTTTTGATCGTAGCTTTCGTCCTCCGCGTCGTCAACCACCTACTTCTATGCCGCGTGCCTATACTGCTCATACTGGATTGTTGCCAACTCCTCCATGGACTCCCGACAGTGGGGCTACAGATCATATAACCAATGATCTTTCTCGCCTTTAATTTTCGAATGAGTACACTGGTCCTGATCAAATTCAGATGGGTAATGGTTCTTCTATTCCAATTTCTAATGTTGGTTCCTCTATTTTGGGTACTCCCAATCGTAAGTTACAACTTCGTAATGTTCTCTATGCACCACAAATCTCTCATAATCTTTTGTCAGTCTCTCGTCTCACTACTGATAATAATGTCTTATTTGAATTTCATCCGAATTTTTGTCTTGTGAAGGATCGATGCACCGGGAAGGTTCTTCTTCGTGGCAGTAGGAGGGGTGGTCTCTATCAACTTGATGTTTCGTCTAAGTCTCCCAAAGTTTGCATAGGAGAACGTGCTAGTTTACAAGCCTGGCACTCTAGGTTGGGTCATCCAATGATGCGTACAATTCGTAAAGTTGTTTCTCAGTTTTCACTTAGGTTTCGGTCATACTATCAAGTTTTGTTCGTCTTGTCATGAACATAGGAGTCATAAGTTACCTTTTAATCCTAGTAAAACTACTTATCTGAATCCATTATTATATTATATCTAATAATTGTTTCCGATGTATGGGGACCCTCTCATGTTTTATCTAATGAAGGATACAAATATTATATTATTTTTATTGATGCGTTTAGTCGCTTTACTTGGATGTTTCCTATGTCTCACAAGTCTGATGTCTTTTCTATATTCTTTTTGTTTCAAAAGCATGTTGAAAATCTTTTTAATCGAAAAATTTTACTTGAGTATCGCAAACTTACTCCGCATCTTCAGCAACTTGGTATTTTTCATAGATTTTCATTTCCACACACTTCTGAACAAAATGGTTTGGTGGAACGCCGTCATCGTCATATTCGTGAAACTGGACTTACAATTTTAAACATGGCTTCTGTCCCATCCTCGTATTGGTATGATTCGTTTTACACTGCTTGTTATCTAATGAATCGTGTTCCTTCTACTTCTATTAATAATTCATCTCCTTATGAAGCTCTTTTTGGCATTCCACCGGATTACACCTCTTTACGTGTGTTTGGTTGTTTATGTTATCCTCACCTACGTCCGTATAGGTCTCACAAAATGGAGCGCCTTTCCTCTCCATGTGTGTTTATTGGTTATAGTCCATCTCAAAAGGGCTATAGGTGTCTTCATATTCCTACAGGTCGTATATATGTTAGTCGTCATGTCGTTTTTGATGAGACTACCTTCCCCTTCGCCTCTACACCTTCACCGGCATTGATCTCTTCTCAGGTAAATACTTCTACACCTTTAGCAGTTTCGTTCCCATCATTTCCGTTACCTCTGTCAGTCTCCAATGGTTTTCAAACGCCTGCACGTGCGTCAAATAATCCAGCTCAACCTGTTTCGATTGCTGCTACTTCTTTGAACGATGTTATTGTTTCAACAAATACTACGGATTCCTCCTCTGATGCTTTGTCGACTACACCAGCTGCCACGTCCACTACAGCATCCAGCTCTTACTCGAGTTCTGCATCAATTTCTGACACTATACCAGCTTCCGTGTCAACCGACACCGCACCGCCTTCTGTGTCCGCTGACTCTGCACCAGCCTCCGTGTCCACTACAACAACTACTTCAAGCCCGGTTACTACATCCACTATTGGCACTCATCCGATGGTAACTAGGGCTAAAGATGGAATCTTTAAACCTTCTTACAAAGCTCTAAGTGCTTCCAAATATGCGCTGGTATGTGATTCTCTTCGTGAACCAACTTGTATTTCTGAAGCTCATAAAGATCCAGATTGGCGTGTCTCCTCGGATGATTAGATTAATGCATTACTTCGCAATGGTACTTGGACATTGGTACCATATGATCCTTCTATGAACGTTATTGGCTGTAAATGGGTGTTTCGCATCAAACGAAAACCTAATGGTGAAATTGAACGTCGTAAGTCTCGTTTGGTTGCAAAAGGCTATAATCAACAAGAGGGGATAGATTTTTCGGAAACATTTAGTCCGGTTGTTAAACCATGCACTATTCGTATTATTCTTACATTAGCTTTGTCTTCAAATTGGCCTATTCATCAACTCGACGTCAAAATGCCTTTTTACATGGTGAATTACAAGAAGAAGTATATATGAAGCAACCGCCGGGTTATGTAGATTCTCGATTTCCCACTCATGTATGCAAGTTGCATCGTTCTCTCTATGGTCTTACACAAGCTCCTCGTGCATGGTATCACCGACTCAGTACCTTCTTACAACAAATTGGGTTTGTCACTTCTAAATGTGACTCATCTCTATTTATCTATAATGGCTCAAAAGGTACTATTTATTTGTTGGTGTATGTGGATGATATTATTGTTACAGGTTCTAATTTGCTTAGGTATTCAATCCACTCTTGATCGCCCGCAACAAGAATTTGCAATTAAAGATCTTGGTTCTTTATCTTATTTTCTCGGAATTGAAGCGATTCGCACCTCTTCGTGGTTATTTCTCTCTCAACAAAGGTATGCTCATGATCTTCTTATTCGAGCAAAAATGGATGGTGTTAAACCCGTTCAAACTCCACTCGCACCTCCGGTGATATTTCCTCCGATCGAAGTTCTTTATTAATCGATGCTACCGAATATCGTAGTATTGTTGGAGCTTTACAATATTTGACATTTACTCGTCCTGATTTGGCATATGCTGTTAATAAGGTGTGTCGTTTATGCATGCACCTACTGTTTTTCACTGGGGTCTGGTAAAGCGTATACTTCGTTATCTCAAAAATACGCCTACGTTTGGTATACTTCTTCGACCATCTTCTTCACTCAAGTTATCTTTCAGTGCATATACTGATTCAGATTGGGCTGGTTCTCTTGAAGATCGACGTTCTACTAGTGGTTATTGTATTTATTTGGGTGGTAATATTGTCTCTTGGAGTGCTCGAAAGCAGAAAACAGTATCTCGTTCTAGTACGGGGCGAATATCGAGGACTTGCAATTGCTATCGCAGAAATTATGTGGATTCAGTCACTTCTTTCGGAACTTCGTGTTTCCACTCAAACTCCTCCTGTTCTATGGTGTGACAATCTTGGTGCTACTTATCTCACTGTCAATCCTATTTTTCATGCACGAACAAAGCATATTGAGATTGATTATCATTTTGTTCGTGATCAAGTTGCTTCTAAACTTCAGGATGTCAGGTTTATATCCTCTAAGGATCAAATAGCGGATATATTTACAAAACCACTTTCTAGAGACCGTTTTTCTATTTTACGACTCAAGCTTACGGTTCAAGAGAACCGGTTACGCTTGCGGGAGGGTGTTAACCCAACGTCTGGTACGTGTGTGAAATAACACACGGTACCTTACAATACAAGAACTTACAGTTTAGGAAATCATGTATTTTAGGAAATCACTATACCTTGCAGTTCAAGGAAGTTCATGTATATATGTTACACTCTGTTCGGCAATTCTCTGTGTAATAATAATCAATTGAAATCAAGTTTCTGTTCGTCTCTTCTCTTTTATTATCTTCTTGTTTAAACCTAGTTCTAAACCTAAAACCAAGTAGTTTCAACTAATACCTACAATATTAATTTAGTCAAGAAGTAACTTGATTTCAAAGTCTGCCATTATTTTCGTCATAAGAACTTGATCTTTTTCTATCTTGAAGTTCACTAACGATGATGTACTACAAACCGACGATCTTCCCCTTTAAGACCTTGAAAAAATAAGCTTCCACGTTGAACGGTGATGAAACCATCGCTTCTTATTGGCCTAAATATGCCTTTTCTAATGCAGAAGCCATGGTAAAAACTTGTGTACTCCATGGGTCAGAATGACTGAGGATGCTTTTCACCAAAATTTCCCTAGTGGATCATATCTGCATGAATTCAACTAAGTATCATCTGTATAGTCGAATCCTAATAACAATGTTGTTGAATAACATTTGAACAAAAAAGAACAATCATCTTTACTTTGATAATGTTGGGCTTTGCCAAACACTGTAGTTTCTTGTACTTCTTTGTAGAAAGAATGCAGGTTATACATAGAAGACACCATATGATAAAAACGAAGCATTAGGATTTGAATATATACATGTCATATGCACATGCATAAACTTCAGACGCTAAACTAATCAGATGTGGAAAAACAACCATCTCAAGGGTAAACCTATGTACCCTGTGTTTCTTCCTTTGGGTTTGATCAATCTCATGAAAATAGTAAATTGCGGCCTTCCTTACTGTAGCTTATATTCTAATGCGACATGATTGGGGATCTTCATTTGGCTCCCTGTCCATAGTGTTGGATTTTCGAATGCGGTGTTATTTTTCGGTATTCCTTATAATTATATAGGCAGAGGTTGCCTGGTGGCAGTTAGCCGTCTGACAAGTGTTTTTCAAGTTCTGGTTGCCGCCTTCTGGAAGCGACACAAATTCTTCTTTGGATTGTATTAGATTCCAGGTAGATGCTCGGCCATCAAAGTAAGTGCAAAGTTGTTCACACTGATGATGACTCTAGGTATGGCAATTTGCTTCTTTTTCTGTTTTTCACTTTTTTGTTTTGTCTTTTAGATTTTGTCAAATGATGCGCTTAGAATAGCTTATGCTTTCATACACAGAGACCTTTTTGCATCACGTTTATTTTTTATCGTTAAATCTGATCGCCATAAAAATGATGATGTCTGGGTGACAGTCCGATCAATCCTGGACTCTTTAGCTTAGATCGACCAGTTTTCTGTTCGATTTGCATTTTTGCTGCTAAATTTGTTTTTCGACCACGTCGTCCAAAGCTTTGGTCTAGTATTCCAGCCCAAATTAAGCTCATCATCAAGTAGGCTAGATCATCAAACTGGTAATCTTCGTTCAATTTTTGTTTGATACTCATAAGTCATATTTTTTTTGATAAGAAGAGAAGATATATTGAAGAATTAAGAATATTACAAAAAGTTCTACCAGAGGTAGATTAAGAAAAAGAAAACAACAACAACACGATTACATAAAGAATGCATCCCAATTGTTAAGAACTGAACTAGAGAAATTCTGATGTACCCTATTGCCAGATGCACTTGCCCATGTAAGAATCAATGACTTCACTTCTATACAAAGGTCAGATTCTGTCTTAAACAAATAATCTTGCTCAAATATTCGTCTATTTCTCTCTGTCCAAATAGTGTGGATAATTGCAGCCGGTATTAAACCCCAAAGAAAATTTCCTGCATTAGAGAAATGGACTTGCTCCCAGCCAAGTGCAAGCATCTTCATGTTTCTTGGAATGACCCTGTACCAACCATCACTTGGTAAAGTTGAGGACCATACTCTGTGAGAAATTTTACAATGGAGGAAAATGTGGTCCTGAGATTCAATATCATCGCCGCAAAGAACACAAGAGTTATAGATGTCAATACCTTTTATCTGCGATTCTGCATCATGTCTATAGTGTTGAGTTTCTCATGGATTAAGCACCACATAAGGAAGTTGATCTTAGGTGGAACAGTAATTCTTCCGGACGAAGTAGTGTGGAAAATCATTAACTCCAGAATCTTCAATGAGTTTAGAGTATAGAGATTTAACCGTGAAAACACCTGATGCGTGCAAAGACCAACGTCTTGTGTCAGGGAGGGTGTCTAGAACCGGGGGATTGTTTCCGATCACCAATAATAAAGCTGCATACGAGTTTGCTTCTGTACTCGTGAAATTCCGCTTAAAACTGAACTGCCAGCTGCTCCCATCTGTTGAAACCATATCAGCAAGCTTTACATCCATGTTACTCATAAGTCATATCGTATATATGTATTTGTATGAGATTCATTTTGAGATTGGATATTAAGTAACCTTCGTGTGAACTCTAATATATGCCTATGATAGTTTGATACTCAGTTTTGCTCTAGTTTCTTTTCTCTTTACTGTGATATGTGTAATATGTTTTTTTTTTGACTCAAGATTAACTGTGATGGCAGTTTTGTTGATGCTTCTTTCTATGCAGGAACAAAGTTACAAAACTGAAGAATTTGAAGCATATTGCATATAAAATGAAGTAAGACTTAATTCGTAATTCACGCGCATGCAAAAATTCTCCTACGATTTAGGATTTTGAGGAAAAAATTAAAGATCGTTCGTGATAACGTTAAACTTGTGAAGAAAGATTACTATAGTTATCCTGACTAAGACGCCAAAAGATGCGATAACCTTGCGTTCATTAGAGACCTTATTAAAAACATACACCAGCAAATCGAATTCCCTGCAATGATATAGCACCATATTAAGTTATGGTCTCGCCTAACTGGTCCAAATAAAACTGGTCTGTACTCCTTATTGAGCACATATACACAAAAGTACAACACTAATATTTTTACCAAAAGAAAGCTTATCTTGTAATATGAAAGTTCGAGATAAGCACTTACCGAACATCAAGGTTTTAACTTTCTCTAACCGAAGACTAAGCTTAACATACTCTTCATTGTGAAACTAGGGTTTTTATTGCTGTATTCGAAGAAAAAAGCAAGGTTATGATCACCAACAGGGAAAAATGGTCAGCCTCACAAGAACAGGGAACATAAATGCACTCACATAAATGTTGTACAAATAGTTAAATGTGATACTCCTAACAGCCTCCAAAATGACGGATGCAAGATTTTGGGATACATTTCTTTTGTGGATTCTGGGTCATCTAAATGGGATCTAGAAGCTAGAAAAATTTGCGTGACAGTGTCATATTTTGCTCGGATGTCTCGTTTGCCAACTAGTTCCCAAAATTCTGGTTATGCATTTTTCCAAAAATTCCTCCAAGACTTGATCTTTTATAAACATGAGATGCACCCATTGGATTGATATGTATTAGGAAATAATATATGAGAGTCTATATTTAAGAGATATGCACTTTAAGTTGTGAGAGTTATATTAGGAATTGAATATCTTGAGAACCAAGTCTTGTGATCGTATAAATAGCTTGAAGAATTAATGAGAAAGACACACCAAAATTATTATCAATGTAGTCTATTGCTTCCGCGAGTTTATGCTCTTCTCACTCTTGCTCGATCCTTAACATGGTATCAGAGCAAGGTGAGAGGAAGAGAGAAGAGAGGGAGAAAAATCAGATGTAGCGTAAGAAGAAAAAGACGAAGAAGAAGAAGATGAAGAAGAAGAAAAAAAAATAAAAAATAAAAAAAAAATAAAAAGATTGTTACCGTGAAGAAACTTGCTGTGGCTTTTTAAGGTGTTGTTTTCACCACCTAAACAGCGCACTTGTAAAACTAGGTTTCTTTAGAAACTATTCTTAATCTTACGAGCAAGTGTTGACAAAGAACATCATGGTGTTGGTTTCTGTTCACAGAGATCAAAAAGTATGCTCGAAACCAATATAAAACAAAAGATTTTGGTTGGGCTGTGATCAGAACTCTTGATTGTGGCGAAATCAAGAGTAAACAGGAATTAGTGGTTTGAAACAGTTAGAAGTTTGGGGTTTCTTGTAACCTAGAAATCAGTAAAGAGTTATTGCCGAGAACAACCATGAAGGTGAGCTGTTGCCACGGTCTATGGCTGTGTACGATGGCGGATTCCAAGAAGGGTTTGTGCTGATAGTGAGTTGAATCAGATTAAGAAGGACTTGAAGCTTATGTATGATTTTAATAAGGGATGGAG
This sequence comes from Papaver armeniacum, assembly GCA_023531295.1. Lineage (NCBI taxonomy): Eukaryota > Viridiplantae > Streptophyta > Magnoliopsida > Ranunculales > Papaveraceae > Papaver > Papaver armeniacum. The sequence continues at coordinate 648,580 of JAJJWW010017191.1, forward strand.
TTTTCCAGCTGTAGCCAAACACAGGCGAAGCTACGGTGAGGTTTACCATCGTACGTAAACGCGGGGAAAAGAGAAGAAATTATCCGAGAAAGTGAAGATACATAGTCAGTCTCCCATGACTGACGGTTGAGAGGATATTTGGACTGGACTTGCTAGCCTTATGCGTGACCCATTAACTGATTATGAATTTCTCTTGGCGACCAGCCTAGAGACGTGACGGGAAGCAATGCTCAAGAGAGGAAACAACATAAAGTTGTGATCACGAGGATAAAGCAACATGTGCTTGCGAAAAGAAAAAGAAAAGAAGAGAAGAGAAGAGGTACAAAAAAAAACAAAAACGATAAAGGTTGTGAAAAAGAGAAGCAATCACCAAGAGGTGATGAGAGAATGGACAACAATAAAATCCTATGAGTTGTAGAGAACAACAAAAGTGGGATAAATGAGTTGTCTAAAGGGTACAAAGTTATCCTACTGAAAAAATTACGAAGATGGGACCGAGATGTCCTAAAACTACGAAGGGGACCGCAATGTCCTTAAACTACGATTAGACCGTAAAGTCCTTATACTTTCGAAGGGGACCAAACGTCCTTAAACTACGAAGGGGACCGAAATGTCCTTAAACTACAATGGAACCGTATGTTCTAAAACTACCAATGGGACCGCAATGTCCAAAACCATAAAGGGGACAAGTAATGTCCTTAAACTTTCGAAGGTGACCAAACGTCCTTAAACTACGAAGATGGGACCGAAACGCCCTTGAACTACGAAGATGGGACCGAAACGCCCTTAACCACGAAGGGGACCGAAATGTCCAAAAACTACGAAGAGGACCGAGATGTCTCTAAACTACAATTGAAAGATATTTTCGCAAAAGCTTTAGGAAAGTTCGGTTTAAATTTCTTTTGTCCAAGATGGGCATTCGTGATCTACATGCTCCATCTTGAGGGAGGGTATTAGGAAATAATATATGAAAGTCTATATTTAAGAGATATGCACTTTAAGTTGTGAGAGTTATATTAGGAATTGAATATCTTGAGAACCAAGTCTTGTGATCGTATAAATAGCTTGAAGAATTAATGAGAAAGACACACCAAAATTATTATCAATGTAGTCTATTGCTTCCGCGAGTTTATACTCTCCTCACTCTTGCTCGATCCTTAACAACATGATAACGGCCTTGATTTTTCCCAAGACAAGAATTGGAGACTCTCTCTGTCTTCAAGGTAAGAAAACATTTAACACTTAGGAAAACCTTCTTTTGATTCTTATCATCTGTAATTGGCAATATTTCGGTTGTAACATAAACGCACTCACATAAATGTTGTACAAATAGTTAAATGTGATACTCCTAACAGCCTCCAAAATGACGGATGCAAGATTTTGGGATACATTTCTTTTGTGGATTCTGGGTCATCTAAATAATGGGATCCAGAAGCTAGAAAATTTGCGTGACAGTGTCATATTTTGCTCGAATGTCACTCATTGGATTGATATGATAACGGCCTTGGTGGGTATTTATTTTTCCCAAGACAATAATTGGAGACTCTATCTCTGTATTCAAGGCAAGAAAACATTTAACGCTTAGGAAAACCTTCTTTTGATTCTTATCATCTGTAATTGGCAATATTTCGGTTGTACCGGTCTCCTTGCAACTTGAGTTAAGTAAAAAATCTACCGACTGATCTATTTTGGATTTTCATCTCTTTGTATATATGTTGCTGAACATGATATATTGAGCTGACATTAACCTTTTCCCTTGTCAGATAATTAACAGATTGGTTGAAGGACTGTAACCAAATCCAGTTATGAATTCTTTTTCTTGGGATTTTGGAAGGAGAATATATTCTCTGGTGATTGGATTAGATATAAGCAGGTTCGTAGTAGGTATTATCACAACCGCATTGAGACAAATTAAGCCATTACATGAACCAAGAATGTAATAATTTTCAAATGGAGGTCTTAAGTTGATCCTGGTCGTTCTACTAAACCGGTTCAAATTCTCATCATACTCCGTGTAAGAAAATTGTTTCTCAACTCCTATTAAATAAAATATGAAGCTCGACTTACCAGGATCATGAGCCGAATCAACATCATTGAGATGTTTTAAGTGCAATTGTTCGAAAGATGGATGTTAAATAAGATTTCTCCATTGTTTGGATATTAACTTGCATTCTAAAACAGAATCAGTTGGCAAACGAGAAAATTTCAAACAAGATCTCCAATGGGAGCACATTAATAAAGTCCACCATTGAAACCCTAAGTTGAGGGGAAGGCATGTGCCGAGAAGTTACGGTAGACGAAATATGAAAAGAATAATTTAGGTTTTAGCTAGGAGACGGGGTATAAGGTTTTCGACATGCATGCCAGCGTCTTCCAATTAAAAGATACGAGACCAGGTCGAGGTCGGGCTAGCCAATAACCAGCCTTGGCAACAAGTACAAGAGAATTGACAAAGATGGTCCCTCCGAGTAAACGCTGTCCATTTTCATTAACAAACGCAGTTGAAAATGCTTAAAAAAATGTTTTTGTTTGGAATTAGGATAAAATTCCATTACACGTTTTAACATCTGGTATAAAATTATACGTCTCCTACTTCAAAACTCTTTCTACTGAGTGTCTCAAATTGCTTAGATCCATACGGGGATTTCAAACAAATCGAGTCACACTAATTACGGAGAGTGAGTATAAGTATTTCAGATAAGTAAGAGTTGTGTAATCAACCTAAACTAGAACATATACGGATTTTAAGTCTGGTTTTTGCTATAAATGGCGAGTGTCATCTTGACTTCTTATGTACCTTTGCTGAAGTAGCTTTTTCAAGATCGAATTGTGAAAACATATTACAGACTAAAGATGGTTTGGTATTGTGGTCCACGGGACGGGAGAAAAGAATGTCTACAAAATGAAGATTTTGTTGTTTTGGTTTTACCTTGTTACTAGTGATTAGATATTGAACTGGCCTTAAGATGAGCCAAAGCTAATTAAGGAACTGGCCACCGCTCTAAGTTGTGAGTTGACGTCTACTTAGTGGACTCTAGAGCTTGGGAGTCCCATGGATGAATGCAAGTGTACGTGAAAGTCGGATTTTGGGGCTCCCCAGGTGCGACTCTGGGAGATAGATTGACATGCTCGGGTGCTTGGCATTGAAGCTTGCTGGACGCTGCTGGGGGTCTCTGACTCACACAACCAATACGTGGTCCAAAGGGATTATGGGTTTATCATCCAAATCATGGGAAATTAATATCGCCAACAAACCGGCCCAACACGGCAACATATAACTTGAATCATGTGAAAAATATTATAACCCCCATACTATATGGGTTCAATATATAGAAGCCCCACTAAATGGACCATCCACTTGTCAACTCCATACTTTAAAAATGATATGTTAGGCCCGAAAAATCAAAATTTCTTCAGATTCGGCCCATAATTAATTAGTATAAATTTTCATAATGGCAACACTACCCTTTAGTATATATACAAGAGGAATATATCATAAGATATTTCATTCTTTATTCTCTTTCTCTCTCTTCTCCATCTCTTTCTCTCTCGGCTCCTGCGTTTGAGATCCGTGAAGAAGAAGAAGACATTAATCGATCCAAAAGAGTTTTGCGGTGATCATAAGTTAATCATCAAATATGAATCAATCATTCAATCGATTTCATATGAAGCTAGGTTTTAGTTGGTTTTTTAAGTCGCATCGGGTTAGGTTTTCATTAGATCGACTTTTTTTTTTTTTTTGCGAGATTTTGAATCGAATCTAAGTTTCGGTTGATTCAAACGCGCGTAAATCATTTCCGATTAGGTTTTTGATGGGTTCATCATTCATTGTTCGATTAGATTTTTGATTTTTATTTCGTTTGATTCTCGTTTCAGATCGACAAGAAGAAGAATCTCGATTGTTTTTTAATCAATTGAAGATCTTCAATGTCGTTTTAACCCTAATTACTTACTTTTTATGCATTCAACAATGGAATTAAGAAGATCTTCAAAGAGTTAAATGAAATCGTCGTATGAGAAAAATATGAAAATCAATTTTGATTCCTCTCATTTTTTATTGAATCAACATGTTTTAAATCTAGGTTTTGTTGGTTTTGTTGTTGTTGAAGCACTTAACTACATTTCGAAGCAAGATTTGAATCGATTCAAACACTTAAGTAATGGATAATAGTTGCAATTCTATGAATAAATTCTACTTTACCATAGAATGAGTGGAGAATTTAAGTTTTGTGTTTTCAATATTAGCTAATGGAGTCAACTAATGACTTGTTGGTGTTTTTATTTTGCGTATTTTGATCTTTTTGTACACATGTTGAGTTTGATTAATGAATCAGATTGGTGGTGGAGGTGCGGGTTGGAGGAGAATGAGGAGGCGGTGGCGGTAGAGATGGTGGTGTTGGAGTTTGGGAGGAGGTTTGGAGGTGGAGGAGGATTTGAAGTATTGTTATTTGGTGGTGTTGTTCGAGCCAAATTTAATGAGAACCGAATGAAACGAAATAGCTGACAGGCGCATGAAATATTATGTTATTTACGTGATATTGGCACTCGTTAAATAGCACTATCCGAGCCAAATTTATTACCTCCGAGCGGTAATTACCGAATGAAAGGGTGCAAAGGTGCGGCAGGCAGGTTTGATATAACTATATGTCTATTGCTCTACTTGAACATCATATGCAAAGCGCCAAAAATTAGTTGTTAGTTGGTTTAAAGAATACCTAACTTATCATGGTTGTTACTAGATTTTAGATGATTTAATTGTGAAAAATAACATAAAACGGATTTGTTCAAAATGTTGTGCAACTGCGAAGTGGATGTCTTCGGATTTTACGAGTATGCTAGGTATATGGATGTGTAGTTAATAGTTACACATGTCAATTGGGTGTGTAATTCTACTTACACATGCAAATTGAATGTGTAACTTCTAGTTACACATGCCAATTGATGTGTGATAGTTCGCTGAAGTTGAAATGATGGGTAAATCATTTTACTAATTTGCATATATGCCTGAATTTTCAAGAAGTGAAATGGTTTTAATTATGCACAAATGCTAATTAGCTGTAAATTTAATATGATTTGATTTAGATTGATGTGTGTATTTTTAGATAGTAATAACAAGCTGTATGAATTTGCTAATTACAGGTTATGGAGGTGTTGATTTCAAAGTATGAAAGTTCACAGAGAGTTGTAGGAGTGTGCAAGTGGTACAAATGCAGATTTAGCGTTGGTTTGTAATGAACTGGTGTTTTTATTGCTATGATATAGCTATGTGATGATTGGGAATAGCTCAGGTATGCACTGGTTTAGGAATCAGAATGGTTTGAGTTAATGATGCTCAGATAGATGTATGTTAGGAGTTAACATTACAGGTACTGGTGCAGCTGCAGTTAAGACGATGGTAATGGAATATAGGAAATGAAGCTGGCTGGTGCTGAGATTTGTACTCAGTTGATAATTAAGAAGAAACTTATTCGTAAAGCTCTTGATATGATCTGTCGGATTGCTGAAAGCGGATCCTGATGGGTCGAGTGGAAAAGACAAGTCCGGTATGTTAATCAAACCGAGAAATAACACAACCTTGCATTCCTTTTTGTCACTTGAATGTTATATTATTTTTTTCACCGACCGGGATACATAATATGTAGTGGGAGGCTCACTCAATATAAAACCATCTATTGAGAAGTTTCTTAGAGGAAAAATAGAGATGAAGTATTATACTCGATTGTATGTGTAACTCGCAAGTTACGATGCATATTAGATGTGTAACGGCTAGTTACACATGTTAATATGCATGTGTAACTAATGTTTACATATGAGATGTGCATGTGTAACTACCGATTACACATGTATTTTGTATTCCCGGGTAAGAAAAAGAAACTAATGACCGAGTCCATTCCATGGATGAGATAAACTCGTTACATGTAGACTTGGTGCAGACTTTCTACCTCTAAAGTAATCAAATACTTGAACTACTCCGGGAAGAGAATACTTCAGTCGAATTACTAACTTGACATAGTTTCTTGATAATTTGAGTTTGGTTTGACTTTTTTTTTCTCTTTGTAGGTTGTTGGTGTTGTTGGCTTCATGGATCGTCGACTAGATATTCCAGAAACACTTGATCTGTGACTTGCATCCACACGCAGCAGGACTCGCTAGCGAAGGTAAATGTATTTTTATGTCACAGCTTGCTTTCCGAAAGGGAGTATATGGATATAGGTCCGGGAATGGTTTCACTTAACTCATACATTTGTTTAAACATTACATCTGTTTAATCGCACATTACAAAAGCCATATGCATGACAGTTTGCACGTTTAACTAGCATTGGCAAAATATGGATGTGTAACTAGTAGTTACACATGCTAATTAAATGTAACTTCTAGGTACACAACCTAAATGAATGTGTATCTACTAGTTACACATGCAAATTAGATGTGTAACTTATAGTTACACATGCTAATTTGATGGGATATGCATATGTAACCTATGAAACTTTTATCTCGTTATAGTGGTTATATTTATGTGTACTAGCCGATTCTTGTATTATTGTTGGATGTTGGTCTTGTTGGTGGTGCACTTGTTTATGGTTAAAAATCGTTTTCCGCCGATTTCGGTAAATCGGTAGGTGAGTGAGAAACCGGTTTAAACCCTAAACAAATGTGCCGCACGTGAGCACTTTATAGATTCGAGAGTTCAATCCGTACAAGTCCGGCCTAAACCAAGAAATGGACGTTCGAGACTTGCTTCGGTCACAAAGTGGAGGAGAAGGGTTGATTTGGGGAGGGAAGCAAAGAAAGGTGTTGACACCGAGCATAATTCCGGGAGAGTAGTGTCTCGACTTGTATCGTAAAGTGAAAGCTTCGGAAGATTGCAAGAGATGAAAGCTTTTTGGAGAGCTTGCAAAGATGCCTTTTCCGGGAGAGTGTTGTATTTCTCCCGACCGAGACTTGTCTCGGTGGAAATAGGGTAAGACCTATTTATACAAGTCGAGATTGAAACGTACTCGGCCTCATGAAGGAAGAGACTAAAGGGTGAAATAATGGGAGGAGGTGGTAACCACATGGTGTTTATGGGTGAAAACATTTTCACCATTATTTCCTCATTTATTTGACCGCTTTATTCCTATTCACGCTTTCTTAATGTGTGAGCGTAGTGTACGCCGCATGTCGTGACCGCCAAACCTAGACCCTGAAAGAATCCACCGCCTTGTGTTGATGTCTCGATTGTTGGTTGCACCTTGAGTGCAAGTGGAACTGCTGGTGGCGCGTGTGGCATGTGCCAATGGCATGTGCGGAATGCCTTTGTTGCGGGTTGCACCTTGAGTGCAAGTGGCAATGCCAGAGCTGCTAGTGGCGTGTGTGGCATGTGCCAATGGCATGTGCGAATGCCTTGGTGGTAGGTTGTACGTTGAGTGTAAGTGGCAATGCCAGAGCCGCTAGTGGCGTGTGTGGCATGTGCCAATGGCGTGTGCGGAATGCCTTGGTGGTAGGTTGCACGGTTTGCAAGTTAGGCTACCAACGTGGGTTTTGGCATGTCAATGGCACGTGCGCCAAGTCCGGGCCCAGGTTGCACGGCTTGCAAGTTAGGATACCAGCGTGCGTGTTTGGCATGCGTCAATGGCACGCATGGCCATTAGGACCACGGCCTGGTAAGCTACCAGCGATACGTGTCAGCATGTGCCAATGGCATGCTCGGCCATTAGGGCCACGGCTTGGTAAGAAAAGCTACCAGCGAGCGTGTTGGCATGTGCCAAAGGCATGCTCTGGCCATTAGGGCCACTACCGGTAAGAAAAGCTACCGGCGATGCGTGTTGGCATGTGCCAATGGCATGCTTGGCCATTATGGCCACGACTTGGTAAGAAAAGCTACCAGCGAGCGTGTTGGCATGTGCCAATGGCATGCTCGGCCATTAGGCCACCGCCCGGCAAGCAGGAAGCCACCAATGAGCGTGTGGGCATGTGCCAATGGCATGCTCGGGCCATTAGGGCACGGCTGGTAAGAAAAGCCACCGGCGAGCGTGTTGGCATGCGCCAATGGCATGCTCGGCCATTAGGGCCACGGCTTGGTAAGAAAAGCTACCGGCGAGCGTGTTGGCATGTGCCAATGGCATGCTCTACCATTAGTGGCCACGGCAGTAAGAAAAGCTACCATCGGGCGTGTTGGCATGTGCCAATGGCATGCTCGCTATTAGGGCCACTACCGGTAAGAAAAGCTACCAGCGATGCGTGTTGGCATGTGCCAATGGCATGCTTGGCCATTATGGCCACGCTTGGTAAGAAAAGCTACCAGCCGAGCGTGTTGGCATGTGCCAATGGCATGCTCGGCCACAGGGCCACCGCTGTGTAAGAGAAGCTACCAAATGAGCGTGTTGGCATGTGCCAATGGCATGCTCGGCCATTAGGGCCACGGCTTGGTAAGAAAAGCCACCGGCGGCGTGTTGGCATGCGCCAATGGCATGCTCGGCCATTAGGGCCACGCCTTGGTGCTAGTAAAAGCTACAACAGCGTGTTGGCATGTGCCAATGGCATGCTTGGCCATTAGGGCCACGGCTTGGTAAGAAAAACTACCAGCGAGCGTGTTGGCATGTGCCAATGGCATGCTCGGCCATAAGGGCCATGGCTTGAAAGAAAAGCTACCCGGCGAGCGTGTCGGGCATGTGCCAATGGCATGCGTGGCCAATTTGGCCTAGGTTGAATGGTTTGCAAAGCCTAGGCGCGGGCGCTACTTTGGCATGGCGCGGCTAGCCAAGGTAAGGGTGTTTGGTTTGGCGTGGTGTGACCGGTGGGCGAGGGCCAAGGCGTCATGCGTTTGGCATGGCGCGGCTAGCTTAGGCTAGGGCCGGGCATGATTTGTCATTGGCACGGAGGTGCGGCTAGCTTGGTCTTGTGTGGCCGGCATGATTTTCCATTGAACTGAGGTGCGTCTAGCTTGGGCTAGGTGTGATTGGCATGATTTGCCATTGGCACTGAGGTGCGGCTAGCATAGTTGGCATGCTTGGGCGCGTTTGTGTGACTAGCATATCTAGGGACAAGGCGAGTGCATTTGGCATGGCGCGCTAGCTTGGGCTAGGTGTGGTCGGGCATGATTTGCCATTGGCACGGAGGTGAATTAGGATTTTGTTCGTTGTAACCCTAATTTGAAAAAATACACCCTATTAATTAATAACTAAATGCATTGAATGTTTTAATAAATGTGTCACTGGTGACATTAGGTTATTCGGGGTTTTACGATTTTTACCATTTGTCTAAAAACCACCATCAACATTAAGTCCCCTGCTTAGCTCGGAACAGAGCTTTGTTGCGAGGTAAGCATAAGATGGTGACAAACTATCAACAAGAAATCGTAAAGAAAATTGAGGAGGCTTGTCTCGACCTTTTATAAATAGATTTGGAATGCTTGCTCTCGCGCTTTGCACAATCGGGAGGTTGGCACGATTGGGGAGTCAACATCATTGAGAGACATGAAGTCGGGCGACATTGAGAAGTTGGCGCGAGTTGGGAAACCGAGCGTGCTAGTTGGTGGGACCGGCGCAAGGTGGGAAGCCGAGTGTGCTAGCCGGCGCAACTTGGGCGGTCATTGGGAAGTTGGCGAATTGGTGATACCGGTGTGGCTTGGGCTGCACTGGGGAGTTGGAGCAACTGGTGGGACCGGTGCAACTTGAGCGACGTTGGGAAGTTGGGTGCCCTTATGGGCCCGCATGATTTTTGGTAAAGGGAAATCCTTCCTTATTTCAGAATCTTCACGCCCATATATATAAAGTCCCTTTCTCTCAACTTGCACTTTATTCTTTCATCTTTTCATACTAGCGGCAGTCTCAAAGAAAATCGGCCTGTGCATGTCTTCCAAGATTTCTCTTGTTTCCTTTTTCATGTAGGTGCAAACCCTAAGAGTAGGCGTTTTCTTTTATAATCCTTTGCGATGATATTGCGCATATGATTTCTTTTTTGGCGTGCTTCTTGTAGAAATATTGTATATATGCACCCAAGGGAAATACTGCATATATGATTCGAACCCGTAGAAAAATGCTCCATATATAATTTTGAACCCGAAGAAGGATACCATGGATGCATTCGAGCCCGTAGAAAATACTGCGTATATAGTTTTGAACCCGAAGAAAGATACCGCAGACGCACTTGATCCCGTATAAAATATTGTATATATAATTTTGAACCCGAAGAAGGATACCGACACACTTGAGCTCCGTATAAAATATCGCGTATATGATTTTGAACCCTCAAGAAAATATCGCGTGCAGCTTTGAACCCGTAGAGAATACTCGTATATGAATCCCGAAGAATAATATTGTATATGTGCTTCATATGACTTCGAACCCATAGGAAATAATGCATATATGAATTTTGACCTCAAGCAAATATTGCGCACGATTTTGAACCCTAGAGAATGCACCCCTTTTTTTTCTTTTCTGTGTTTTCCTTTTTGTTGGGTGCTTTTATGAGTGTGAGATAATTTCGCTTTTCTCCATTTGTTTTGTGTAGAGATATCTTGTTACCAAATTGTTATGAAGAAATCCGACAAGATGTTACCGAACAAAATTTCGCTAAGGATGTTCATAGTTCCAAACCAAACACGGATGATGAATTTTTGCCAAACCCTCGCCCCTCGCTTCGGAAGAATCACCTGTGTTTCGTGCCAATTTTGTTAACCGGGGTGGTGAAGATGAAAAGAAAACACGTTCGCTCACCCAGAGAACGCCATACGGTTCTGTCTTCATAAAGGGGTATATTCTTCTTCCAACATTGATTTCAGGATGTGTCAAAGCCCATTGCGTTCTTTTGATAGATGGGTTGAGTTCATGGTGTGTAAGGAGCACATAAATACCAACTTGACTCGAGCGCAGATTATTGATGCCGTCATTTAGTTTCAAAGAAATCTCCAGATTAGGAAGGATATCCCAGTTTGGTTGTTTTCATCTCCAAAGATATGTCTCTGACACCCATACGATCATATGTAGATGGGGTGAAATAACTTTTCGTTGGAGAGTGTGGCTCTCTTGTTGAATCTTCCGGAACTGGAATCTTAATATCCGTGTGTCCGAAGGTGAGGAGAAGATGCGGTGACCTTGCCGCTAAGTTGGGAGATTTTTCTCGAAAAGACTCCTTGCGAAGTCGAAGGATTCTGTCCGGAAAGAGGATGAAAGGTGCTTTTACAAAATGGGTGGATATCTCAATGGTTTCCTGACGAGCCGAACTAAACAAAAAAGCAAAGAATCTTCATGTTGAAGCATTTTTGGCTCTCGGGTCGGTCCTAGAGACATTTTTTATGACGGTTCCGGCAAGAAGGAAATAAGACCGCAGTTGCTAGTGATTGGCCGTGAAGTTGGCAAAAGGTGAAGTTCTTCCCATTGGCAGCTATTTTTGGTTCCCTCGTATGTGCATTTGGATCACCTAGTTGCGTAACATGCGAGTTTCGAATGGTTTCATGTGAAAGTGGATTCATATGTGCACGTTGTTTTCTACAAGCCCGGTTATGGGAGCCCTTTGAGAAGTACGCTCCAAACCGTTCCTTCGATTCCCACGAGCTGGGGCGGTTCCGAATTCTTCGATGGGTGAACAAAGCGCCCAAGAGTTGGCATGAGCTTGGTTAGTCTTTCGATAAGTCGCATGAAATCCGCGCGCCATGAGCTTGGGCCCATGTGTCGGTGACTCAAATTCGACACCTTGCTTCTCGCTCCGATCATGTCTTTGTCTTCGATGGCAACTTGAGTGTTGGTGAAAAACTTGTTTATTCAAAGCTGCATGTCCTAGGTTATATGTCGTCTTTCTTCATGGGGTCATTCCAATACCGCTTACAATATTGACCGTGTGGCTCATCACATGGGTTTTCGATCAAGGGGTGCCTCTTTCTTACTGCACGGTGGGTGGTTCCTAAGGATTCATTGCGTGCCGCCCTCAATGCCAGTGTCCCTGATCCAGTATCCGCCTTCCTTCTTTCAAACGGGAAGAGTAACTTCGACGACTTTTGTCTATAATGAGTTCATTATGATCCAAGATTTTGTAAATAACGTGGTGGAGAATGTTCATTGTAAACCTTCCCCATTAGTTTTGAAGAAGTATCCAATGTTGAGAGACCTCACAGGGTTGCCCTAAGAACTCCTGAAAGTCCCCAGTAAAGGAACAGAACGAAGAATCGTTCGCGGTTCCGGCGGTTTCAAAAGATCCTCCCGCGCCTCTCGTGTCTTTCGTTCTTCAAATAACCTGTATGTGTCGCCTCCTTGTTGGTTTGTCTCAAAACACGTGAATTCTCACAAAACATTTGTCTTGTTTCTTCCGGTGGGTTCGGTAGTGTTAATGCTTTTGCTGCCTCAGACGTTGCCAGAGACAGCAATTTCTTTGAAGAATTCGGAGCACCGAGCCTTCTCATAACTGGTGATGGGCCGTAGAAAGAAGAAAGTTCGACAAGTGAGAGTGCTTCTTCCGACAAAGATCGGTTCTTTTTAGGGAAGTTGTTCTGAGTTTAGAGCTTCTTTTCTTTCTTCTCCCTTTTTTTTTTTTTCAAAAATGTCTAACTCAAGTTCGCAGGAGGAATCCGGTTCGGAAGACGATTTAGGGGGCTGAGCCACACTAAAACTTGCTCTTGGTGACCACTCACGGTGACTTGGAGATGGGAGTTAGCCAATCGCCTGGGCACAAATGTGGTTCAAACGGTGGATGATTCCCCGATGGTTCATTGCCGTAGACATGGAAAAGGACCCTTTGCGAGAGTCGTGAGACCCGCCACGAAGCGCCATTTTCGATCCCCGTACTTGGTTCCTTATCTAGGTCATGTGTCCGGTTGGCGATTTCCAACCGTGCCGCTAAGTATGAGGCGCCGTACACCAAAACCGGGAGAAGTATGGATATATGGCCACAACCAAGAAGATCGCAGTCGATTTGCGCCGGTTAAGCGTGTAAAAGAGGCTTTATCTTCCATCGAGGACATGCGTGAGGTGACTCGACCACACAGTTTCAAGACGTTATTGCCGATCGGGAGCACCATCGCGACAACTGTAGAAAAGGAGTTCAACGCCGTGGTTTGTCGAAGGCCTTGCCGAGATCCAAAAGTCGTAAAGATGCAAGAACGAAAAGCCTTTCGGGGCAGAGGAGATTGCACGACAGAGGTAGAACTCGAAAAGCTTTCCAAGATGTTGACTATGAAGAGAGCGGCTCTTGAAGATACAAAGTTGACTTTCTCCAAGAAGAGCAGACCTCTGTTGATGATCTTCCTTGAATGTTTCTCTTGTTAAACTTCCATTTAGGTTCTTCTTCTTTTCTTTTGATAGACAAACTGATGTCCGGGTTCGAAGTTCTACCGGGTTTTGATAGATAGCGGGTAGCTTTTGGAGGCTATTAGATTATTTCTCGGGATGAATGGTTTTGATAATATAACTCGACATGTTTTCAGAAAGGAATATTGCTTTTATGAAAGTGTGTGCTAGCAATTAGCACAAGACGCAATAATATAACGATTTTACTAAGAACCTAAAAAAAACGGATCGTATATCTTGCCCAATCTAAATTTACTCACTTCACAGGTTTTTTTTTTTTTTTGCGAACACGCCCCTTCTCCATGTAAAAGGCGGCTTGCCGGGTAGCACGCCAAAGAAGTCCCCAATCGCCGGCAGTAGCATCTTGCCGAGTCCCCGGTTTTCTTGTGTAGTCTTTACGTTCGGTAACTGTGTTGTCCGGTAGTTGAATCGGATTGAGACGCCTTCCCTACCATCTTGACATCCGGGTCGAACAACGAGATCGACGATCTTACATTGTAGTCGATAGATCAATCCTCCCGCCGTGGTCGCCAATTGTTTATGGGTAAAAATCGTTTTCCGCCGATTTCGGTAAATTCTGAGTAGGTGAGTGAGAAACGGGGTTTAAACCCTAAACAAATGTGCCGCACGTGAGCACTTTATAGATTCGAGATCAATCTTTACAAGTCCGGCCTAAACCAAGAAATGGCCATTCGAGACTTTGTCACAAAGTGGAGGAGAAGGTTTGATTTGGGGAGGGAAGCAAAGAAAGGTGTTGAGACCGTAATCGTCGGGAGAGTAGTGTCTCGACTTGTATCGTAAAGTGAAAGCTTCGGAAGCTTGCAAGAGATGAAAGCTTTTTTGGAGAGCTTGCAAAGATGCCTTTTCTGAGAGTGTTGTATTTTTCTCCTGACCGAGACTTGTCTGGTGGAAATAGGTAAGATCTATTTATATAAGTCGAGATTGAAACGTACCCTGGACTCATGAAGGAAGAGGCTAAAGGGTGAAATAATGGGAGGAGGTGGTAACCGCATGGTTTTTATGGGTGAAAACGTTTTCACCATTATTTGCTCATTTATTTGACCGCTTTATTTCTATTCACACTTTCTTAATGTGAGCGTAGTGTACGTTTCATGCTGTGACCGCCAAACCAAGACCCGAAAGCATCCCCGGTTGTGTTGATGTCTCGAGTGTTGGTTGCACCTTGAGTGCAAGTGGCGCGTGTGGCATGTGTGGAATGCCTTTGTTTGCTGGGTTGCACCTTGAGTGCAAGTGGCAATGCCAGAGTCGTTAGTGGCGTGTGTGGCATGTGCGTAATGCCTTGGTGGTAGGTTGTACGTTGAGTGTAAGTGGCAAGGCGAGAGATGCTAGTGGAGTGTGTGGAATGTGCCAATGACGTGTGCGGAATGCCTTGGTGGTAGGTTGCACGGTTTGCAAGTTAGGCTACCGGCGTGGGTTTTGGCATGTCAATGGCACGTGCGGCCAAAGTTGGCCTAGGTTGCACGGCTTGCAAGTTAGGCTACCGGCGTGCGTGTTTGGCATGTGTCAATGGCACGCATGGCCATTAAGGGCACGCATCGGTAAGAAAAGCTACCCGATGCATGTTGGCATGTGCCAATGGCATGCTCGGCCATTAGGGCCACGTCCCTGGTAAGAAAAGCTACCAACGATGCGTGTTTGCATGTGCCAGTGGCATGCCTCGGCTATTAGGGCTACAACTTGGTAAGAAAAGCTACCAGCGATGCGTGTCGGCATGTGCCAATGGAATGTCGACCATTGGGGCCACGGCTTGGTAAGAACAACTACCAGCGAGCGTGTTGGCATGTGCCAAAGGTATTCTCGGCCATTAGGGGCACGGCCTGGTAAGAAAAGCTACCAGCGATGCGTGTTGGCATGTGCCAATTGCATGCTTGGCCATTATGGCCACGGCTTGGTAAGAAAAGCTACCAGCGAGCGTGTTGGCATGTGCCAATGTCATGCTCAGCCATTAGGGCCACTTCCTGGTAAGAAAAGCTACCAGCCAGCGTGTTGGCATGTGCCAATAGCATGCTCGGCCATTAGGGCCATGATTTGGTAAGAAAAGCTACCAGCGAGCGTGTTGGCATGCGCCAATGGCATGCTCGGCCATTAGGGCCACGGCTTGGTAAGAAAAGATACAACAGCTGTGTTAGCATGTGCCAATGGCATGCTCGGGCCATTAGGGCAGCGGATTGGCAGGAAAAGCTACCGGCGAGCGTGTTGGCATGTGCCAATGGCATGCTCGGCCATTGGCCACGACCTTGTAAGAAAAGCTACCAATGAGCGTGTTGGCATGTGCCAATGGCATGCGTAATAATTTGGCCCTAAGTTGCACCTGGGTTTGCAATCCTAGGCGAGGGCGCTACTAGCATGGCGCGCTAGGCCAAGGTAAGGGTGTTTGGCTTGGCGTGGTCGACTGTGTAGCTAGGCCAAGGCAGCGTGCGTTTGGTATGCGCGGCTAGCTTTGGCTAGGTGTGGCTGGAATGATTTTCCATTGGCACGAGGTTCGGCTAGCTTGGGCTAGGTGTGGCTAGCATGATTTGCCATTGGCACGGAGGTGCGTCTACCTTGGGCTAGGTATGGTCGGCATGATTTGCCATTGGCACGGAGGTGCGGCTAGCTTGGGCTAGGTGTGGCCGGGCATGATTTTCCATTGGCACGAGGTGCGGCTAGCATGGTTGGCATGCTTTGGCGCGTTTGGTGTGACTAGCATTTAGGCCAAGGCAAAGCGTGCTTGGCATGGCTAGCTTGGGCTAGGTGTGGTCGACATGATTTGCCATTGGCACGGAGGTGCGCTAGCATGGTTGGCATGCTTTAGCGCGTTTGGTGTGATTAGCATAGCTAGGTCCAAGGCGAGTGCGTTTGGCATGGCGCGCTAGCTTGGGCTAGGTGTGGTGGCATGATTTGCCATTGGCACGAGGTGAATTAGGGTTTTGTTCGTTGTAACCCTAATTTGAAAAAATACCCCCTATTAATTAATCGACTACATGCATTTAATGTTCTAATAAATGTGTCACTGGTGACATTAGGTTATTCGTGGTTTTACGATTTTACTTTGTCTAAAAACCACCATCAACAACACTCTACCATAAATTCTTGTTGGTGTTGGTTTTGTAGGTGGTGTACTAGCTGATTCTTGCATTCTTGTTGGATGAATGGGAACAACTCATGTATGCACTGGTTGAAGAATCATAATGGTTTGAGTTAATGATGCTCATGTAGATGTATGTGAGGAGTTAAGATTACATGTACCGGTGCAACCTCAGCTAAGACAAAGTGGTAATGGAACAGAGGAAATGAAGCCGGCCGCGCGAGATTTGTACTCGGCTGGTGTTGGTTGTAGTCATAGGACATGGGTTCCGATGGAATTGATATGTGGTAAGTTATGGCCTGAGTCTGAGAAATCAGTATTGCATGCTAGATGCATGTTAGGATAAACAGGTGCAGAGTTGCCAATGTATGTTGCTATTGGAGTGGATTTGTCAGGAATTGATGCTGGTAGAGAACGATGAAATGAGCCATGGTGGTAGTTATAGGATAAATGTTGTTGAAAGTGTGCATAGTGTTGTGTAAATTTCAATTACGCTAGATAGATGCATATGTAACTCCCAGTTTACACTAGATGAGATGCGTGTGTAACTTTTAGTTACACATGCTAAGAAATTATTGTAAATAAATCTTAAAGTGTAATACATGTATTTTTTTTTATGTTTACTCTTTTATGTCTATTTTTTTTTTTTGATGTGTAACTTCTCATTACGCATGCCATATGGATGTGTAACCTTTGGATACACATGTTATATGCATGTGTAACTCTCGCTACACATGTCATACACATGTGTAACCCCGTCATGCCATACCCATGTGTAACTTCGTATGCACATGCTCGTTGCGTGTGTAACTTCAGATTACACATCCATATATTATTGATGGGAGGCGGTGGAGGACGGTGGTGAGCCGCCACGACTGAGAGGTGGTGGTTGGTGGTGGTTTATGGCGTTGGTGGTTTCGCCGCCGCTTGTGGTCACCTCATGAGGTGGTTGGTGGTAGTGGTAGTCGGAGGTGGTGGTTTTTGGCGGTGGTGGTCGGAGGCGCTGGTGGTCGCCGGCGGAGGTGGTTGTTGTTGGTGGTGGTTGGTGGTCGTGGTCGTCGGAGGTGGTGGTTGGTGGTGGTGGCGGTCGTTAAAGATGGCTGTGACATCATGTTTACTATATTTTAATATTTTGGGCTTAAATTTAAATTTTATTTAATTTGGGGCTTGAAAATAAACAAAAGGGTATGGATGTCTTTTAATAATTAGGGGCCTAGATTTAAACTTCTTTTAACTAGGGGCCTCATATTATGGGTTATCCATGGGTTGGGCCTTAGCCTAAGTTTCCCTCATTGATATACACTTTAAAATTTTGCAAAACCCATATCCGAAATACATGTATAGTTCTAAAAATAAGCCAGTGACCCCAATCTAGGTCCTTAGTTTACTTGTCCACCAATCACGTAAAAAGCTACTAGTTACCTAGAGATAGCGGTTTAGGAGTTCCTCCAAACAGACTGCCTAAAAGAGAAACATAAATTGTCGTTGGGGATACATTTTCAAGTAAAGTAAACCAACATGCTTTATTTGTGATCTTCTGTTAGATGTTATCTTATTCTCTGAGATATTCCTGACACGTGTAATTTTCGCCTTCTCAAAAGCATGATTGTTGTTCATTTCGAGGCCTATAAGTATTTGGCATTTTAAGTTTTTCCAAATGCAATGCTCAAGAAAAACAAGGAAGCAAATGTTGAAATAAGAATTGGATAAAACTAAATTGATAGCGAATATTACCCTTATCAGTGTTCAGTTTAGTTTTCTTCAATGTTATACCTCCAACGTATGTCTAATAACAAACTCTTTAGGAAAGACATAACCAAAAAGTAGTCATGAAGTCGTAAGCGGGAAGAAGAGGGAAACATCTGTTCCCATCATTCCTAGGAGATTTATCCGTTCTTCTCATACTTCTTATTGTATTTTCAAACAATATGAATCCACACTGTATCACCCTCTCTGTTTATGGTGGCGAGTATATGATAAAGTGTAATGACTGGGTGGATGAACTACTGTCAGAGTCATCACCACCAACGCAAAACTCATTAGCCTGTAGATAAAGTCGAGTTTCCTCTTGATGAGCAACCAGATAACGGGAGTGGTACTAGTGCAGCATTACACGGTTCTGGTGATGGCTGCACGAAATCGAAAATTCCATGACGTTAGTGAGCTGATCTGGTACTATTTAGTTTCTGCGCTAGTTTTTCATGTATTTGGAGAAGAAATCTGAAGAAAAGCTTGAGATTGTTTTATTTGTTTATTATCCTGCAATGAGGTTTTGGTTTTTATGTCCACCTCCTCTTTTTTGCGTCTTTTTTTTTCCTAACAGTAAATTCTTCTGGTTAGCTTGTTAACACAACATATGGTACGTGTGTGAAATAACACACGATACCCTGTCAGACAAGAAGACTCGTTCATTGTATATTAGGAAATCAAAGTTATTTAGAAAACTAGCTACCTTGTAGTTCAAGGAAATGAAAGTATATATATATGATGTAGTTCGACAATTGTATGTGTGAAACAATATCAATAAAACTCAAGTTCAGTTTGTCTCTTCTTCTGTTTATTATCTTCTTCTTTAACATAAACTCAAGTTTAGTTTTAGCTTAGCTTAGTTTAAAGTGCAAAAGAATTTACCAGGGTTTGTATATTTTGTTGTCTTTTGGTTTGTCCATCTTTTTGCCTTTGAACTTCTTCATTGTTGAGCCATTGATTTGAAAATCGTGCTACCTTTTCTTCTGGCTAAACAAACAGTATTCTTCATCCACTGTAAAAATATCTGTTGGAGAATTTCAACTTTTTGATTTGAAGAAAAAATTCATAACAGCCTACGTCAAATGAGTCCCTAGAAGATTCCACCTGAAAACCTCCAGGTAACGATAGTCAAACAAAGCTAATTAACACCAGCGAAAGCATAATCACAACAACAACATAATCACGACCTCGGAACATAACACTGTGCTGAGGCCTTCTAAAATAGAACCACACAATTAAGTTCAAGTCAGGACCTAGATGGTGGTTAATGAATCAGTAACCCTGAAACTTTTGGCGGTCTTGTAAATCTAATATATCAAGCCAGTGGCAATTCTATATGCTTCCTCATTGAAGCCCAAAGTTGAGGAGAAGGCATGCAGAGCAGTTATGTTGAAGAGACTGTAGACGAAATATAAAAACAATAAAATAGGGTTTTAGGGAGAACACAAAACGTAGGCACACAGGCGTTTGCCAATTAAAGATACCAGACCAGGTCGGGCTAGCCTATTAGAGTATATCACCCATAGTTAGTAGCCAAAGTCATCATACATAGAAGGACGGAGGCAACCATGCAAGTCAAAGGGACACGTACACAAAAGGGATCAAGTCAGTTTACAAGATCCTATTCTCAAGCTACATATATATTACCTAGTCAAGATAATTAGATTGTAATTATCCTCTAGGTTTGCCGAATTATCCTATTATCATTATAAATAGGATAGTCTAGTGTAAATGTATCTCATCTCAGTATGTACTATTTGTTGATCAATAAACAAATCATCCCTACGGGGTTTCATATGTAGGTCGAGTGACCGAACCACTTTAATCTCTTGTGTCTTTTCTTTATCTAATCCTTACTCTTATCATAAATCTAATATGGTACAGAGCAGGAAAAGATCTATTATTTTCCTAAATCAAAATAGCTTCCGCATCAGTTTTGGTTTTCATTTCTTGATGATGTTTTTTTTTTATTAGTTTTAGATTATCATTGTTCCATGCTATCTAATTAACATCATCCAAGTTCATAATTTCTTTTTTTTTCTTTGCTAGTCAAATGCTTCCGCTTATACAGTTGATGGCATGAATCATCTGTTTCACTCCAACGAGTCATCATAATATTTCTCTTACTCGTTCTAGAGAATAACTTAGTTTGTTGGATATTATGTTGTCGCTCCTGTTCAAATTTTCCAGGATTGCTAAAATATTCATAAATCTTCAGGATGTTATTCTTGGATTTCATATCCGATACGGTAACCCCGTTAATTATCCAAGTCATTGTTGACCAAAATTATGTTGACAGCCAACATATCAGAGAATTTGTATTCTCTTTTATCGAATATTATTTCTCTTCATCATGAAATAGGTTATTTCCTGATTATCTTCTTTTTAAGATCAACAATTAGGTTGCTTATTATCTGATCCATATCAGGTATCTAGTCTATTGATTTTAATGGACTCAGATTTGTTTCCTCAATAATATTTCATTGATCATTTTACTGTAAACGATCAGTATGATCTTTTGTCATTTGCAGTTATCGCCTTCCATACTGCTGCAATTTTTGTTTACTTCCCTAAATCAATCTTGCAGTAATTGTTCACTATATCTTTAGTGCTCATCGAAGTTGATTAAGCCTATTATGTTGACTCAATTTTCTTTTTATGGGTCATATTGTATCAATCCGTTTCCGAGTGATACTGTTTACTCTTTGGACTCTGTTATGTGTCCTTCCCAGCAAAATTTATTTCATTGACAACAACTTTCTTTGTCAATTCATCTATGGATTTATTTATGTTTTTTCTCAAAGGGTAGAGCCACATATATCTTTGTTTGCTTCTGATCTTTGAGATCAATGAATTAACAAAATCCTTATTGTTATCATTATGATTTTTTGTCGATTAAAATTTAAATCTAAATTGCTGGTTTCTTCATGATCAAGTTTTTCAACTTACCGGTTGGACTTCTCTTTATTTTATTTTTTGGCGATCAGATTAATCCTACATTATGGTCCCGATCCCATTTTCATTTCAAAAAACTAAACTTGATATTCCATTTTGGATTTCATATTCTTATGGGTAAATCCTAGTTGCCTAGCTATCTTTCATATCCATTAAAACTGATAAGTTTTTCGATATCTTCCCATTTCAGATATCAATTTTCATTCCACATATGGAATGTATTCCATTTTTTCGAAATCTATTTGGTTCAAAGATTATTTTTGTTTCCATTCAAAATCTTGAATGTCATTTTTCTTTTAACATGGTTTCCCATTCCGGAAACTCTATCTAATATTATTTCTTCATTTAAGAAATATCAATCAATTCTAAATGTATGATCCCATCTTCGGATCATGGTATCACATTCTTTTTCGAGATGTTTTCAATTTTTTCTCGTGATGTAGTTCCTCTTCATCTTGATGACGTGTTTTTATAATACAAAGACTACAAACCCGTGGAAGAGAGTGTATTGGTCAAACAAATTTAGTAGCCAACTACTAAACTCTCAGCACAATCAAGCCATTTCTTAACACAAGACTGAGGAGTTGTTGCATCCATTACTGTTGTTCGCTTTGGTTCAAGTGTTGATATGATCGACGATTAAATGAATATGAAGAGCGATCGTGAAGACCCTTTAGATGGAGAGAAGAAGATATTAAAGATCGTGACGTTTTGCAATCATCTTCTTCGACAACGGTTCAAGTTGAACACTTCAAATCTCTCCGTGTTCAACTTGAGGGGGTATTAGAGTATATCACCTATAGTTAGTAGCCGAAGTCATCGTACATAGAAGGACGGAGGCAACCATGCAAGTCAAAGGGACACGTACACAAAAGGGATCAAGTCAGTTTACAAGATCCTATTCTCAAGCTACATATATATTACCTAGTCAAGATAATTAGATTGTAATTATCCTCTAGGTTTGCCTAATTATCCTATTGTCATTATAAATAGGATAGTCTAGTGTAAATGTATCTCATCTCAGTATGTACTACTGTCGATCAATAAATAATCATCCCTACAGGGTTTCATCAGTGGATGTAGGTCGAGTGACCGAACCACTTTAATCTCTTGTGTCTTTTCTTTATCTAATCCTTACTCTTATCATAAATCTAATATAGCCGACATTGACAAAGTTAAATCGTCCCTCCAAGTAATTGCAGCCTTGACTATATACGGTTTTTCCATGCACGATGCACGTATCTTTGTGACATGACTCGTTCTTCTCAAGTTTTTCATTTTCACATCTCAATTCCTTCTTTTGCAGAAAAAATCTTGGAAAACAAAGAGCTTTACCATGGGGTTCTAGAAATTATATTTGGTTCTTATGACATTTTTTTTTTTGATCGGCCAAATATAAATTCCATTGAAGAAAGGCACTTAAGAGGTACTTTAGCCCAAAAAAAACATGTACAACCGAACAAAAAAAGGTGAACTGAAAGGGAATTCAGCTACTCAATTAAAAAAAACATAAAAAATTATGGGGTTCTTATCACATTTTAGTATCATAGTTCTTTGAATGCTGTTAGTTTGACAAACACTAGTAGGAACTAGGAAGAAAACTATCAAATCTATTTGCTAACAATGAACACTTCCATTAACAAACGCAGTGGAAAAAAAAAAAAAATCCATTACAATTTTAAAATCTGGTATAACATAAAACGCTACACACTGCTGTATTAATTTTTCAAAATGGTTAGATCCATCTAGGGAATTCATGTTGAGATTATTAGTCCCACATTGTATGAGCATCTAAGATCCTGCGGTTTATAATCCCTTAGGGCCTCTACACTCATTGCCAATTGGTTTTGAGTTGAATGCCCGTATTCTAACATGGTATCAGAGCAGGCTATTTGCGACGAGTCTTTGACCGCGCCTTTACTCCAACGAGGCTACACGTGAGGGGCCTTTACTCCAACGAGGCTACACGTGAGGGGCGTGTTAAGATTATTAGTCCCACATTATCTGGGCATCTAAGATCCTGCGGTTTCTAATCCCTTAGGGCCTCTCCATTCATTGTCAATTGGTTTTGAGTTGGATTCCCGTATTCTAAATACTACAGACGACTGCAGATGGTTAGGTATTGTGATCCACGGGAGAAAAGAATGGCAACAAAATGAAGTTTCAGATAGACCGACTTGCACGATTGCTTGGAATTGAGGCTCGCTGGAAACTGCGGGGGTGGTCTGAGTGTCCGACTCACACAACCAATACGTGGTCGGTCCAAAGGGTTTTTCATCCAGATCATGGGAAATGTCGCGAATAACCCCAACTTACAATTTGATATGCACTTCAAAATTTTGCAAACCCATATCCAAAATACATGTACAGTTGTGAAATAGTGACCCTTAGCGAGCTTGCTACAACATAACGCCTTGAATAATAACATCATAATTTTGATCCAAAGCATATGCTTGTCCTTGAGATCATCAGCTATATCTCGACGACATGCTAACTTTTTTTCTTGCTGACATTGGTAAGATGCGTTCAAAAAGAAAAACTTAGATTTGATTTATGTTTTTTTTTAGAGTTATTTTGTAAAAGGGTCGCATCTTTTTGGCTATATTAGGTCCGGTCGTAGAAGTTGCGATTCTTTGCGTTTGGGTCGAAGACTAACTTTGACTGCCTAACATTTTTACGAGAATACCCTTATGAAATTGTTTAAGGACATAATATCCTAACACCATTAAGAAACTTAACTGGGTGTAACAGATCCGATCCATTTATAAACGGACCCATATTTTTCCCGTGTTATTAACCATGGAATGTTTTGGGAGACGTGGAAGATCATCCTCCACTCTGACTAGAACATATTGTACACGTTGATCATATAATACGTGTATGGCATTAGATGTATTGGTTTGTGGGTATATATTCAAGCGGTAAGAGAACCTAAAGTTTTAAGGTTTGGTTTATCTTCTCTGGTAGAACGGCTGCTACTGTGACTGCGACTCATACTTGAACTAATTGAAAATCGATATTCCAATTGAAGAGAATAGTTAGGATTACATTTATTATCGTACTTCATACTTTCCCCTCTACCAAATACAGGTATACATTAATTTCAACCATATGTGATTTGTGCTTAAATTCTAGGGTTCCTATAATGTTAATTTAGTAAATCTACTTGTCAGATTTGAAAAATTAAGTAGTTGAAATGATATATTTTGTTCTTGATATGATCGATTTAGTTGGTAACATGTGTATTAGGGCTATAGCGGCCGTAAGATCCACTTTGCAGTATTAGGACAACTGGTTTTCATGGTAGTAGCGCTGGTGCAAGTGGAAGTGGTGGTGGTGGTGCAAATGTAACAGCTTGCTTTAATCAGAATCGGTGATGATGCAATCAGAATCGAACCGCTACTCGCCCGCTGCAGGTGGTACTACTAGGAGAAGAGGAAGAGTGGTGTCGCTAGAGGAAGAAGAGGTGGTTCTAGGGGAAGGAATGGTGGGGCTTGTACTCGATCCGCTAGAGTTGAAGGCCAATACTATCCAGGACTCACCCGCAAGAGGAAGAGGTAGGGGTAGAGTCGGTGTAAGTATGCGGTGGTCTTTGGTTTTGGTGTAGGACAATATTATCCAGTTGAAAAAATAGCAAGAAGGGCTTCAAGGATTGAGCACTTGTTGTTTGGAGATGCTGGTGCTGCTGCCGAACCACAAAGAACCAACCCAGGAGAACCACAACAATCAAATGCGTAACCACAACGTCCACCGCCAAGAGAGCGAAAAACCGGCCCTCAAGTAGTGCAATGGAGGTACTAATTTACATGACACTGAAGTTATAATGCTTCACCTTATGCTTGAATAGAAGTTTTTTGGTAAATACACCCTTTTTAGTTGAATAGAAATTTTTTGGTGATGGCACTTTTTTGCTTGAATGATAGTGACATTCAAGTAATTTCACTTAACAATAGCCATTAATGAACACAACTTTTGTATAAAGGGCGTGACATTCTCCATGTATTTATGAATGAAAATGGCAGGTGAAACCATCTTTTGGATATGCAATGCTGGGTTTTTTTACAAGGTTTTATGCTACAGAGTATGGTTATTTATAGATTTTTTTTTGTTAAATTACAGTCATTCACTCACTTGTGTTGTACCGATCTAATCTTAGACATCAGATTTTCACACGAGTAAACAAGTGTATCACGTGTGACCCATGGGTCTAACGGTAACAGATTGCTTAACTTGGTCAAGACGGGCATTATTTTGACCATATATGAAATGTCAACTAACAGTTGACTTGACGGTCAACCTGTGAGTCTATGACCCAAAAGCAAAGAATCGCAACTTCTACGACCCAGACCCTAATATAGCCAAAAAGATGCGACCCTTTTACAAAATAACTCTTTTTTTTATATGTGTATAAAATAAATAATACGACCATTAATGGAAGAAAACATTTGAAAACCAAGAAAAAATTAGGGTCCAATTGTTATGGTGGGGTTGAAGTGTTACTATTGTTTGGGTTCAAGAGAGAACCAAAAATAAAATAAAAATGGCCACCAATCACATGCAAAGGCTACTAGTAACATAGCGGAATTCCTCCAAACAGACTGCTAAAAAGAGAAACAGAAATTGTCATTGGGGATACATTTTAAGTAAAGTAAACCAACATGCTTTATATGTGTTTTCTGTTAGATATTCTCTTCTTCTCTGAGATATTCCAGACACATGTAACTCTTGCCTTCTGAAAAGCATGATCGTTGTTCATTTCAAGGTTTATAAATAGATGGCACTTTAAGTTTATCCAATACAGATCAAGCTAAACAAAGAAAAGTGTTACAAAGTTGTATGTGAGAGTTGTAGGGAAGTTAACCAGTTCTAGTGGTTCAGTTTCCTCCAACATCTCACCTACAACTTTCTCTTATGAGCAAAAAATAAGGATTTAAAAGTTGGAAGTAAGAGTTGGATAAAACTAAATTGACAGTGATTTATTACCCTTATCAATATTCAGTTTAGTTTTCTCCAATGTCCAGCACATAATGTGGGACAAAACGAGAAAGTAGTGAGGAAGTCGTAAGTGAGAGTTGAAGGAAACCACACTGCTATAATGTGGGTGCCGTTGGGTTCAATTTCCTCCAACATCTCATTTCCTGCTTACACGATGAAGAGAAGACAATGTAGATCTGCAAATGAGAAAATTTAAACTAGTTGGAAGTCGTAAGCGAGAGTTGAAGGAGATTGAACCAGTTGCGCACTGCTTTAATGTGCTGCAGTTGGGTTTAATTTCCTCCAACATCTCATTTCCGGTTTTTACATCAGGGTGAAGATAACATCTGCAGTCTGTATATGAGAAGATATCAATTGGTGTCTGTTAAAGTCATATAGGCGGTGGTTGAAGGATATTAAATCAATTGCTCACTTCATATTGAGTTCAATTTCCTTCAACATATCTCACATCTTTGATGCCTCTCGTATAAATTACAAATGATTGTTTACCTGTAGTAGGTTGAGGATATCCTACTAGAACTAATGCTGGAGCCTTTCTTGGCTACAATAGTGTAAATGGGGCAAGTTGAAGTTTTCTATGATTTGAGCTAAGATAAAGCTTCGCCCATTGTGGAATTGCTGTCACATAGCAGTCATCATCATAGAAAATTACAACTCCCTGCGATCCTGATCCCTTAAATTATAGTTGTAAGTTTTTTTAGTTTAACTTTGAAAAAGCAAATAATATTGCTCAAAGTTAAATTGTAGTAAATTGGTAGTGGTACTCCCATCGTCTCAAGAAAAATAAAAAAAAACTATTCAGATCGTTTTGGATTTTGGAAACCCATGTACAACCTCAGGAGTCATGTATTACTTGGTATTACACGTTAAGTTGAATGTGAAGGATGCTCCATATACTCTTCCTGTTAGTTTTAGATTCATACAGGGTCAGTATGTTTATAAATACCAATAAGAAAAAGAACGTAACAGACTCAAACTGTTTACAGTAGACGTGTTTCCGATCCATCGCGTACTAGTATTCCTAGGATCGATCCCAAAAAGCAAAATTCCTGTTGAAAATTGACTAAACAATGGCAGAACACAAACTATCTTTTGGTAATGAATAATGCCCTAAACATCAGTTGGCACCCAATGTCTCTGCTAGAGTTGGAAGCAATCGATTGATGGTCAGAGTTAGGAAACCTTAAACCTGACGAATGCTGCGGTGACCGGGATTTCTTAATGTTAGAGCAGTCCTGATTTCTTTAGATCTCTTAAGCGTTAAATTAAACAACAAAGAATTTTAGGAAATCGATTTCATTTAGGTGTTTCCCGTCTTGTAATTCGCTTTGTTTTTTTATTTATCGCGTTCATTGAATATTTTGGTTAATTACTTTGAGGTTTAGGCGTTTCTTTGTTCCTCTCAAGTAGTTAACTCGATAGACATTCAAGAATTTTGCATTTCTTTTTGAGCTTAATTTGTACTAGAACTGAGAAATGGAGGGTATTTTAGTGTCCTTTACAACACATCAATACAATGCTCACATGGTGGACTTCCAATTTGAAAAGCTGGCTCTATGAAGCGTTGGTCAGAAAAAGCCTGGACAAGGTTGATTTCCAAAGTATTCTCGTCCATTTGTCTTCCAAAGTATTCTCGTCCAAGTCAACTACGTAACTTAATGTCATCAAATTAGATCGGGCCTCTAAGCCAAGTAGCTGCTAATGGTTTTCGCTCTTTCTTCAAGTTTATTTAATAGTGAGAATTCATTTAGTTAATATCACTCTTTCGTTTTCTTTACTGTGGGATTCACACTACGGGAAAAATATACATCTACAACTGGAGATTTACAACACTTTTCTAAACATCGTAGAAAGTCCTATGTTTTACAACTGGTTTCAAAGGAAGTGTTGTCGTATATCATCACTGCCAACCCTTAGGAAACAAGGGGTTGCTCTAAGAAAACAAACGACAACTCCTTAAGCAAAACAGTTGTGACAACATTTAGCTATAACAACTCTGTTCCATATATGTAGTGACTTAGCCTATCACAATTCTGACAAGTGTTGTTGAAGAACACAAAAATATGATAATGAAAAAAATGTTAGAGGGGAGATTCGAACATGAACCTACTGCATGGAAGTTTAGCTCATCAACCACCCTTCAGTTCACAAGTTTCTGTTTTTTTCTTTTTTTTAAATAGAAACCTACAACAACACTTATAAGTGTTGTTGAAGTAAAAATATATAATGTTGAAAAAAATGAGGTTATAGGGAGATTCGAACATGAATCTACTGCATGGACGTCTAGCTCATCAACCATCCTTACCGTTCACAAGTTTTGGCTTTTTTTTCTTCTTTTTTTAATAAAAATGTATAACAACACTTATAAGTGTTGTTGAAGTAAAAATATAGAACATTAGAAGAAATGAGGATGGGGGGTTGATCCTCAACCTCCTGTATGGAAGTCTACACCACTAACCATACCTACACTATTACATGTTATGTCAAGTTTGTGGTTCTTTAATACACTAACTTTATGACAACCCTTCATAAGAGTTGTAAAACAAAATGTAATGCTCAAAAATAATGCTCTGTGTGACTAAGCCGCAAACAAGATTTAAGCCTTCTCTCGTAAACAATCACATACACGCTCCGTAAATAATTACATACATTTTTCACTATTTGTAATATTTACTTTACTCACTTCGAGATAAGGGTACTGCTGGTAATTTTCATAGTCTCCATAATATTTATTACCTTTATTTCTAGTGAGGGTAATATAGTGATTTTAACAATTTATAATATTTAGTTTACTTATTTTCCGATGATGTATCATGCTAAGTTTGAAGTCAAAACCCTCCGGAGCTTCTTGGTTCACAGTTTGCATGTTGTTGTACCAAATTTGAAGTTCTAATCAACACTGAGCTTCATATTTATCGATTTTGATGATGTATCTAGCCAAGTTTGAAGTCAGAACCATCCTGAATTTCGTGGTCCATCTCTAGTAATCTTATAACCTGAGTTTACCAGTGTGAACTAAAGCTACTTCATTACCTGTATGACTTGTCAAAATTACTTCGTGACCTATGTGACTAGTCGAAATTCAAACCGGAAGCACAAAGAGAAAGCACAAAAACACAAAGAGAAAGCACAAAGAAACACACCAATTATCGAATTCATTTTTCATTTTCCCGATTCATTCTTATACATTTTTTGGATTTTCTTATATCAGAATGTCGATAACATTGTCTTAAATTTATTAATATTTTTTTTGGATTTTTTTTCATGTCGAAGATTGATATTAAACCAAAAACATGAGTTCGTATTAACACAAAGAGAAAGCACAAAGAAAACACACTTTCCTTGATCCGTATGACACTCTTAACTTAAATCTATACCGTCCAAATATTTTCATAATCCGTATGACCCCATCCTACCACATCTTAGCCGTTCAAATTCTTTTAGATAAAACGATTTTTTTTTTCTCTCACTTATCTTCATTCACTCACTTTTCTCTCGTCTCTATCTTCCCCTCCCTCAGAAAAAAAAAAAACCTAACTCAAATTCTACATCTGAACAAACGAAACCAAATCTCACATCGATTAATTGATGATGAATGGATTGGAAATGAAGATGGAGATGCAGTCGCTGCTATCGATAGATAGGTGAAGAAATTCATGTATTCTAGTGAACACCCTAAATCTATCTCTCTGCCTCCTTTCTCCGTCCCATCTCCATTTCCTCTTCTCCTGCATCTTCTGCTAAACTAGATCCCGTTTCTCACACTAACAACTCACCCACCTACATGTCTCTCTCTCTCTCTCAACCAAACCAAGAATACGAAATCACTCTTTTTTAACTTCGTTTAAACTTCGTATCATCAAGAAAGTATGATTCGTTGTTATTTCGATGTTTACTGAGATCTATCTTTCTTTGCTGTTAAATAGTTAAACTTGTAACTGATTTTAACTCCAATGATGATCTGAGGAGTTTAGAATTTTGAAGATTATTTTTTTCCTCCTTTTTCAGCTAAGGATTTGTTTTAAAATTGTTGATGGGTAATTTGTTTTTCGAGATTAGGTTGAAATTTTAGGGGGATTTTTTGATTTTAATTGGTTTTGGTTTTTGATTGAGTTGAAATTAGGGATTTTCGTATCCGATTTGGTTTGAATTACGTTGAAATCTTTGGGGATTTTTGGTTTTTGATTGAGTTAGAATTATATTGTATTTTCTTGTTTCTGATTTGTTTTGAGTTGGGTTGGAATTTGGGGATTTCTTGTTTTTTAACTTGTAAGTTGTAAGCTTGATTGAGTTGTGTTGGTTGGCTAAGGCCGATCTTTGTTGTTTTGTTGCAATGAAACTGCCAAAGACTTTGATAGTTCCGCTAAAGAACTTGTGTACTTTGGTTTGGTGGTGCATCCGGAAAGAATGGTATTGCTAATCATTGGCTTATTCGTAATGCCAACACTGGTGAAACACTACTGAAGCTAACAGGTAATTGCACCAATAATTCGACTCTTGTTAATTGTTGTTTACCACATTAATCTTGGCCTGCTTTAAAACTTAAGTTTTTAATGTTTGTGTGGATTATGATGAATAAGGAAACAAGAAAAGTTTCTAAACTTCCCTGACGAAGTGACGGATGAGATGGCACCTATTACAATGGTTTATCATATCTTAGATGACACTAAACTGCCAAAACTTCATGACAAGGTGATTCTGTCCATAATGGTTTATTAACTAAGACTCACTTATCTTGCTAATTTCTCTCTTATATCACCTTTAACTAAGATAAACTAATAATAGCGGTACAAAATATGCAGTACGTTGGAGTGACTTAGATATTAACCACCATGTGAATTTTGTCAAATACATTGAATGGATTCTCGAGGTAGATAGACAATTCCATTATGTTCTTCTTTTCCTATTTGTTCCGATTGGTACATACCTTAGATATTATATATTTGATTGATCTGATCTGGCCTTAGTTTGTTTCTAAAAGTTAGTTAAAAACCATATGTCAAAATTCTTTTGCAGGATGCTCCTACGATCTCGGGAAAATGGGAGATGTGTGACCTGGTTCGAGTTTAGAATGTGGTGAAAACTTTTGATTTGTGTTGATTTGAAGTTTCGGTTGGTTAGAATGGGAAGGAGGTGTGTGTATTTATTAAACTCTCAAAATGACACTTATGACGTTTGTTTGATGCAATGTAGGAGGTTAAACTTTTCTCACGATATTCCTACGACAAATCAATAGAAGTAAAGTTGACTTCCCAGAGCTTGAGGTATGTCCTCTACTTCCCTGTGATAATACATATCTCATTCTTTAGTTCGATGTTGATTTTCGGAGTTTCTTGTTTCGTTACTTGTGCAGGAACTGGTCACCGTCAGTGTTGATGGTTCTGTTAGAACGAATTTCTAAAATAATGTCATATCTCCTCCTTGGGACATAGGAAAGGTTCTCAAGAAAAAAAGACAAAGATGTAAAAGGTATCCTTTTTGTCTTTCCGATGGTTTTTGATTTCGGATGAAAATTAAGCTTCTAGTGTAGTTTTTGTCTCTCCCGGTTATAACTTTCATGTTGACATGTTTGGTTTGTTATAGCAAAGATCTCTCGCTCTTGCCAATGATTATGATGAAGATGAAAAACCATCATTGCCTGAACGTGGAATGCCAAATCATCGGAATGAAATGGAGATCTTGCCACCACCATCACCACTTCCCGAAATTTCGTAGGCAAAATAGAGAAGCCAGTCCCAATTGTTGCAAGAGTCGATGAAGAAGATATATTTGTAGGCAAAGGGGTCGATTATGCAGTTCCCACCAATGACATGATCCTGTTGCATCCAGAGGATATGGAAGAGTCTCCTCGAGATGGTGATAGACCTTCTTATTTCAACGAACCCGAGTATGGTCCAGTCGCGCCACCACGAGCTTCCTCAACCGGCAACAAATGGTAAGTTCTTGGTGCGATTAATTTGATATCTATGGTTGACATTGGTTGAAAGAAAACTAACTAGTTTTATTTTATGTTTTTGGTTTCGCAGAATAGATGTGATGTTGTACAACCAACACGCGTTAGCTCTTTGGGTGGGTACCAAGGCAAGTGGCGAGAATTACCAAAGACGTAGTCATTTCACACTTTACCTTCACAAAGACACCGTCATTCTTGCTTCTCGGTTTGATTTTTCACATATTTACTCTTGCTTATAATAATTAACCTCATAATCTGGTTTATTCCTTAAACATATGATAATTTTCAACATTAATAATCATCTCGATAATTTTCGAAAAAATAAGTTACTGACCAAAGCATATCCCTAATAATAAGTACAGTCACTATAATAAGTACAATCATCGGCATTTCGTGTTGACTCCATCTAATGCGATGTATGAAGGTATCACCACTTTTAGTATAGTCACTGACATTTGTGTGTAGAGTCCTTCTAAGCATACATGTGCCTTTGGTCCACGCCAAGCTTAAACCTGTATTAGGCACATGATAAACGTAAATTTGTAATGAATTGTATTTTTTATTTTTTTTTCGCGTTTCACTAAGTTCAGTGCGATGAAAGGCTGTTTCCTGTTGTTACTAGCCATGCGCCGAATTTGGATCATTTTATGTACAACATGTGCTTATTAAACATCATTGCTATCTTTTGGCATTGGACATAGGTACAAGGCTTATTCCACAAAATAATTAGGCACTCGCTTGTTAACCGTGTCTTCTCGCATTTTGTTATATGTCGAGTTACTATATCCCATTTGACTATATCTACTTGTACATTTTGGTTTGCATTTGCAGGGGTTTAGGATCTTTGGAAGGCCGACTTTAGAGTTCAAGTATGTTAGTGATGTTGGGATCGAATAGTGTTCTCATAGACATCTTAATCTTCAAGTATGTTAGTGATGCTGCCATTTTTTGGATGTGTAGTTAACTGTGGCAGGTTAATTTTAATGAATGTAAATGTGTTACTCTGGCAGCTTAATGTGAATGTGAAAGACTTTCGGCAATTCGGTTTCAGCTATAAATTTTTTTTTCAAAATAGTTTTATGCACACAACTTCTAATAAGAGTTGTATTCCATATTTCAATTACACAAACCAATAGTTGTGAAAGAATGTCTTTACAACATAACTAGGTGCTGTCCAACATAGTTCTACAACTCTAACAAGTGTCGTGCAAATCTTATTCATAATAGTAATAAGAGTTGTTACATATATCTACAATACACATTCTAGGTTGTCTAAGATAGTTCTTCAACTTATACAAGTGTTGTGTTAAATATTTTTATGATACACATCCTAGGTTGTCTAAGATAGACCTTCAACTTATACAAGTGTTGTGTTACATATTTTTACGATACGCATCCTTTGTTGTCCAAGATATTCCTACAACACAAGCAAGGGTTATGTTAGGCTTTCAATTTTTTTTAAAGAGAATTACAACTTTGGGAAAATATTGTCGAACCATGAATCACATCACCCTTTACAACTCTTAGTCAAGTATTGTAGAAAAGCCTGGACTTTCTACAATACCCTCGTTCCACAATGCATGAAATGGAGTTGTCGTAGGGGTACTACAACTCTTATCTAGTGTCGTCAATGATGATTTTTCCCGTAGTGTCAGATTGATAAGGATATGCCACTCGAAGATGAGTGGGTGCCTATGGATGAACAACTAGGGGCAGGAGAGCTTGAGGAGGTTTTTTCGACAAAAGGAGGGCCATTCCAGTGCTGTGGTTCTTGAAAATGTATGATCCAAATTTACTTCTTTATCTTGTGATAATTGTTTAAATGTGTCTGATGCGCATTTTACAGATTGGTGACATTCCTGATGCTGACATGAAATCCAGAAAACGTGTTGCTTGTTTGTAAGCTTAAATCCAGTTATATAAGTGACACCTAGTTCTGGCTGAAATTTTCCTTGCGTGTGTATTGCTTGCAGATTGTTAGCAACATCATAGCTAGTTCCTTGGCGTTCAATTTTTGTGTTAATGCGGGATGAAGATTTGAAACTGTAGTATCGTGAGTATTTACAGGCATATATTCTTCGTTGAACATTTTTATTACGTTTGAGTAAGATTTCTATGTTGTTATACTAATCGTGCTTTAACTTTAGAGAACCATCGCTGATACGGGAACTCTTATTACTGCAAACTCAACGCTCACTCTTCATGATGGTAAGATCATCTCCTCTGGCATGACTTGTGGACTGGTGATTTGTGTCTGGCAACAACTTTCCATTTAGTTTATAAGCTAGATAGGCTATTATTTGGCACTGTTGATGATCATATCACTTTGGATGGTTCTTGGACCTTTGATTTCAAGAGAAGTATGTCACGTTTAGAAGTAGACCAGTTCGCTGAACTGATTACAATAATTGGGCCGCATCAACACGGGCCGCATCTTCCCTCTCTCTCCTTTATTTTGCTCTGCAACATTATCTTTTAACATAAACAGTTATCTTCTTTAGGGTGTAGTTATATTCAACCATTGGTAGTTATCTTCTCTTCTCCATTGAATTTTTTTAACCATCCTCTCATTTTCTACCCGGATTTTAATTTAATTTAAGATCCGGGTAGATTTATCTAATCTAATATATATCTAAATAAAAAAAAAATTGCATTATAGCAATTCAGATTGTAAATAGTTTGTATTTCTGATAACGTATGGCAAGTTTTTGCCATTACGGTTTCTCATACCTCCTGGAGGACTTTCGATTTCGTTCAATCTTTCATTCAATCATCCACGGACGTGATGATCAAAGATTACAGAATTCGATGAAGAATTTGGGCATATTACTTCTCCTATGGAAGCATCTTATGTTCTCGGAGAGTATCCAACAAAATGGTGATAAACCATTAGAAGATTTCAATTCTTCCGTCGATTTACATATATTTAGTGCAGAATTTTGTTTGGGATTTATTTCTGTTCAAGATTACTGTATTAATCATGTATTTCGATTTATGGGTGTAATTGAATATTATGTAACTATATATTATTATCAAGGGAACATTAATTAAATACCCCTCCTTTTCAAAGTCTTCACAAATACCCCTAAGATCTTCATAAATACCCCTAAGGGGTTATTTTAAGTGGATAATGAAAATGAACTAATACTTTTTTGGATAATGAAAATGAACTAGTATGTTCTTGACGCGTGAAAACGTCAACCCAACCTCCTACGGAGGTTGAATTGACTTAATATAATCTTAGATGTGCTAAAAACTATACCCTAAAAACTTAAAATCTACCCTTTAGGGGTATTTATAAAGTTCTTAGTGTGAAGACCCATGAAAAGAAGGGGTATTTATTTAATTCCCACTATTATCAATGAAGTTTGGAGCTTTCATGCTCCTCATTCCTTCAAAAAAAAAAATTACAATAATTGGTTCAAACCCACCTGTACGTGATACTTTACCGGACACCAGGCGATGGGATCTTAACTCTAACGGGCAATTCTCGGTAAAATCTTTATATAATGCTCTGACAAGAGAAGATGGCATTAATGGGTTTCCATACAAGTTTGTTTGGAAGATTGAAGTCCCTCCTAAAATTAATTTCTTGACCTGGTGTGCTGTGCACGGTAAGCTCAATTCCCTTGACATGCTATAGTATAAGGGGATTGATATCTATAGCTCGTGCATACTTTGTGGTGATAGTTCAGAGTCACAGGATTACATTCTCCTACACTGCAAGGTTGCCTACAAACTCGGATGGCCTTAACACCTTCAACGAGGTGGGCATGGACGTTCCTCGAAACAATGCTATCATTTGCTAGCTCTTGGCCATGCAATTTTCTTTCAGCTTCTGGTAAAGTTGTATGGGACTTAATCCCTGCTGTTGTGATATGGGTTCTTAGGAGGGAAAGGAATTGCCGAACATTCGAAGATAACTATAGTTACAAGACGGATAATGAGCTAGCCACTGAAGCTAAGATTCTAGTTCTGAATTGGGCTTCCGCTTTTGGGAAGAGGGTGCACTTCAACTTCTCCTTTACTGTGCAAAACTGGGATACTGTCTTTTGCTAATCTTTTCTCTCTTGTCTACTTTTGGTAGACTATGTATA
Source organism: Papaver armeniacum (assembly GCA_023531295.1). Lineage (NCBI taxonomy): Eukaryota > Viridiplantae > Streptophyta > Magnoliopsida > Ranunculales > Papaveraceae > Papaver > Papaver armeniacum. The sequence goes on from JAJJWW010017191.1 coordinate 684,676, forward strand.
TTCTCCCTTTATCTAATAAATTTCTCTCTTCTCATCAAAAAAAAAAATACTTTAACTTTAGAGGGCCGAGATGATTCGTGATTTCAAAACTAGAGACAGCTTTTTCTATGCTTTGATAGGTGAGTAGTCGAGCTTTCTATATGCTTTCATAGGATGAGTAGTCTTAATGAGCTTCTTTAATTATCATCCCTAGTTCATGTGAATAGTCTTAATGAGCTCAGCATCCACATGGACAAATCTCCAAGGGCATCGCATCATCTCTTATTTTGTACAACTGTTATTAAGTTTAACTAGCTTCGTCTGCTTGATAAATCAGAATTCGAGACAAATGAGGCATGTGAAAAAGCGATTTCGAAGACTGTTGAATTAATAATTAATAATTCACTACATATATTCAATATATTAATCTTTTATAATTAAAGATTTCTTGAAAAATGAACTCACTGTCTTTATGTTTTTTGTTAAAATCAATAGCACATTGAATTTCATCTCTAATTTTTCTTATCATCGTCGGAAATTTTAGTTTGTTTCTCGTAGCCCATTGAGAAATTATTTAATGTCATTGCCTCTTTAACTGTGAACACGGAAATCAGGTGTTCACAAACAATCTCAACATGAATTGAATACACGCATTAAAGTGTGAATAAAGTATAATATGCCTAGATAGATGATGATTCACTGATTCCAAACCCCGCGGGTTTGTCATGATCTCCTCAACATCCTAAATGATAGATTTAAGACGTAAACACATAAATAAAGCTATATGAATTCTAAATGTAAAGGAGACGATGATTTACGTGGTTCAGCACTAAGGCCTACGTCCACGGATCTGGGGATATTCACTATAAAGTAAAAGGTTACAAATGTAATCACAAGATCTTTGGTGTTCATCAACCTCATAGGTTGATACTCATACTTACTTCTCACTATTCTCTCTCCTATTCCTTGGTTCTACTCTCGATCCCCTTCTCTGTGGAAGGGATGTACATATATATAGCTAAATCGAGAGGGTCCACTGACAAAGAGCTATTGAGATCTTATCTTCTTGTGCTCTGTGCATGTCCGCGGACTTCCCTGTCACCCGCGGCTTCTACAATACCCAAGTTCATTACGCTGACCAACCCTCGTTTTCTTCGTTGGTCGTCTGACACGTGACCTCTGAGCAGCATTAAATGCGAGTGGTTGGGGCGGTCCAGTCCGCGCCAGGCGGTGTCAGTCCTCCCTTGTCACGTACGTGTCGTTGGACTATCCCCGGCCCGTTGATTACGTCTCACCTCGTGATGGGGTAAAGTAACTCTTTGGTGTTGCGCGGGATTACCTACCTTGGATGCTCCCTCATCTTCGACCGTTGGTCTTGACAGATGGCCCGTCGTCTAGATACCCTGGATGCCCCTACGTGTCATCCCTCTTTATGACGTGGCCTCCACGTGGGTTCTGCTAGTATACGTGGCGATGGAGATAAATAAGTGTACTTACAATTTGCCCCTCTTCTTGTGACTCGGGCGCTATCTTTAGTTGGAAGAAGAATCGTGTGGTACGTTTTATCTCTCTCCTCATAACTTCTCCTAAAAGGTGCTACCCGCATTTATTGTGCACGTTTCCCTATCCGGCCATAACTCGCCCTTTGGGTAGTGGACGGTTTCTCTTGATCTTATAAAAGAGAAGAATGAGAGAATGTGAATTAAATTCACATTCTCTGTTTATTCTTTGTTCCATTGTCTTCTTCATCTTCTTAACTTCTTCGACACCATTATTGCTGCTGCCGCACGGGCCATTATCATTGTCATTGCCGTTCGTTCTTGCTTCTTTGCTTTACTCTTTGAGGTTCGGGTATGATTTTTTACTCCGTTTACTCGCCATGCCTAACCCCGTTGAGTTTTTGATTTTTTCAGTGATGCGTCCATGATGAATTTAATCTTATGTATATCCTGGGATTTGAGAGTTGACGCCACTGAGTCGTGTGTTTCATCGGCCATGCTTTGATTTTATTTTCTTCTTTTGAGTTTGAATATTAGTTTGAGAGTTTAAGTAATTGTAGATGAAATCTAGGGTTTTCTTCACGTTTGCTGCTGTTCTTGAGATTTTCTTGCTTTTCGATCTTCCTTGCCTCTGATTTGCACTTTTATTTGTGTTTGTGCCCGCAGATATGTCCGATCGTCCGCGGGTTCCTTACCAAACTCCTCCGTCAAGTCCTCACAGATCTCTTCGGAGTGATTCCAATATTAGGGGTGGAGCTTCGCCTTCACTTACCCAGGATAATCCTCGGGATGGACGAACATCCTCGTCCCCTGGTCAGAGGCCTTCGCTTAAAAGGGGTGATCCGCCGCAGGGGTCTAGATATGCCGTGAATCGCCCTAGAGGTGGGTCTCCTAAGAAGCGGCGAATCCGTGCACCGAACCTTTAGATGTGCAGCCTCTCCGCACCAAGCCTCCACCGCGGACTAATCCACCTGTGCCTAGTTCAAGTAAGTCAACTAAGACTCAGCCTTCGAAGAGAAAGGCTGCGGAGATAGAATCTTCGGGAGATGTAGTTCCTCCTAAGAAGAAGGCAGCGGGTTCTGCGGAAGATACTACGGGAGATGCTTACGGGGATGACTCTGTTGTTACTTTTCGTCCTTTACCTTTGGGTAATAAGAAGTTTACTTTCAGACACATTGATCTTGAGGCCTTCAAATTGAAGCACGGTCTTCAAAGACTTCCAAGTGCGTTTTTATGCCCCGATAAAGATATAACTTATGAGATGGTTACCAATTACCGGTATGATGCCTTTCATTTCTTGACGACTAGTGGGTGCTTTCGAGGCTGGTTTGATGTTGCCTTTGTATAAAGCCGGTGATGATTTCTACTAGGGTCTTGTCTAGCGTGATTTTGCCAAGAAAAGTCATAATCGTGGGGTGCAACAGGTTGAGAAACTATCTTCGCCATCTCCGAGAATGCTATCTTCGTAGCAAGGGGCAAACGATGATGACCTGCTATGCCCCTAAATTAGAAAAGGAGAAAAGGTGGTATACTCCTGAAAATTTCAACAAATCCTTTGGAGATTACGTTAACGGGAATACTCGTAAGCCGTGGTCGGTTAGTCGGCGAAACATCGCTCCCGTTAAGGGGGAAGTTCGACTTTTGAGCGAGGTAAGTGATTCCAAGATGGCGAGGGTTCCTGGTCTTTGAAGGTCTTCCTATTCCCCGATGAGAGAATTAAGCGTGATTATGACTATGAATGGTGCACTCTTCTTGTTCTTGAAGTCGTTGGTTCGTGGGCCTATGGTTGGGTCCCTGGACCCCATGGTTGGTGACCCTCTTTGTTGACGGTCCTTATCGCGAAGCTTCTCCCGCTCGTTACGCCCATTCGCCCTTGCGATGAGTTTAGTAGGTATGGATTTTGCTTATAACCGCGATGTTGATGACGCGGAAGACGAAGATATCTCTGATGCTAACCTTCTTCCGCAGAATACTAATGTTGCTAAGGTGTGTTGTTTGTTTTCTACGTATATATGCCCCTTCGTTTTCTTAAATAATGTTGATTATGCCAAGGAAAGGAGATGCCAATGGCTCTTTTATCATTATGTGTTGTAGGTGCGTAGAAATAAGAAGATCAATCCCAAGCAATCGGCCGAATTCTCCCACCGAGGGTTCTACACACTTCGAGGATGTGAACAGTCCAGTGGATGGTGATGAGGATGTTTCCGATGGGGAAGAGCGGGTGAGACTTCTCCGCCCGTTCAAGAAGTAGATAGTATTGGTGGGAGCGTTGGTGGAGGTGATGGTGATCGGGCCCACTTGGTGGTGGTGGTGGTGATCCCGCCACTTGGTGGTGGTGGTAATGATCAAAGCCACTTTGGTGGTGGTGGTGGTGATCGGCCCTTGGTGGTGGTGGTGATGATCAGTCCTTTGGTGGTGGTGGTGATGATCGGGCCACCGGTGGTGGTGGTGATGATCGAATTGGAGGGGGCTACTAAGTCAAGTGGGGTTGTTGTGGACAAGGGTAAGGGAATTGCTCTTGGTAGTGGTGACAAGGATGGGGATGCTTATTGCGAGTTTTCCTTTGGTAAGGTTTTATCCGGGGAACAATCACTTGACATGGCCACAGTTATGGGGATTATCTCGGACTTCAATCTGCTTCCAGCTGGTGATGACTGGAATGTTCTTAAGGATAGCTGCGGAGGTGACCCCACACGCGGATCCGATGCTGGGATTTTGGCGGTGCATCCCGAGGGTTGTGTTGGCACCTCCTCCACTGCTGGTGGGGCTTTGGTGCTAAGTAATACTGGTGCTTCGCTTGGTGGGAAGCCCTCAGACTCTTCCTCATATGATTTCTCGCGATCCTTGGTCGCGGATGGCGATGATGCTGTTTTGGCGTGGCTGCAAAAGAAAAACTTGCTTGTTGTGCCTCATCCTGCCCCTGTGATTGAAGGGGAAAAGAGTTCGGACTCTTTTACTCGCAGGCATATGGAGCTAACCCCTGAGGAGGTGGTAGATCGAGGGTGGGGCAAGAATCTTGTGGCGGCGGGATTGATCTCGTGGTGGATCCTCCCCTACGGTTCTTGGCATGATGGCCATTCCGATGGGTACGGTCTGATTATCCCCAAAGCAGCGGTTATTGGAGGTTTGTCCTGCTCTTTCTACCCCGATTTTGCTTAAATGTGTTGTGAACTAATTTCCCTTTTGATTGATAGATGATGAGGAGTGAGTATTGTAACCACCATCTTTACAGGCTCTTCAAGGCTAAGTCTCTCAAGCTAGAAGGGAAGCTCCGGCATTGTGAAGAGACGCTTACGAGCGTTGAAGGCTGCGGTCTCTGCTAAAGATGAGGAAATAAACGAGAGATGAAGGGTCCTTAGCGTAAGGAGCAGCAGGACACGGAAGAGGCGAAGGCTGCGTTCTCCGCGCCGGTTAAGGCCAAGTTAGCGGTTCTTGAGAAGAACTCTTCGTCTATTTGAGTCTGCGTATCCTCTTCTTTGATAGTTACATGTTCCTTATATGTTCTCGAGTTATCTTCTTATTCCCTCCTCCCGCCTGTCTTGTCTTGATGGGTGGAGTCCCCAGGAAGTTGTTGTGGCCCGGAATGAGAGAACTCGTCAAATGTGTCGTATTGCCGAGTTAGTTGAAAAACTTAAGAGTGAATCGGCGAAATGGAATGCCCGCGCGGATGTTCATAACGCTATGGCCGAAGAATGGCGTAAGAAAAAGCTTTGCTTGGTAGATCTCGCAAAATCAAAATAACCATGACCGTCATTTATTCAACGGGGCTCTTTTATGGACGCTGGATAATCTTGAGAAAGCCGCGGTCAGATTTCCTCTTTAGAAATTAAGCTTAATGTTATGGAAGACGAGCTGCGGCAGGCGCGGTCATCTCATCCCTCGGATGTGCGGGCTTATATGCAACGTCTTGCTAAGGAAAGAGACGACGCTAGGGCAGAATCTGGCGCTCTTAGTAGTGCCTTATCCGCGTCTCGAGCTGATGTGGCCTGTCAGGTTGAGTGTGAGAAAAAATTAGAGGTGACTATGTATTGTCTTAACAAGGGGTTGGAATCGAAGAATGATGAGGTTAATCGATATCGTCATTGGACTCGATGCTTCGAGATGACCTAAGCGCGAAGTCAAGTATGCTCATAATCTTCTCGCAGGTAGATTATGATAGGTTATCAAATGAATATGATTATGCCGCGAAGCAAGGGATTTCGCGGTTGAACATTGTGAAGGTATACGTTTTTGTCATCGAGTGTGCTTTGTATTGTATTTGTTATAAATCACTGTCTTCCTCCTCTGTCGCAGAGCTCCAAGGCTGACTTAAAGTCGGATGGCAAGTTTGTCAAGCTCGAGCTAAGGTAGTTCAATTGGAGGGCCAAGTTAATTACCATCGTAGTCTAGCCTTGTCTCGGGAGGAAACGTTGAAGCGAGGCCAATCAAAGGGTAGACCATCTTTCCACTTCCCTAAATCAGGTGAGATGAAGAGCATAGCCATAGGCTTCGTGGCTCGTGAAGCAACTAGCGTAAGAGATTAATAGGACTCTCGGTGAGATTGAGATGGATCTCAAGAAAAGCCATGGGCTAATCAAGAATTATACTCGGCGTCCGCACCCGCGCTCCCTTGGGTTCTTGGACCCTCCTCTCGGTGGTAGTGTTCCTTCATCGCTGAAGGATAAACCTGCGGATAATGCTCCTTCTCAGTAAATCATAGCTAGTATGCTAGGGATTGATCTCAGTTGCTTATCCTTTTTGGCGTTTTTGCTATTTTCCTTGCTAGGCTTGTAATCAACTGTCGTGTACTAGATCAAACTTTAGTGTTTAAATTTGAATTGAATTTTGTTGAATTTGCATCTATCAGCTTTACAAATTAAGTTAAACATAATGAGTAATTCCGTAGTGTTTATAATCCACGGATGTCAATCTTTGAATTTGAGAAAGTGTATTGTATGTGCAATTCAATAGGTTGATATCCCCGGAATTGTCTTGTGACCTTGCACCCCGTCCAGCTAATTCCTTGGCCAGAGGATTTCTGAACGGTGGGGGTCTGGCCTACGTTCAAGGATATATTCCATTGAATTCGCGGCTTGTAATATTTCTCGGGTATCTCGCTCCACTAGTACAAATCTTCGCATTGGCCACACTTAATCACCGTGTCCATAGGCTTTTGGTCATAGATTTTTTTCATTCCAAAAATGTGGCATCAGGTGCCGTGACAAAGAGGTACGTTTATGGCTACATAAACTTTGAGTGGCTATAAAATATGATTTACCATGGCCATAACTCTAAAACCGTGTCTATATGGTACTCATTATTTATTTATTTTAGTTAAGCATTTTCACCATCACCATGGCCATAGGATCCTTATAGACACACAATTTGATTTGACTGTGGCTAGAGTTTACCTTAAAGCCACGTAGATTTTATTTTAACCCTGGCCTTTGTTATCAATTAGACACGTAAAATTTATTTTATCGTGGCCAATTCATGACTTACAGCTGCATTAAACTTGTAGCACCATGGCGATAAACTTTCTAAGGACACACAAATTTTTTTTTAACGTGGCTATTGTATACCTTCGCGATACACGGAACCAGTAAAACCATGGCTATAAATTTCTTATGGACACACAATAAGCTTTGAACGTGGATAATGTGTACCTTAAGGCCACATGGATTCATTTTAACGGTGGCAGAGTATAATGTGGCCTATTGACAATGTATAATTACGGGTGATATTTGGTACAGCCATGGCTTAAACCTCGAAATTACGCTACTGATATATATATATATATATATGTATATATGAATCTACGGGACCGCTATTTCTTCCCCCCCAAAAAAATGTACAATTAGAAGAGAAAATATTCAAAACATCAAAACATTATTTATTTTAATAACAAAGGGTAGTTACATCACTGACCAAAGCCTCTTTAACATAAGGAAATGCGATAACAATGACCATTCATCCAGGACTTAGAGACTTGGCATAAAATTGCAAGTATATCGACCATAAAGTTACAAGACCTGTTACCAAACTTACAAGCATAGAAACGAGCAAAACTTGAATAAAATTATCAATGTATTATTACAGGAGTGGTAGTCCACTTAGCACTACACTGAGAAACAATGATAGAGTTGATAATAACATCAGTCGCTTCGAAGTAAACTTGGATCAGCTCCTGGTATGCAAGCCCATATGACTTTATAGCTTGTTTGTTGTGCTTGGGATTTTTTGTCACCCTAGGAGTAACCTGCTGTCGTGCTTGGGATTTTTTGTCACCCGAGAAGTACCCAGAAGACTTCAACCAAATCCAATAGTAAGATTTCAATCTATATAAAATATGAGGTGAACATAAAGACATAAAGAAATTATATTTACCATGGTACCTGGAGAGCAAAATTGTGAACACATACTAGCCACAACAATGGCAACCTGTCAAAGTGAGGTGTTCCGCTATTAAAACATCTCGAATCGACAAACATTACTAGGAAATTATAGTTATGTTCTCAAATACTAGATGGTAACAAATCAAGCCAAATTACAAAGCAAAAGATTAAGGAAAAATAAAATCTTACTCTTGAACCGCCCGCCCAAGAACCTCAAAAGACTAATGACATCTTCCTCTTTCACATGGATTATTGAAGATACCCTTTGATACACAGTTCAGGAGTAATGGGATCATAACCAATTGATCCTTCCATTACTTGGGCAAGCTCCGCATCCTTTAACACCACCAAATTCCAAATCAGAAAAACCAAAAAACAAAATTTCTCTAAAGCACAAGAATTGAACAGAAAATGTACGAAACTATGATTCCATTTTTCTTCGGTAAAATTCCAAAAAGAAAAATAAAGTGGGAATTCAATTAAAAAATTCTCTTTCTCAAAAACGGAGAAGATTAAGGTTTGAAAGAATTGATGCGAAATTTATACTAGGGCTTGTAAAAAGGGGGTTTTAAGAAATACTAACCCTGTATACAGAACCCAAAAGGAACCCATGTTAGGGCTTCTTCTTCTTATGAATCTACAAAGAGAAAACAACTATAAAATGTAAATCTATTGAGACTTGTATGTAACGTGAAAAACAGTAGAGCGAGATGGACTAACTAACCTTGAATACCATTTTCTTGTTTGAGTTGCAGTAGCTGAAGAACACCATCGAGTTTTCAGTTTTGATTCGTAAATAGCTTTGTCGATGAACTTTCTTCTCGGCCTCAGTAGTTAACAGTGTTTTTAGATTTGATTTGAAGGGAAAGGAGAGGATTTCTGGGGAAAGTTAGAGACAGATCTTGCGCCGCTGCATACTGTTTTTTTTTTTATTCTTAGGGTTGCTGGTGGAGGAGAAAACAAAGCAAGGAGCAAATGTGATTTATGTAAACCTAATAAGAATGAATACTGAAAATGACGAAAATGCTGGATTTCAAAAACGCATCTTTAGAATGTTTTGGGTATTTTCCCATGGCTTCTAATGGGGTAGCATATTGCTCGGGGTGTACCAAACCATAGGGAATTGGGTATATCCCAACAATATAGCACACCCATTAGCAATGTTGTATTTTTCATCAGAGTTGAGTCAGTTGACATAATTGTCAAGGGGGTATTAAAGCACAATGCAAATACATTTTATCTAACATATATGGGAATTTATTTTATTTTTAAGTTGGTTCTCTTTAATTTTATAGTTTAACCTGGACCAGGATCATAGGGACAAGAACAAGGACGGTAACAGAAGACAATATACCAAAGGGTGTCTTGATATATCTCAGGTATGATATCAAAAATAAGTACCAGATAAGATTATTTTCACACAAAATGCTAAATCAGAACCACCGAAAGAGAAACCAGACGTCGTATAGATTATCAAACCAAGCAGCAGACGGAAGCCATTTAGGTTCATTCTCGACTACAATATGAAACCATACTATCCCAGTTTTTATGGACCACATTGTATTAGGTGACTCCTTAAGCACAACATATTTGTGTATAATTTCTTTCAAGTTTATTAATAAGGTTATTCGATGCTTCAAAAAAAAAAAATGTCAAAAATTATTAATATGGTTTTGGATTTCGTTCGATCCCGTGTGATCGTATTGGACACTAGATATCTTAGTGTAAATTAAGCCAATTACGGATCGCAAACTTCGATTTAATCTTCTTAGTGGCTATTTATTTAATGGGTGCACTTTTATTGATTTTCTTCGACATGAGATATTGTTTCATAGGAGTTCATAATTTTACGAATATTTTTAAAAAAAAAAATTGATAGTTTTTCGCGGCGTACCAATTCATGTTTAAGTTCACAATAATTTTTTCGATATGCATTCATATTTTGTATTTTTTTTCGATTTGCATGCACTAGATAATACTCAGTTTAACCGATCATCCACCCGAATCCATCTTATTCAATCCAATTATACTCGACTTTCTTCGGCAATCACTGGATAATGCTTGAGTATCCACAAATTTATTCCAGTTCTACTCAATTTTGCTCAATTTCATTAAATCATACTTAAAATCACATGATCATACTCATACTCATACTCAATATGATATATTATTTACCTAATTCCATTTAATTTAATCCAATTATATTCAACTTTCTTTCACAATCACTGGATAACGCTTACTTTGAATGGTTATCCACAAATTTAATCCAACTTTACTGAGAATTTTCCTTCATTCCATCAAATCATACTCAAAATTACTTGATGATACCTAATATGACCGATTATCCACCCAATCCCTTCTAGTTCAAACAAATTGTACTCCCTTTTATCCCACAGTCATTGGATAATGCTTATTTTGACTAATTATCCGCAATATTCGATTACTAATTAATCCACCTAACATTATTAACTTCATATTACTGGAGGAATAACTTATTGCAAGTGTTTCTTAATTTAAATATATTTCTTTTGGTATAAAAACTAAAAAACAACCAAGGAACCGGTTAGAATTAGATTACATCCAATTGAATCTAATTTTACTCAAATTCACCGGATCTTATTAACTTCGGTCTCACTCAATGACACCTATTATTCATCAGCTTTGGACTTTGAATTTTATTTCAGCTAGCCCGATTTTTTTTGATGCTTAAATATTTACTTTTTTTTTATCGTTTTAAATATTTACATTTTTATTCAAGTACAAACATCGTCTAGACTCACCCAATTCTAAATAATTTACTAGAATTCGTCGACGAACTTCGTTTGATCTCACTAGGTTCTTTAGTCATACATCGACCTGCAGTAAGAAACCACAAACTTGGATCACATAATCATCAATTTGGTCTCCCTTTTTTTTTTTTTTTTTTTTACAAAATTGAACACATATTTCGACAAATATATTTTTGATGTGGTATGTGGTACCAATCATGATTTGACATGTGGTATTTAAGTCACACAAAGTATAATCTGTATGGTGTTTATTCGACCAATAGAAAATCAAAATCTTTAATCGAATGAATATAAATGCAAACACAAAAACTCATATGGATCAATCTTACACAAAGGAGGGAAAATTGCGATCTCCATGGGCGGGAACAATGAAATTTTGGCGCAATATTTCCCCCTAAAATTTCAATAGTTTTTTTAACCTCAAAACCCTAACCCCGTCTTATCATATTCCTCCCTCTTTGGTTACTCTTTTTCCCTTTCGAAGCTCGAACCCTCCAAGAAAACTAACTTCACCACTAAACCACCAAAATATCAATAAACAAGAAGCAGAATACTATTTTAATCAACAAAAAAAGAACACAATACCTCTCTGAGTGGTTAATCAACCATAAATCAAAACCAATATGGTAATCTAAGATTTTCTCTTTTAAGTTATTGATTTTTCAGAGATTTGAAGATGGAGAAAAAGATGATATATTGATTTATCTTTGTTTCTATAATCGTATACTGATTTCGCAGGTATGAAGATCTGTTTTTAATTATTAATTATGTGAATTATTATTCGAATGAATTCATGTGAATCGGTTCAAAATCAATAAAAGCTAGGTCTCTTTATTATTCTCATATTGTTCATGGCTGATTATAGATTTAATTATTGGAGTTTTCAGATTATGGGTATGTTTTGATTTAAAATTTGTTCAGTTGTTGAAAAGTTTCTTCGTTGTTCAATGTTTCAAGAGTTGAGTCATTTTTTCTTATTCAGAAACTTGCTGAGTGCACATGAGTGTGATGTCATGATGGTTTGATTATAATTAACAGGGGCTTGTGCAGTGTTGAAGACTTGATGTTCTAAGTTCTTGTAGTTAAAAGTATATATAAGTTGGTTGAACTCCTGTAGAATTTTGGCGCAATTCATTGCATTTTTGGAAATGTTGTGCAGTTAGGAAGACAGCAGGATTGGCATGAGAGGTTTAAAAACATGAGGAGAGGGAAACAAGAATCAAACAATAAGAATGATAGCTCCCCCAGGTCGAGTCCGCCAGGGATTTACAAAATTTCTAAACAGATCCATCCATCCCAGAATAAAGGTACATTGAACTTTCAGTGGTTTATAATTAAGGCTAGGTGGATTGTGAAGTGTTTTGCGATATGATTGCTTGTAGGAAACAGGAAAGGTACCACCTTATTGATTTTTTTAGAGATTTTGAAGATGGAGAAATTGGAGCAAGGACCAAAATAAATTTTCAATTAGAGAACCTACACAAAGGGATCCTTCATGTGCAGGTACTTTTACAATACTTATTGTGATTGACACAAAGAATTTTTCTTTTGTCAAGTAGAGTTAGAGACAAATTTCTTTGAGAGTAATTAATCTAGGTACTAATAGTCCTGGATTTGTTTGTCAAGTAGATTTAGCAACAAATCCCTTTGAGAGTAATTAATCTAGGTACTAATAGTCCTGGCTTTTGTGTTGTTGATTGTTGATGAGATATTCATGGTGGGTGTTTTGCCAGTAATTAGCATTTCTATAGTTGGAAATAGTTTAAGGAGAGAGTAGAGAAAAGGTAATCCCCAAAGAAACTTTTATAGAATTGATGTCTTTTTTTATAATGGGATCAGAACTCCAACGATACAGCAATAAGACTTTAAAGTTTGAGCAATTAATGAAATGTGAAGTAGCAAGGTATTGTGCGTATTCCTAAAATTCCAACAATCACGCAAGGAAACAATCAGAGAAGTATAAAGAAATTACGCTCCAAACATGCATTCAAAGGATACAAATTACACTATGTCATTTATAGGTATTCGATAGATGACATCAATTCTATAAATATGCTCTACTGTGTGCAGGTTGTTGTTAACAGTTTGTTGCCTTGAGACAAGTTACACTACTTAGTTGGGTAGTATATGAACACATTTCATCTTATGCCGATATACTTATCATATCTACACATCCTGTCATTTTCTACTATAAATGCCATTGTAACCATTTGATGTTATATCCAAGTGACGAACGGATACTTGAAAATATGGTTAAAAAACCTCATTGCGCTGCTATTGCATTTGCATGATGTACTGTTGGTGAGCTGGGAAACCAAGCTTAAATTTAGATCTTTTATTGTTCTACCACTATTATCTACACGTCTTTCCAAGTTCCAAAATTTTATTTTTAAAAATGAAAGGGTTCCCTGTCACATATGCCAGAATGCTAAAAACTTCCTACTTTAATTAATGTATCTGATTGCAGGCTTAAAGAACTTAACACAACAACAATTACTAGATTTCCTCCATGAACAAGTAAATTTGAATACTAATCGTATGAGGTCGATCTCTGTGAAGTTGTGTTTACATGAGAGCAGGTTGGATTGCTGTTTCGCATCTTATTTGAACTCATGAGTGGAAATTTTATCCGACATCTTCCAAGGGTATGCATGGAGAATCTGCAACATAGGTAATTTCCTACTAATTTATGTAATTTTCTTACGAACTGAATCCTAAACTGATTATCACTTCAAATATTATTTGTTGTATATTTCAATATTATCTAATACGTGGTTACTTCAAAATAGGTTTGTGATTTACAACCAATGTGTAAATAATAACTGAATATAAACCCAAACTTCCCATAGTTCCATGTCTGTGTTGCATTCTGCTAGGTTATGTTTAACAATTTAACATGTAAGAAACAGACGGCATGATAAAATGAAGTTGACTAATTTCGAATATTTGCTAGATTCCCATATTCACATATTTCCAATTTAACAATTTATGTCTGTAAAGAACTTCACACTAAAACTTGCTATTCACATATTCCCATTTGCTAGATTCTCACGTTCTCTTTCTGGCAAAACATGGACTGTAAGCACAATAAGGGATGCCATTGCAAGAAATTGTGACATCTCAATGATCGCAAAGCACAATAAGGGATGCCATTGCAAGAAATCAGGATGTCTTAAGAAATACCGTGAATGCTTCCAAGGAAATATTCTTTGTTTTGAAAATGGTAAATGCATGGACTGCAAGAACTACACTGGTGGTGAATAGACTTGCTCTTACACGAGGATCATAGTAATCATTGTAATACCCTATAGATGAAGTAGGTAGATGCCACTGCTGCAATAACTGGGGCTATTGAATCGCCTGGCTATGAATGAGATCTCCATCTATATCCAAGAAAAGGAAGCATTATGAGAAAACTTTCTTCCTGCATCACATTCACTTGTTCACAAGCTTGCTCAGACTTCCCAGGTTTGTTACATATATTCCCCGTAAAGATGTTCCCATTTTCATTGCTAGTGATATAAGCAACGTATATTTTCCATAGCAAGTTTTTAATAGATATACGCGTTTTAGCGCTAAATCGGTAATAAGTGCCATTGAATAATTTTGCTCAGCCTCAGTATACCTTTCTTGATTGTTTTTTATTATAGGACTCCAAATTATGCAGCTGACCACCATAAGATAACTTCTCATTGTATCTTACGAGAATCCTTGGTAGCCATGATTGATTTTGACATGCTGCTGGGATAGATGCTGATGTTCTTGTAGCATGAGCGGGTGGTGCTGGACCAAAGATGAAGGAACTTGACTATAATGGATTTATTTACTTCTTGGTTTCACATTTCATATTTCTGCGTACTTGGCTTTAGTTATCTAGAGTAGTCAATCTTTTTTTTTTTTTTTTTGTCGTTTAATTTGTTCTGCGGAGAAGTTAGTTTTGGCAAAGCGATCTTGATGAAGTTTTCTATTTCAAAGAGTATTGTTAATGCTTTAGCACGTGATGTGACATCATCACAGGATTCAGTTCACCACAGCCTAAATGGTGCATAGTTTTTACTCAGCGACTAACACTGTTCTCATTAAATATGACCATTACATGATAAGATTAACTTATTAAGATCTCGATTTCTAAATTGGTAAGAAAAATTTACATTACATGTATCAGATGTGATAGGATCAAAAAATAAGCTATACTCAAGATACTTGTAGCTCAAACTGTACTCACATGCATGGGTATACAAATTTGTATGTTAAACCGATGCGATCAATACTTTCGACATGGAACATGTCTATGAACCCTATATTTTGGACACAAAAAAAAAAAATCAAAGTGGCTAAATAAATTTGCTTACTGCCTCGACTAAATAGGCGTGTCTCATGCCACCCAACACATTAGACACATACACAATTGGCAGATGTGACCATATACTCGTCTATGACTACGGGTGATGGGTTTAGACATAAACCCGTGACCAAAAGGTGCCTTATGGCCACTGTTGATCAGTTTAGGTTTAAACCCATGACCTAATGGTACATTATGGCTACAGGGTAACATAAAACGTAGCTATAGTTATACCAATGACCAGTAGCCACGCAATTAATCTGAAACGTGGTTAGGCTGTAAACCAAAAAACGTGGCCTATGTGAAGGTTTGTACTAGTGCTCTGTGGGAAGTCGCCCCCTGGTCATACACTTATAGACGCTTACGGAGGAGTTCCGAGAGATTGCATGTGTATGCTCCGATATATTGCATGTGTGTGCTTTGTATGGGATATTTCCCGGTATATTGCAGTGGGTATGATCCACGCTTTGTGCGGGACATCCCTCTTACTAAAGTATAATGCCAATTCTTAATAATAGTAACTGCACAATGATTTACGTGGTTCAGCCCTAAGGCCTACGTCCACAGGGTAACGATAGTGTCGATATTTTATTAAGAAGTGACATGGTTTTCAATGTACATTCATACTACGTTTCTTGGTTGACCTTCCTATGTACATATGGGTGTGTAAGTAGTATATACATGTGTCTCATATGGTATAGTTCGTGGGTTTTGAATAAATTGAAATGCGTGTGGGTAATGAATAGAATATGACACTTGAAGACGAAGGCTTGGATTGATTGAAAAGTTAAGGCGCGTTACTCCTTAATCAGAGATAGAAACATGTGGACTTGTAAGTCAATTTTCTTCTTCTGAAATGCATACGCAGATGGTGGATTACAGGTAGTATGGCTTGAGATATTTGGCATTCCACGGATGCATGAGGATTTCCCCTTTCAGATTACGCAGATAGTAAGAGCCATTTCCCGCGATGTCGTGTATTACGTAGGGTCCTCCCAAGTTGGTGCTAATTTTCCCCACTTCTTTTCTCGCTGGTATTGGGGAATGGTTCTCAATACATACCGCCCTTCTACGAAATTCTAAGTTTCACTTTTTTGTTATATTCCCCGGCTAGCTTTGTCTTTGGTAGTTTTCAATCTTTTGCAGTGCCGCTTCTCTCCTTTCTTCGAGATCGTCAAGCTTTTCCAACATCATGTCCGTGGTGAAGTTCTTCTTCCATGCTTCTGTCTTTGTTGTTGGTAGTAAATTTTCCGTGCGGATTACTGCTTCTGCTCCATATGTGAGTAAAAACGGAGATTCTCCTGTAGCTGATCTTCGAGTTGTTCTGTATGCCCACAGAACATTATGTAATTGTTCACACCACCGCCCCTTGTACTCGTCTAGTTGTTTTTTAAGGATAAGTGCCAAAGTCTTGTTCGTGGCTTCTGCTTGTCCATTGCTCTCCGTGGGTATATGGGGGTGGATTTGTTTTTTCGGATTTTGAAAGTGTCGAACAAGAATCGATATTCTTTCCTTGCAAATTGTTACCGTTGTCGGAAACTATCTCTCAAGGGGATGCCGAACCTCGCAAATGATATTTTGAAAAATAAAAGTAAAGACGTCTCGAATCACGAATCCTTACCAGTGCCTTGGCTTCTACCCACTTGCTGAAGTAATCCGTTGCCACTATTAGGAATCTTCTTTTCCCGGTCCCTGATACGAACGGGCCCACTATGTCGATACCCCATTTTGCAAAGGGCCACGGGCTATCCACAGAGTTTAACTTTACGGCTGGGGCGTGGATTCGTCTGCCAAATCTTTGACATTCTTCGCATCTTTGCGCCATTCTGACCGCGTCTCAGATCATGGTTGGCCAGTAGCCCGTATCTTTGCCTTATCTGCGAGGGATCTCATTCATTTGTGATTCCCGCGTCTCCTCTATGGATGTCTTTTAAGATGGCATGTCCCTCGGATCGGGACAGCAATGCGGGCGGCCCGAGGAATGATTTTACGTATAAGGTTTCGTCTCTTAGCTCGTACATCCCTGCTCTGGATTGTATTTTCCTAGCTTGTTTGGTGTCCTGGGGGAGTTTCCCTTCCTCAAGGAAAGAATGGATTTCGAGTCTCCAATCTTCTTCCCGACTGTAATCGTCGTTCTCATCTGCTTGGCGCATGATGTCATCGTCCTGGAAGTCATCGATTATGTGCTCTCCGATATCATCGTCAGAGATATCTTCTTCCCTGGGCTTGCGCTGGTTAGTCGCGCATATCTCTTGGGGTTTGACGGATGGTTCGTACACCCTTGTTATCTTGATTGCTTTGACATCCTCGTTCTTGAGCATGGCTGATATGTATGCCAAGGCGTCCGCGTGCCTGAGTTCCTTTCTACGCAGGTGTCGGAACTTAATTTTTGGTATCTGGGAAACCAACGTTTGCACTAGAGCCATGTATGCCATTAGTGTTGCGTCGTACACGTTGTATTCGTAGCCTATCTGCCGTATGATTAGTTGTGAATCACTAGTCAAACGCACTTCTTGTATCCCCATTTCAATTATCAAACGGAGAGCATGGACCACTCCTTCGTATTCTACGATGTTATTCGTATGGCCTTCAAATTCCAGTCTGAACGCGTGCACGATCCTGTCCCCAGTGGGTGTGGTGATGACAATGCCTATCCCCGCGCCCTCTCTGTTTTTGGAGCCGTCGACGAAGACCTCCCATTGTCGTGGGTTTACCGGTTCAAGAATATTATTTGGTTCTTTTTGTTTTTCTATTTCTGGAGCGCCCGCGGCCCTCCATCCTTGTCTGCGCACCTCTTCTTCGTTGTCCAGAGGTAGGTCTGCTAGGAAGTCTGCTAACACTTGCGATTTCTGAGAGTGTTGAAGCTCATAGTGGATGTTGAATTGGTCGAGGTACGTGCTCCATTTTGCTATGCGTCCTACCTTTCCTGCCCCTTTGAGGATTGCTTCTAAGGGTGCTCGACATGGGATACGTATGTTATGTGTTAAGAAGTACGTCCTCAGCTTTAAGGTAGACCATACGATGGCTAAAATCAGTTGTTCGATTCTTGTGTAGTTTCTTTCCGCGGAATTCAGGGTCTTGCTGACATAGTAG
The DNA here is from genome assembly GCA_023531295.1 of Papaver armeniacum. Lineage (NCBI taxonomy): Eukaryota > Viridiplantae > Streptophyta > Magnoliopsida > Ranunculales > Papaveraceae > Papaver > Papaver armeniacum. Next base: position 702,752 of record JAJJWW010017191.1, read on the forward strand.
ATTGGATGCTCCTCCTTTATGTGGGTCCGGACCAGCACAGCACTTACCGCATCGTCTGTTGCTGTGATGTATAATGCCAAGACTTCGTCAGGGTCTGGCTTCTGGAGGATAGGGATTTCCGCTAGGTATTTTTTGATGCCTAGGAAGGCTTCTTCGCATTCTGTAGTCCACTCAAATTTCGTCCCCTTCTTTAGTATGTTGAAAAAGGGTTTGCATTTATCCGAGGATCTCGAGATGAATCTTCCTAGAGCTGCTAGGGATCCATTGAGTTTTTGTACTTCTTTTAGGTTCTTTGGGGATGGCATGTCTACTATTGCTCGGATTTTTGCGGGGTCTACTTCAATGCCCCTTTTTATCACCAGATATCCAAGGAATTTTCCGGATGTTACTCCGAAGGTGCACTTTTCCGGATTTACCTTCATATTGTGTTCTCTCATGGCTTCGAAGATGTCCCTCAGGTCTTGGTGATGGTTCTTCTTCAGTCTGCTTTTTACGAGCATATCATCAACGTAGACTTCCAAGGTCCTGCCAATCCATGGCTTAAAAATAGCATCGACCATCCTTTGGTATGTTGCTCCTGCGTTCCGAGTCCGAAAGGCATCCTCACATAGCAATATAGGCCGTGGGGTGTGTAAAATGCCGTATGTTGTTGATCGTCTTCTGCTAAAAATAGTTGATTGTACCCGGAGTATCCGTCCATGAATGATAATTCTTCGTATCCTTCTACCGCGTCGACTAGTTGATCAATGCTAGGTAGTGGATAACTGTCCTTGGGGCACGCTTTATTCAAGTTGGTGAAGTCGATGCAGATTCTGACCCCACCACTCTTCTTTGGTACTATTACCATGTTAGAGATCCAAGTAGGATATTTGACTTCTTTAATGAAACCAGCCTCTCCAACTTTCGCAGACTCCGTCTCTCTACCGCTTTGTGATACTCGTAGCCACCTTTCGTATCTTTTGTCTTACTGGGGGTGTACCAGGTTTAATGCGCAACTCATGTTGTACTGTCTTCGGGTCTATTCCGGGCATATCAGATAGTTTCCACGCGAAGATGTCCGCGTATTCTTTTAGTAGTTTCACCAGCGAGGCTTCGCGTTCGTTGTCCATTAGAGTTCCTATCTTGATCTTCTTTGGATACTCCTCCGTTCCTATGTTAATTTCCTTCACCGCTTCCAAGGATGTGAATGTGGGTTTTGGTTCCCCCAGGTGAGGAACTTTCTTTAATTGCTATTTGGTAGGCTCGGATTCTTTGTTCGCGAGAGCATCCTGGTTAGCAGTTGATGTTGATGCTTCCGTGTTTCCTAAGGAGTTTCCCTTGGACAAGCTCTTCCCTGAGGTTTCGTCCAAGTATTCATTGATGGCCTTTTCTTTGGATGTCTCCTTGTTCCGATCCCTGCGGGTTCTTCTTTTCTCATCTTCTTCATTGTTGAGTTGTATTTGCATTGCCTGGCATTCTTTTGCGGAAACTTGATCACCCCTGATCTCCATTACCCCTAAAGGAGTAGGAAACCTAAGGTATTGATGGTAGGTGGATGCGACTCCCTTAAGCTTGTGGACCCATTTTCGTCCAATAATGGCATTGTAAGGTGAAGGCGTGTTCACCACACTGAAGCGAGCATCAACTTTCATGGGGCCTGCGTCTACCTGCAAAATAATATCCCCAAGAGGCTTCGTAGCCGTACCATTGAACCCTTAGATGGTGTAGTGCGAGGTCAAGAGTTGCTCGTCATTAAGCTCCATACGTTTGAAGGTATCGTAAAACAGGACATTTACGGAGCTCCCCCCATCAATGAGTATTTTCTTTATGTTGCATCCTGCGATTGGCAAAGTGAGGATCAAAGGATCGTTGTGATCTTCCATGTCATCCTCAATGTCCTCGGTATCGAAGGTTAGAGGTGCGTCCATCCATTCTTCGTGCTCAACCACTTCTTTTCCGTCTAAACTGTAAAGCTTACAATAGTCTTCAAATTGCTTCCTCAACCTTTTCCCTATTTGTGCGGTTAGGGTTGGTTCTTTGTTTTCCGAGCAGGATATAGTATTTAGTGTGCGGTTACCCTCTGGCAATTGGACCTGTTTGCTGCGTTTGGTTCTGTCCTCCGTTCCAGCCTTCTCTACGTAATTTTTGAGATCCCCCGCGTCTACCAGCTTTTGGATCATTATTTTGAGGTTTTTGCACTTCTCTGTTGGATGCCCGTAGAAGCAGTGGAAATCACAATACTCTTTGGATTCCGCCGAGGCTGGTGGTTGCTTTCCCATAGACCAAGGCCAGTCTAAGTTCTCGCGGTTCTTGATTTCCTTTAAGATGCGTGCGTAGCTGGTGTTGATTTTCGTGTAGACTCGGTCTTCGAATTTTCTACCACTCCTTTTGTGGTCATCTTTCTGATCCCTTTCGTATCTGCTGGGTATGGTTACTTGTTCCGCGGAGTTTGTCCGTGGAGGTCGTTGAGCCTGTGCTCTTGGGTTCTCTCTTTGAATTTCTTCCAATCTCGCGTGTTTTTCGATGATTATCCTCAAATCTCCCTCTGTGGTTGGGGTGGTGCCGTGGATTTCGACAAACAATGGGCTCATCCTATCAAGTCCCCATTTGTAACAGTTAATACTCACCACGGGGTCCACATGTCCTATGGCTTGACATATCTTGTGCCATCTATCCGTGTATTCTCGAATGGATTCCTTATATTTGATTGCAAGCGAGAAGAGCTTGTTCATCCCTGTGTTCACAACCTTGTTATACATGTAGGTGGCCAAGAATTTTTCCGTGAGTTGATCATACGAATTGATGCATCCTGGCTTGAGGTTATCAAACCAAGATAACGCGGATCCTTTCAGGCTTGAAGGAAAGTATCTGCAAAGTATAGCTTCGTCGTGGTCCCATCTGGCCATTACCCTGTTGTAATATCGTAGGTGGGCAGCGGGATCGGAGGATCCGTCGTAACACTCAAAGGATGGGACCGGACACTTCTGCGGTATGGTAGCCGTAGCCAACTGTTGTGCGAGTGGGGTAGTGTTGGCTTCCTTCATAACCTGTTCTAGTCTTCCGCCTCCTTGCCTGGTTTTTATTTGATTGATCTTTGCTAACATCTCTCGCGCGAAGACTCTTCATTGCCAAACAAGTGCTCTTCTTGAATGGAAGGCCGCGTCTTCCTTGTAGGTTGTGACGTCGTGGCCTCTTCTTCATCATAGTAGTCTGAAGTATCCGGATGGTAGTCTGGGTTAGACCTTCTATTATTCCGCGCACCTCTTTGGGGTATTCCTCTTTGATTGACTACCGCAGGTATGTTTTCGAGGATCATCCTCCGGTCTCTATTCTGTACCGCCGAGTTAGCCTCGTCCTGCTGATTCTCTAGCTCCGCGCTTTGGAGGATCTTCTCTCTTAATTGTTTGGTTCTCTTGGGCTAGTAAGGCCACCGCGTCCGCGTATGTCAACGATTCCTTTTTAGCTCTTCTAATTGCGCCAAAATCTGCGCAGACTGGTTTGATTCCTGATTTGTTCCTATATGTACCTGAACTTGTCCCTCGGGGGCCGTGGTGTTGATTTCCTCTACTAGCCGTCTATCCGTCTCGATCACTCCGTGGGATCCTACGTGCATTTGTACATTTTGTTCATTAGTCTGCGGTATCCCGTAAGACCACTTGAGAAGGCCTGGTTGTAGCTGTCACTTTGGAGGCGACCACTTGAGAAGTTCCTTCGGTAGGTGTAGCAGCTTTTGCCGCCGCGACCTTATTTGCTTCCATTGCAATGATGCCCGCATCTGAAAGGAATGTGCTTTCCGCTCCATTCTGCATCTTGTCCCCAACTGTGAGTCCCGTGCCCTTTTGTTTGCTCCTTGTTACTACTGGCGTGGTCCTAGGTGCCTCTTTTGAAGGTACCTTTGTCTTCCCAAGCATCTTTGTTTCTTTCCATTGTAATATTCTCGCACGAGAGCATGGAGGTAAACCGAGACAAAAAGTCCACGGGTTAATGTTAGTTCAAACTTGATTTCATAAGCTCGATTTCTAGTGGCAATGAGTGTACTCAAGCTGTTAGTTTGGCGAACAATACGAAAAAATATAGACGGATGCGGATTTAATTAGGGATAAGGTCCATGGGTTGTTGTTTGCAAAAAGTCCAAATCTATTGGTGGAAATTATGTTTGAAATATCAGTTAAAACACGATCTGTTGGTTTAAAGGTTACACAATGCCCAGATCTGTTGGTAGAAAATACAATAGACATAAATATGTGTGAAAAATAGCCCAAAACTCAGATCTCGCTAGTTAAAAATCGTAAAAGATCCAGATCTCATTGTTAGACAAAGACAAAGAATACGGATACGTGCCAAAAATGAGTTTAAACAGAGATCCGCATCTACGTTCTAAGTAAAACTTTTGAGGTAGAGGCTATAAAATCACAGGAAAGATAAATCTTTTTTAGGGACAAGGTCCCTGTTTTCTAGCGCCATATTGTGAACACGGAAATCAAGTTTTCACAAACAATCTCAACATGAATTGAATACACGCATTAAAGTGTGAATAAAGTATAATATGCCTAGATAGATGATGATTCACCGATTCCAAACCCCGCGGGTTTGTCATGATCTCCTCAACATCCTAAATGATAGATTTAAGACGTAAACACATAAATAAAGCTGTATGAATGCTAAATGTAAAGGAGACGATGATTTACGTGGTTCAAAGACTAAGGCCTACGTCCACGGATCCGGGATATTCACTATAAAGTAAAAGGTTACAAAAGTAATCACAAGATCTTTGGTGTTCATCAACCTCATAGGTTGATACTCATACTTACTTCTCACTATTCTCTCTCCTATTCCTTGGTTCTACTCTCGATCCCCTTCTCGTGGAAGGGATGTACATATATATAGCTAAATCGAGTGGGTCCACCGACAAAGAGCAATTGAGATCTTATCTTCTTGTTTCTCGTGCATGGTCCGCGGACTTCCCTGTCACTCCGCGGCTTCTACAATACCCAAGTTCATTACGCTGACCAACCTTCGTTTTCTTCGTTGGTCGTCCGACACGTGCCCTCTGAGCAGCATTAAATGCGAGTGGTTGGGGCGGTCCAGTCCGCGCCAGGCGGTGTCAGTCCTCCCTTGTCACGTCTGTGTCAGTTGGAATATCCCCAGCCGTTGATTACGTCTCACCTCGTGATGGGGTAAAGTAACTCTTTGGTGTTGCGCGGGATTACCTACCTTGGATGCTCCCTCATCTTCGACCGTTGGTCTTGACAGATGGCCCGTCGTCTAGATACCCTGGATGCTCCTACGTGTCATCCCTCTTTATGACGTGGCCTCCACGTGGGTTCTGCTAGTACACGTGGCGATGGAGATAAATAAGTGTACTTACATTAACAACCTCGTTCCGTGAAGAATATCTATTGGAGAACTTTCATCAGCTTCTTTCCCATCTTTATTTGTTCTTATAAGGCTCTCAAATATTTCTTCATAAGTCAACAATTGTTGCACTTCATTTTCTTCTAAATATTCAACACATTTTGACATTCACTAAATTGCGATAACCCAATTTTTCATTCAAATTTTGCAAGTCTCGAGTGATATCAACGTCTAAGTGTTCATATGAATTGTCTAAACTTATTTTATTTGTTGATTGAAGTTAAATTTATCTGTAAATTAATAAGATATTAATTAACCGATAAATTAATAATTATTATGGGTCAATTAATATTTCACTTAATAAATAAATTTTGGTGGTGCTAGTAATTTTTTTTTTTTTTTTTTTGATTGAAAAAGAGATTGATATTAGATTATAAGGATATACAGAGTTCTACCAAAAGTAGAGAAAGAAAAACAGAAATTACAGGAAAAGATTATCCCAATCTTTGATCACAGTACTAGTGAAATTTACATGCACCCTATGTCCAGCTGCTGCTGCCCAATTTAGTATTTGTGTCTTAGCTTCTATACCCAAATCATCATCCGTCTTGAAAACATGTTTGGCTTTGAAGATGCGGCTGTTACGTTCTCTCCAAATCGTCGAGATGATTGCAGCGGGAATCAGACTCCATATGAGGTTTCCATTGATTGAAAAATTATTATTATGCCAACAGTAAGCTAAGCTCTTCATTGTTCTTGGCATAACCCAAGTGCAATTGTTGCTTGGCAGTAACATTGCCCGGACTTTTGGAGCAACCTTGCAGTGCATAAGCAGATGGTCTTGTGTCTCAGAGTTATCTCCGCAGATGACACACGAGTTATGCATTTCTATACCTTTATGCAGCAGAATGTCTCTGATATTTAGCTTGTCGTGGATTAGGCACCATACTAAAAAATTAATCTTAGGTGGGATAGGAGACTTCCGGATGAAGTAATATGGGAAGTTACAAGACCATGTGATTCTATCAATTTAGAATATAACAATTTTACTGAAAACACACCTGAGTCATGCAGTTTCCATCTTCCGGTATCCGGAAGTTCGTCTAGAATGCCAAAGGCTTCCATCTTATGGTGCCACCAAAATTAATTTATAGAGTTTCTACGGTATTGTTGATTTTTAAAATAAATTTATGACATTATTAAGATGTTCGAGGAAATTGATCTCTTAAAATATTAAAGTGTCTATCTCTTAAGGGGTGGATGCGCACAGGATTACCAATGCCAAAGGCGCCGCTTGTTAGAATCCAGACCAATAGATTTTTGCTATTTGCTTACGTTTTGATCGTTTTCTCCGGTATTCCGCTAATTCTTGCACGGGCTCCTTTCTTAATTTGATATATGTCTATGATAACGAAATTATGGTAACGCTTTGCACTATCAACATAGCAATGAATTCAAATTGGTTCGGGACAACATGTCTTTTCATGTGAATTAAATATTTTGATTTTTTTTTTCTTCCGGAATCAGATATTAAATGTGCTTGGCATCCTCTCTTCCACTGTGGAGGTAGGGGTTCAAACCTTGAAATTGCTAAAATTCACTCCAATTTAAGGAGTTTGGATGTAGTCTCGGGACTACTCGTATAGGCATTAAAAAAAAAAAAATTAAATATGCTTGGCTAGCAGCATATTTCCGCGATACTAAAAGTGAGATTGACCCATTTTGCCATCTTGTTTTTCGATGGATCGCTTTACCCATATAATTTTCCAAATGCGACTGAGTCAGATTACTAAATTCATTTTTTTTTCCGACGAAATTATATTCATATCCAGTACAACTAACTAGAACATCGCTGCCGGTGGAGATGGCCGAGTGAAGAAAAAAAAAGAAAAGAGTCTGAAAAAATTAAAGTATCACTTTTCCGAAACGGAGATAGTATATCGTTTTATTAGTTGCAACAGGAAATTAGTTGATGCATAAACCAAAATATGGATACATAATGTGTTATGCATCCTTTGTGGTGGTTTGCTTAATAGTTATCCATTAAATTTATGAAAATTGTGCCAAGAAGAAAAGTGATACTTTCACATTCGGTGTAAAATATTGATGAAATATTGATAGATAAAATATCAATGGATTGCACATTCAGTGTTTAAATGTGAGACCAAAGAAGAAACAAAATTTGTATGTATCTTTCGTACTTAAATGTCTCAATACATGTTATTCCTTTAACTTGAGCTAATTGAAGACATTGATCCAAAATCTTGACGCATTTGGTATTATCCCATATATGTTCATTATCATTAAAGTTATAAAAATCTAAGAAGTCTGTGCGTAAGATGTTTGAGAAAATTGAATCATTAAAATATCCAAATCTTAATTAGTAGACCTGGTATGCGGAATTTGATGTGAAGGCTGAATAGAATACTTAGAGTATGATTTGGAGATGTGGATTTCTCCACAAAAAACTGTATGTGGCGTCTTGTTGGAAGAGAAACATTTTGTTCTCCGGTTTTTGATTCGAACCGAGTAGATTTTCAGTATTTTATAATTTCTTACACGTACATTATTTCTTAATTAGTTGATAGATTATGAATGCTAGAGTATGGCTTTTCGGGTATTAATTTTAAAACTCAATAAAAATGATATGAAGCCGTAACTTAATAACTTCAAATTCTTTTTGTTTTACTGACACAATGAATCCAAAATGTGATTAAGTCGGACTCGTTTCCCAAAATGCCTAAAAATAATCACAAATAGTATCGATTAATACAATCTCATCAATTCAAAACTAACACCAAGATCAAAACCAAAACATCAAGTTAACTTCACATTTGTTACTACTACTCCTAATTAGTAAGCAATTAAAAATTTCTCATCACACGCATCTCACCTCATGACCGTGTCCATTATTCTGCACAATCTTTCAAATTTATAAGATCACCAATGTTTAAGATAATAATGTAATATGTTGTGTAGCCAACCATTTAGTGGTCTGATGGTTGGCTTGCTCCCTCCAATTGCGGAGGTAGGGGTTCGAGCCCCGGAATTGTTAGAAATTACACTTTATAAGGAGTTAAGGATATAGCCCAAGACCATCATTCCAAACCATCAGGAAAAGAAAAATGTTATGTAACAATCGAGTCAGAGTTGAAAAAAAAAAAAATATTACGAGATGACTCTGGGATAAGTGAGTTAGATTCAAACTGACTTATGAAACTGAGTACGAAAAGTTGATGCCTATCTCCTTTGAAATGCATGCAAGATGCCGCCAGACTTGGGACTCTGAGCAAGATCAATCCTCCTAAAATAAAACAACATGCATCAATAGTTTGGTTTCAAAACAAACAATCCACCATTCGATTTGTCATTGGTATTATATTTTGTACTTATCGCACAAAACTCGTGTACTCTGTTTTTGTGCAAATTGAGAATAAATGATCAATCATGCATGGACATTGAATGCATAAATGTAAGACAAGAAAAAGAATAAAGAAATTTGTATGTACCTTATTTTGTCTTTTTGTCGATTAAACTTGGGTTTTAAAAGCAACTGCGGAAAAAATAAAATAAAAGATAATTGCATATACATTTTGAGCCTACATATCTCATCACATTTTATTTCCATTAACCAAAGCAAAAAGAAGACATTGATTCAAATTTTTGACAGATTTTATGTTATCATTTTTTAAGTTCTTTTAGGTTAGTGAGATGTTTGAGGAAATTGAACTCTTGAAAGTAAAATTTTTGTTTTCGGGAGATTATGTAAAAGGATTATCGATGCCAATTAGAAAATTATCTTGCGCATTTTAAGACTCAAGAGTCTTGTTTACTAGAATCCATCCAAATAGATTTTTGTTGTTTTCTTATGTTTTTACTGTTTTCTCATGTCTTCCTCTATTACCCTTAGGCCGGTTCCTTGCATAGCAAACTGGCTTGTTTGCTAGTTTTGCACCCATTATGGAGCTGGTAAACAAGAAAACTGGCCTGGCTAAGTGGCAAAGTTTCCACTTAGCCAGGCCAGTTTAAGTTTCTACCAAGCGGTCGAGTCAAAAACAGGCCGGTCTTATTTACACCGCCAGCGGTTTAGACTAGACAACTTATATCATCTCAGCTAACAGTCATCATTTCATCATCCTACAATATCAAATTTCATTTCAACTCACACCATTTCTTCAATCTCCATTCTTTCACTCGACTCCACAAATCCAACATGTTAGTTCGAGGTCGAGGTCGGAGATTTAGCTTACCTGAAGATGAATCCATTTGCAGGCATTATGTTTTTGTTATACAAGATATGGTCAATGATATGGACAACAACAACAAGAAGTTACTGTATGAAGTCGCATATTTCAGAGATTTCAAGAAGAAACATTGAACCTCAATAATCGAGATGCAAATGGGTTGTGTCATCGCTTCAAAATAATCAGCAAGGATGTGAAGTTGTTTGTTGCTTCACTTACTGAAGGATATCGTAACCGACAAAATGGCAAGAATGCATTTGATGTAGAGCAAATGTGTCGGCTCGAATGGATCAACAGAGTGGGAAAAGGGGCAAGCACAGGGGCTGGTGCTAGGTCGTATTAAACCTTTTTGAAGTAAATCATTTACTTGTCCTTGCAAAATCTCATGTTCTGTAGGACTCAACCTATAATGTGCTTGATTAGGTAAAGAGGCTCCTGGAATGAAATCAATACAATGCTGAATATTCCTTAATGGTGGTAGAGTAGTTGGTAATTCATCTGGAAATAAAACACTATAGTGAGTTAACAAAGGTTGAACTTTGTCAGGTAACTCAATCATAGGTTTAGATTCTTCATGGGAGTTCAAAGAATGCTTTTGTTGTAGAGAATGAATAATAGTAGCTACAATAGCACTTGTTTTGTTTTCACAAAATTCCCGAATATCTGTAGATGATTTTGATGGACACAGAATTTTTGTTTTCTCATTATGATTGAAAGTATATAAGTATTGTCGAAACCATTGTGTATTGCTTGAAGATCATACTGCCAGGTTTGACCAAGGAGAAGATGCGTTGCAGTCATATCAATAACATCGCAAAGAACTGAATCTTCATAACCTTCAAACTTGAAAGTTACATAACATTGGTGAGTAATATCCTGAGTAGTTGATTTATTAACCCATCCTACAGAGTAAGGTGTTGGATGAGGATGTACTGGTAGACCAAGCTTTTTAAATCGGGTAGCAACATAATTTTCAACACTTCCACCATCAATGATCATATTACAAATTTTACCACCAATATAGTACTTTGATCGAAAAATACTGTGCCTTTGAGATGGACATGGTTGTGTAAGAAGAAGTGGACGAATCATACCAATAAATTCGTCTTCATCTTGAGTTTCAGGTGAATCTTCTTCATCGAGTTCATTAAAATCATCATTGACTTCATTAATGAACTGAGTATCTCCAACAAAAGCATTAATTTTCCGACATTCACTAGAAGTGTGTCCAGGTTGTAGACATTTATTTTACTTTTCTCCTCGAAACCTGGCATAAGTATTATTGTTTTGTTGTTGTGGTGGAAATTGTTGTTGATTTTTGTTAGGAAAACGATTTCCAGAAGTAGCAGCAGCTCGATTTTGTTGAACTTGAGTCTGTTGAACAGCTTGAATCTCCATTGGAGTCGGTAAAATAGGTGTAGTATTCAAAGGAGGAGGCGTGTAAGGTGTAGTAGAGGCTGGTTTACGATAATCATGACTACTATCATCTTGATACGAAGACTTTGAATAATATATTGGAGTAACTTCTTGAGAAAAATTTGGAGATGAAGTATTAGGTCTGTAATTACCTTGGTAACGACTTTGTCTAGGTTGAGAGATCTTAACTGAACGAAGGATTCGAGGTTCAATTTTAATCGCATGTTGAATAGCTTCAACCATAGTGAATACTGACTGAACCATTCCTTGTTGAATCAAAGTATTCAAACCCTCCACAAATCTTGCTACTAGTTGTTCTTCTTATTCATGCAGTTCATTCCGAGCAAAAAGATTATAAAATTCTGCGACATATTCCTCGACTAATCTTGCTCCTTGTCTACAGTGTTGAAGTCTAATAAACAAATGTTGTTTGTAATCTTTTGGAAGGAATTTAGCTCGGAGTAACTTGCGCATGCGATCCCAAGTACGAATAGAAGGCTTGGAAGTATTAACTCTGTCATCACATAATCTCTCCCACCAAGCAGCAACACCTCCTTTAAGTTTATATGCAACAAGTCGAACTTTAGAATGATCTGGAATCTCCATAAATTGAAAGAAAGCCTCAACTTCATAAGACCAATCTAAAAGCTCTTAAATTCTGAAAATACCATTAAAACTTGGGATGTCAGCTTTCAATTTGTATTCAGGTAGAGAACTGTAAGGATTTTGGGAAGACTTAAGCATTTTGTCTTCAACCCAAATTTTTTCTTGATGTTCTTCTTGAATATCTTCATCCTCACTGTCAGTAGTTTGAAGAATATAACTCTTCTTTGGGGTACAACCAATAAATCCTTCGTGTTGTAGAGTTATTTTAATCTTTTGCATAATGTCATCAGGAATATCATCATTGTGCACAAACGGATTCTTCTTTGATGATGATGGTGGCTTTTTTGCTTCAGCCAGGAGTTTTATAGTTTCTTCATCTTCAATCTTAAGAGTAGTGACAAACTTATCTAGAATCAGATGAATATCTTCAAACTTTTTTTCAGTATTGGTAAACTGATCAATGAAATTTTTTTCTAACTTCGATAAGTTATCTGAAACCGTAGCAATATTGGTGTTAATTGTATCTATACCAGCATTAGCAGAATTACTAGCAGTCGTACTTTCAGTATAAGATTGGTAAGCTTGGTGATGGCAGCGTCGAAAGCTTCTTGAGTAACGGTGCTAGCCATAAAGGTAAATTTATTTTTTTTATATTTTATTTAGGGTTGCGGAAGCGATTTAGAACAGGATCTAGTAAAAGTTGAAAAACCTAAACTAAGAGGATGATACCAATTGATGTGGTACAATAGAAAGAAAGCAATGCAGAGATTGTTGTAGGTTAAGAAAGAAGAGAATTGATTAAGAAAAAGAAGAAACAGAGAAAATAGAAGAAAAAGAAGAAGAAGAAGATAGTTTCAATATTCGATTGATAATAAGATGTGCCTAAACAAGAATAAGACTAACCTTTATATAGGCTTAAGCAAATAACTAAACTAGGAAACGTGAATCAAAAAGTAAATCTAAAAGAGTCCTAAAATTAAGAAAGACATGAACTAGGAAAAACTTAGGAGCCAAGCTTCTATGAGGAATCTTCTGGAACTTGTATATGCTCTGCATCAAATTATTTGGGACAGTTTGAAGGTGTTGAATCTGACAACAAAACCATGCCCACAAGACCAGGATTTCCTCTAGAGACCATCACAATACAAAAGAGTAATATGCTCCTATAAGGAGTAAAAAATCCAACTGCCACTCTTATCTTTATACTACCTCCGTTCACCGTTCTAGAAGGACAAGAATTAAGAGATACTCAGAGGGAGGCCTTCCGTCTTGATGAATCAAGAGATACTCAGAGGGAGGCCTTCTGTCTTGATGTGCGAATTGAAAAATCCTAAACAAATGCCACCAGCATGTTTTGTTCCATGGAGGTACTCCATGTTATCCTCGATCATCTGCAGAGATTCGTAAGGGTTTCAATGATGCAATAAGTTAACATATAGAATTACTACGAGGATATCAATCAATAAAATGAGCTAACCGCAAGCGAGAAATACCAAGTTCGCAGATACTCAGTGGTCGAGCAAAGTTCTTCCTTTTTTGGCGGTTAACTGGGCCCGTAGAATACTAATAGGGTCGTGCAAACATGGCACGCACCTGAATCTAGCCCGTTAAATAATTTACCATAAAATTTGATAACGAATAGATAGTCCCACGGCAACATCTATTCCAGGAAATTTTCCCAAATAGTCCCACGACAAGATGATGTAGTGAAACAAAAAATAATTTATGCTTAGGGTTTGAGAATATAGCACTACTGATGGTGGAAAATGGAGGGGTTTATTTGGTCCTGTAGGAAATTGAAAAGAGTAAAGTTGGAAAACGAAAAATCAAGGAAGAGATGAGTTATAGGTCCGTCGGTGTATCCAAGGTGTAAGTAAAAAGATATGAATGTGGCCTGGTCCACCTCGGAGCGTGCCAATGTTTGGTCTGTTGTTGTCTTTCCTTGAAAGTGATTGTGGCAAGTAAAAGATTCAACATAGCCGGGCCCCAAAGTTCGAGCTCGAGGCTCATCCACAAAGGACTAGGATGCAAACAACCTATAAACAAGTTTGTCCATCAAGTGGACACTGTGCATAACACTGTTCTCCACATTCCATAAAAGATAAAACTAATATACAATACTTGCGAACACTCTCAAAGGGACTTCTTGAATGATCCACACGAATATTAGAACAACAATAACGACAAATTGAAAGTATTCTTAAGTGTCTCCAGATCTCATCAAAAACTTAACCACACAATTCGAAGGTTTTGGAATCAATTGTACCAGCTTCTTTAGATTTATCTGCTTTTTGGCGAGACTTGGAGAAGCGACAATGGTTGCAGTTTTAGAAAAACCATGATACCTTAGAAAAATCACACATTTAACTCATACACATTCAAGTAAAAAGTTATATAGATTATGTTGGGGTCGTACTTACGAAGTTCAAAAGATAAGCGTTATACTTCGTAATTCAATATACTTCCTTGATACTTTGAGCATAATAATATGACCAAGTCTAATACTAGAGTTTCATAAATATATAACTTCGCATGTTATGTTTTCAATCAAAAGCGACTTGAAAGATAAAGTAGGAATGGAAATAAGTTCAAGTCAATATTACTAACCTCAAGTGGAAGGGTGATGTCTTCGTTGTATTCTTACTTCTTCACATTCTTCAGGTCTTCAAAGTAATACTTATAAGTCTCAACATTCCTAGACTTTCTAGTCTAACCTAAATGAAGTTGAATCTAGTAATTAATCAAGCGACTCTAGATGAGTTTTGATACTAAAATATGACAACCAACCTTGACATACCAACGCTTGGTGGGTTCAATCGAGCTCTGCTCTAACACTCCTTGTCAGTTATTTCCCACGAGATATATAGTTAGCAAAATCGATGATTTCTACTAAAAACATCTAGACTATAAAAAAAAGAATGTAACGAAACAGACAAGTGGAGAGTATTATATATTCTGATTTTTTTCTTCTTCTAGAAACATTTAATTAATTATTTATTAAATAAAATTGATGAGTTCATTAGAAAAGCAGAGCATCATATGTATACATAGTTTATGATTTTGATATTTTTAATAATTGTTCAATAAAAAAACATCAAAAGAAGAGTATTAAAAAAATTTACGTTTCATCATATTGTTATTGTTATGTTTGCAGAGGAAAAATAAAAGAAAGAAGGATCCAAAGTGGATGATGTACAAAATATTACCTCCTACTATGTTCGATTGAGAAATTCGAGAGAGAAAAAGAGAACTGTATACATCCAAGATATAAGGAAAAATGCTAGGCTTACTTGCTAAGAAAAGCTGAAAAAACCACCAAGTTTTCACAAAAAATAATATTGTTCATATATCTTTTTATAGATGATTTTCTACGCATCATTTTTTACCCTTTAGAAAAAAATAGCCTTCTACTAAGTACGTTTTTTTTTATATAAAAAAGATAAATGTATTTTCAATTTTTTAGGCAATTAAATGGTACAAACATTGTTTTTAATATGCTCATAATAAGAAAGAAAAAGAGATCAATAATAGCTCATTTCACTTATATGTTATGTCAATTATATAGTTGTTCGTCAATAATATATAGAGTCACTTTTTTATATATAAGAAACAAACTTAATAGCTAAACAAACATTCGATTGACATTAATATATGTCACTTTTTTCCCGGTCTTTCGAAGTTAAATAAAATTATATGTTTTTAACATGAATTTTTTAATAACATTTATATTTGGCCGGACTTCATACTCTTACTTTCTTCTTGCTACAAAGCTACTAATTTCCCTTCTCAACAACTTCTTACTGTAAACCTCATAGTGCCTAAGTTGTAACACATTTTTATTTAATAAAACAACTATTAAATTTATTGTGCTAATTGTTCAACCTGCACTTGATCAACAGGAGGATCACCCTCACCATGTATATAGAGAGATATTTTGTTGTCACTATATCATTTAAATGGTATTCCATTGAAATATTGTCCTACTTTTTACAAGAATCTAGAATCTTTATTGACGGTTAGGTATGCATGAGATATCACGCTTAGATGCAACACGAAGTAAGAGTGAGCCCAGTTACCAACTACATTACTAGCCCACTATCGCGTAGTGTTTCCAAATGAAGATATTTTATTGTACACTTCATTTTCTTAATTAATACTTTCCCATAGTTTTCACTTTTCACCTTCACTGTAAATTTCCATGAAAGGAAAGAAAGAACAAAAATAATAAATCTTGGTTTGTTCATACTACTAAAAACAGTCGACTAAAGCAGAAATCTATGAAACTTTATCATTTGTTGAGTGGACTTAACATTATTGCAGGAAAAGATACCACTAGTTCCCATTACTTTGCTTTCATTTTCTTGAAACTCCTTATTCTTCCTTATCTTTATCAAGTTTGGGAGTTGATCAAAAAATTACTAAAGCATTTAAAGTGACAAACCAGAGTTCGAAACAAATCAGAAACAACTTTTAAAGTTGAAAAACAGCTTGCAACTCGAAGAGGGAAATCAGAAACAACAGATAATGGGTAATCTAATGGGATGTGTTAAAGTAGATCAATCGAAAATTACTTTGAAGGATAGTTTTGGGAAGTTTGAGAAAGTTCTTCAGCCGGGATGTCATTGCGTACCATGGTATCTTGGTAGTCAAATATATGGTCATCTTAACCTCAGGGTTCAGCAGCTGGATGTGAAATTCGTGACTAAGAAAAAGGCACATAGATGACCAGTTGATATTTAGAAACCTATAATTAACGGGATCATAGAAGCAGTTAGATGAACTCTGTGAACTGTTTTCTTTCCTTTCATTGCTAGATAATGTATGTGTTACTGTTGTTGCATCTGTACAATATCGAGCTCAAAATATTAAAGCACTATTTAAACAATATCCATTAATTAAAGTGATATATATTTCTTCTTCTGAGTTAGAAGTTCAGTTGCCTTCTTCTTCTTCAACAACTCCTTTGTTATAAAGATGAAGAAAAGGTACTCTAAGTTTCTCATCTACCCTTTGTCCTGGTTATCAAAATCAATTCCTTCTTCAACTGAATTAATGAAAATATGTTTCGTTTCTTGTTCTGCATTTTTTTGATAATTTTATTTTAATCACTTGCATACCCAAGGTGGTTTCTTTTATATGTTGTTTTCATCATTCTTTACTTCTTGACTTCATTTGTTTTGTATGGTGAACTTATTAGTTGGATAATTTTCTTTATAGTTTGTAACATTTTGAAGGGTACTGCATTTTTTTCCTTTTTGACATAAGCTTCTTATTTTGTCGGAAGAAATCATTCATGGAGAGAACGTATCACTCCCGCTCCATTGCCATTTACTTTTATTTTTTCCTTAAAAGTCACATTTGAAGAATTGTTATATATCTAGGTTTGTGGCCTCAACCAAATAAGTTCTACAATGGTTCATTAACTCAGGTGATTGAATATCATAAGTAATAAACTTCTAAAAAAATATTTTTTTGACAAATTGAAGAATGAATTTGCAAGTCTTGAGTTTTCATCAAAACACTTGTGCGTTGTCTCAAACAAATCTAATAATAAAGATTTGATATTTATGAGCTAATGTTATTATATGTATCTGCAAGTTAAATAAAAAGGTAACAATTTAAAAGAAATCATCGTCTCAATTTTTTTAGAAGAGTTGCGAATTTCATATTATTTTAAATTTTGGTATAATATAATTAGGTAATAACACAAGTGTCACGTATGATACCACATATTTATCTGTAATATAAATAAAGTTTTATACGTTCGAAAGTTTAGTTAGAGTTTAAAACTTCTAATAAACCATATATTTTGACATCATTCTTTGTTATCGAAATATATTACCGAGAAAATCGGTCTATCAGTAGCAATTGTAGTAGATATGAGTGTGCCAAACCCTATTCTCTAATTTGTCCTTCTTCTTGTTCTTGAATGATTTTGAAACAAATTTTGTACCTATAACATCAATCGAACAAATACCAAGAAAATCCAAAACGAAACCTCTTGTCTTGAGAACCCGTCTATGATTTGAAAATTTATTAAAGTAATACCGAGAAGCGTTATAGTTCCTAAAACCGAATCCTACTTTGGTGATGTCGTCCAAGATTTTTTGATAATTATATTTTCACCACTTGCATATCCAATGTGGTTTCTTTTATAAGTTTTTTCCATCGTTCTTTGGCTTCTTGACTTAATTTTGTTCTTCTGTAGCGCATCAAAAGCTCTTTCTCTTTATCTACCTTTCTTAACGATCTTTAATTTGTAAGAAAAATCGACGTAACCATTTTCAGTACCTCTCGTTGTCACTCACAACTTCTTAGTTTGAAGAGATGATTTTCTTTTCTTTTGAGAAAAAGATAAACAAAGAGGAGGATAGTGAAAACCCTAACTCGCTTTATTTATAATCTCTATTTCGGAAAAGTAACCACTAAATGTTATTTTACCATCACTTTCAAAAAAACAAAAAAAAAAAACCTAATTTGATTTCAAATATAAAATTTTAATTTCAAAAAATAATATTAAATAGATTGAACAATAATAATTTCGCCCTCTTCCAAGTGTGTCCTTTTACATTTCTCCATGAAATTATGATCTACATACCCAAGCCACTAACCAAAGTATACAATATCCAAATCTGTGTTTTCTTTCCTTTATTTTCTCGATTCTCCATATCAATATATTAATCAGGTGATATTGTCCATGCACATGTGAAAGAGAATAAAGTCGTACAATAATTGTAATGTTATGGTTGGTACCTGGTTGAAATTAGCCTTTTGCTTGTAGTGATAAATAGCTAGAGTCTAGCAGCAAGGTCATTGTTCCACATAATTGGTTTCCGAGTTTAAAAATGATCTTTTATCAACGTAATTCTAGAACTCCAAATGTATTAATTCCTATCTAGTTTATTCTCAAAAACAAATATATTCGAAAACTATACTTACCCAGCAACCCGAAATTTCAAGTTAAAATATCATCTATCTTGTTGGAGAGATTTATGCCATGTCTATTTTGTTAAAAAAGTCCTCCAAAGTCTCTAAAACCCACAAATCAATGACTTTGAAATATAAATCTATTAACAAGGGGGGTTTTAGTGATTTTTATGAATACATGGGCATATGTCAACCAGACATTTCACGCTCGAATGAAGAACAAAAATGGCATGTATCTTCTAAATGGAATATACCGAAGAATACAAATGATATTTTCCGTTGTATGTATTTAATGAGTAAGCTTACTGCTGAACAAGTGACATGGCGCCCATGGGAATCATACAGAGAAGTCCTTGCATCTGATATGGGAAGCACGGCTACGAGGCTATCAGATTCGAGATATATATTTTCTCATGGGCATTGTGAGTTAATAATTAATATTTTTTTTTGTTAAGAGGGCTTATTTAGTATATAACATACTTAATACATTCGTAGTCCCTTTCCAATTGTATAGCATAACATGTATCTCGGAGAAAGGTGTTGGAGGCAAAACCATTATACTTTTGTTGCTCCAATAAACTACACACAATTATTGGGGATATCGGCAATATTCAAGCATAACGCCTAAAAAGGGAAGGGGAGGTTGATGCAACAGAGATAGTGCAAGTTGTCAAAGATTATGATACCTATTTACAGTACTGGAGAAAGGTAACTAACTACAGAGATTATGTGACTAAAGATTATAGCATCAAAGGCACGACAACGTTTGGAACGAAGTGACCATCCATGGAGTCTGCAGAGCTGGCTTATTGATACATGCATCCTTAGCATGGTAATGAGGAATACGAGTGATTATAATGGAGGACGTGGGTTTTCCAAAAGTGGGCGAAAGAAGTATGAAATCTTCTGTCCATGAGTAAGGATTGTCGACAAGGAAAGGGAAATGTAAAGATTGAACCATGTTCGCCCGTGTACATGCTAAAGATGATTATTGTGTTTAATAGAGTTTATATTATCAGGTTACCTTATTTACCGTTAGGAGATTATTCTCATTTACCGTTAGAAGATTATTCTCATTTACTTTGGTTGTAAACACAAAAGATATTGTCAAGGTTTTATATATATTCTTTCCAAGGAGAACATTTCTCCTCAAGGAAGTTATCATCAAATCCAAGATGGTATCAGCCCTCCTACGATCCTATTTTCTCTAAACCATTAAAATCAATGGCGACGGAACAACTGAAGCTCACAGACATTGCTGAGGCATATAGTTCTATGCATCTACAGCAACCCGATGATGCTTTCTACATGGATACCGGTGCTACCTCGCATCTCACTGCTGATTCAGGTACTTTACATAACGTTTCCAACTCTAGTACTATAAGGTCTATCTTAGTTGGCAATGGCAATAGCATTCCAGTTAGTGCTAGTGGTACCAAGCTCATAAATCTCCCTTCTCGCACCCTTCAACTCAAAAATACTCTTGTTGTTCCCGATATTATCAAGAACTTAGTTTCTGTTCGTAAGTTCACCACTGATAATCGTGTGTCTGTTGAGTTTGATCCGTCTGGTTTTTCTGTGAAAGATCTGACTTCGAGGAGGATTATCCTTCGGTGCAATAGTTCCGGGGATCTTTACCCTATTACCAACTCTGTCATGCCACCACAAAAATCGTCCCAGTCTTCCCCCATTTCTCTTGCTGTCTTTTCGCCAGATATTTGGCATAGCCGCCTTGGTCACCCCGGCAAGGCTGTTTTAGATGTTCTTCGTACCAATAATTCTATTCATTGTAATAAGAATCAACATTCTAAACTTAGTCATTCATGTCAAGTTAGTAAACATGTTCGATTACCTTTTTATGAATCAAATTCCAATACTTTTGCTCCATTTGATATCATTCACAGTGATTTATGGACCTCTCCATTACATGTTGATACCGGTTTTCGTTATTATCTTATCTTACTGGATGATTTCACCAACTATCTTTGGGTTTATCCTTTAAAATTTAAATCCCAAGTCTATGACAAGTTTTTGGAATTTCGTTCTCTTGTTCAAACCCAATTTGAGCGTCAAATAAAAAGTTTTCAATGCGACATGGGACGTGAATTTGACAACTCTTCTTTTCACAATTTTGCTCGTACTAATGGTCTAGTTTTTCGCTTCTCCTGCCCCCAAACTTCCTCTCAAAATGGCAAGGCCGAACGCATGATCCGCCGTGTCAATGATATCACCCGCACCCTTATGTCTCACGCTTCCGTTCCACCAAAATTTTGGGTTTATTCTCTCCTTATGGCTGTTTATCTTCATAATATTCTCCCCACAAAAATCCTAAATTTTTCTTCTCCTGTGTCTATTCTCTATCAATGCCAACCAACTTATGACCATCTTCGTACTTTTGGTTGTCTTTGCTATCCAAATCTCTCTTTCACAACTCCTCACAAACTTGCCCCCCGCTCCACTAAATGTGTTTTTCTTGGTTTTCCTCCCAACCACCGTGGATACCGCTGCCTTGACCTTTCCACCAACAAAATAATCATTTCCCGTCATGTAACTTTTGACGAGAATGTATTTCCTTTCACTAATCCTCCAACACCCGTGTATGAAAATGATTCCTCCACTGGTTCCCCCCTTCATTCACACCACATCTCCTACGGTTCTACTCACACTTCTCCTACTGTCAATAATCCCTCACCCACTGTAAATACCTACACCCCACCTCACAGGCGCCTTAACGCCTTTCCCACCGCTCCCACTCCCAATCTTCTACACAACAATCTTCCACGTCCTAATTCCACCGCCCAGCAATCTGTCGCACTCCACTCCCTGTCCAGCAATCATCCACGTCCTGCTTCCCCACTCCACAACATCCTTCCCACTCCTTCTCCTTTCCCCACTACTGACGATTCAACTTCGTCTTCTTTCTCCACTCTTCCACAAACCGTACTGCCACCTCCTACTTCTACTGCAAATCCAAATCCCACTGCTTCTCCTCACTCCAATCCATAACAGACCATACCTCCACCTCCTTCTTCTACTACAGATCCAACTACCACTCCCAATACACCCTCAGCCACAGCACCTTCGGCTACTACCATTCCTACAGCTCCCACCCGACCTATCACTCGTGCCTCTCGTGGCATTTTCCGCCCTATAAATCGTCTTAATCTTCATGTCCAAACCTTACGTCATATCTCTCCTATTCCTCGTTCTCACTTGTATGCTCTTAGGGACATAAACTGGAATGCTGCCATGAAAGATGAGTACAATGCTATGATGAAAACTAATACTTGGGAACTTGTACCACGACCACGTGATGCTCATGTTATTCGTTCCATGTGGCTGTTTCGTCATAAATATAATGCTGATGGATCCCTACAGCGACACAAGGCTCGTCTTGTTGCCAATGGCAAATCTCAACAAGTTGGAGTTGACTGTTTTGAAACGTTTAGTCTGGTTGTTAAACCTGCTACTATTCGTACTGTTCTCACTATTGCTACATCACGATCTTGGCCCATACATCAACTAGATGTCAAGAATGCTTTTCTTCATGGTGATCTAACCGAGACAGTCTATATGCATCAGCCTCCAGGATTTGTTGACTCTGCTCACCCTGATTACGTATGTAGATTACGTAGATCTCTCTATGGCCTCAAGCAGGCTCCCAGGGCATGGTTTCAGAGGTTTGCCAAGTTTATCACCGGTTGTGGTTTCCGTGGTAGTGTATGTGATCCCTCACTCTTTGTTTATCAATCAGGATCTGAAACGGCATACTTACTTTTATATGTTGATGACATTATTTTGACTGCCTCTACCGATGCTCTCCTGTGCCGCTTCATTGATTTTATGTAGAGAGAGTTTGCTATGTCTGACCTTGGCCCACTACATCATTTTCTAGGTATCACTGTTACTCGTTCATCCTCAGGATTATTTTTGTCTCAATCATTATATGCACAGGATATCATCGCTCGTGCCTCCATGACAAAATGTAATCCAGTGGCTACTCCAGTCGATACCGATTCGAAGCTCAGTGCAACCTCTGGTCCAAGACTTTTTGGATCCCACTCTATACGAAGCCTAGCAGTGCTCTTCAAGACCTCACCTTTACTCGGCCGGATATTGCATACGCGGTTCAGCAGATATGTCTATTTATGCATGACCCCCGTGAGCCTCACCTGCATGCCCTCAAGCGAATCCTTCGCTATCTTCAGGGCACCATCAACCACGGATTGTTTCTCTCGGTCTCCTCTATCTCTGGCTTAACAAAGATACTACGATCTCGATCGGGCGGGTTGTCCCGATTCTCGACGATCGACATCTGGTTTTTGTGTCTTTCTTGGTGACAATCTCATTTCCTGGGTCCTCCAAGCGTCAAGCAACAGTCTCTCGATCCAGTGCTGAAGCTGAATACAGGGGAGTAGCAAATGCAGCTGCTGAAACAACATGGATTCGCAACCTTCTTCTAGAGCTCCATCTACCTCTACGTCGTGCTACTATTGTCTACTGTGACAATGTAAGTGCGATATATATGTCTGGAGATCCTCTGCAACATCAACGTACCAAACATGTGGAGATTGATATACATTTTGTTCGTGAACGAGTTCGTATTGGTGCCATTCAAGTCTTACACGTCCCCACTGAGAACCAGTATGCTGACATCTTCACCAAGGGACTTCCTCGACAATTATTTGTTCGATTTCGTTCTAGTCTTAGCGTTTGTTCCTCTTCCGCTCAGACTAAGGGGGTGTAATAGAGTTTATATTATCAGGTTACCTTATTTACCGTTAGGAGATTATTCTCATTTACCGTTAGAAGATTATTCTCATTTACTTTGGTTGTAAACACAAAAGATATTGTCAAGGTTTTATATATATTCTTTCCAAGGAGAACATTTCTCCTCAAGGAAGTTATCATCAAATCCAAGAGTGTTGGATGCTCCAAACCTCCACTTGGAGTACTAAAACGTACAAAAAGTTACAGAAGTTAGGATTGTTTTTTTACCTCTTTTCCGTTATTGATTTAGATGGTGATCTTTTTCTCATCTGAGATGAATTCAGGGATCGATAGACAAATGTCGGATGTGAAGTTAGTAAACTTACACTCGAAGTAACTAAATCGAGGAATTACAATGTGATTGATGGTTTATATACAAACAAGGTCTTTCATGCCCGTGCAAAATGCACGGGCTAGGTGTCTAAATTTGTGAAATCAGTGCGATACTGGTTCACAGGCCATTTTCTTGTTTCTTGTGAATCTAAAATTCAATGTAGACAACAAAAAATTAAACTAATATTTACTCTTCTTTTTTTTTGTTTTGCATAATGAAAAAAGTAGCTGGTGTTTATAAATTTTCAAGTCCGAAATCTTTTGAAGCCGTTCTGAATTCGTCCCACATAATTTCTACGTTCATCGTAATTCTATTCTGAAAATAGAAAGAAAGAAACCTTATTATAGCAATGCATCAAAACCTTTTTCCAATTCCAAGGTGTAGTAGATACTCCAGAAGTACTTAAGACCAAAAAGGGCTAATGACCAAGGATTGTAAAGTAGGACTAACTTCAACCGAGATTCTTATATTAAGCTATTAGCAAAAGCTATCAAGACTGATTGGCCTTACCTGGAGATGGAAGACCAAGGACTGCTAAGAGAAAGTACATAAATTGTTATAGAAGAAATTATCTAATGCAAGAAGAAGTACGCATTTGTAAACCCAAAATCCACTTTGTATTCTTTTCCCTTTTCGAATAAATTAATGCTTGCATCTGTTCAAAAAAAAAAAAGTTCTCTATTATGGCAGAAAGAATACTAAATCTATGTGCCATATAATAAAACTGCAAAATCAAATGTTGGCTCGGTATCACCAGTTTGCATCCTGCTCATGAGTATATATACATCAGCGTAGTCGTTGTGTGCTGTTTCGCCGAAACGATTTTCTCTTTTAGTCTACGATGATAGTAATCATCCTTTGGAGAATTTCTCTACTCCTTTCGTACATTGGTGCTGATTTGAAATGATTTTTTCTTTAAGCGTAAGCTCATACATTGATACAATACTCCTGTAAAAAAAAAAAAATAGATCACTGCATGATATTCATAACTGATCAAACAATGATGAACTTAACATATTTAAATAAAAATTACCACGTACAACATTTACTCATAGTATATTGAGAAATTATGATTCGAACTTATCTAAAAGTGGTGAGCTAGAATGTTGATGTGGTTTTTTTTTGGAGGATTTAAAATGTTTGAAACTTTCCAGATTTTTCTGACGTGTTTACCAAATATCAGGGAACTCCAACTCTCCAAGAGCTTTTTGGAATTTAAACAACGCAGCCATTGAAAAAGCACACTTTACATTCCAATATCTTCCCATTTCGGATGTGTCTCTCCATATCTAAACTGTAAATGGATGAACGGGTGTCACAAAGAGTTGAATGTTGCGATAGAATGTGAGTGATATACCTGGATATATATGTATGTTGACGCGGCTTCATATTAATTTGCAGAAAATGTGTGAATGAATATAGTGTCGACGCATCATTTTTCTATACAACCTCGAAAGAATCGAAACATCAGTGTCATGATTGAAGAACTACACTTTCCAGTTTCCACCCATTCATCAAACAGTGTTGGCTCTTGAAGTCTCCCTCTAATGGCTGAAATCAAAGACTCAAAATTACTATCAGTTAATGTTTTCGATAGAAAAATGAAACTAAAGTACTAAACAGAAGAACACACTTTCCACCCATTCATCAAACAGTTTTGGCTCTTGAATTTAAGTCTCCGCTGAAATCAAAGACTCAAAATTACTACCAGTTATTGTTTTCAATAGAAAAATGAAACTAAACAGCGAATAATTGGTTGGCTTAAAAAATTTATATTCATGGACGGAGATGCTAGTTCATCGTAAAAAACCATACCTTGAAACATGAAACGACTTAATAAACCATACCTTGAAACAGTTTGATAAGTAATCACATTCTTCCTTCATTATTTCTTTTCTTTCATTGTTGTCCATGATTCTAACTCTGTTACTCGTAAATCTGTTTCAAAGCAAACCGACGTTCATACCATGGGTTCATGTTGTAAGAAGTTTATATAGTTGGGAAAGGTGTTGGTTCTAATACGGTACTTCTAAACGACGCGACGACTGTTCTTCCCCGAATTCAGCGAATCGCATTGGCATCTCGAAGTGTCACGTTTCTCTTCTACTATAGGCCATAAATATCGTTCGCTGCCACGCGGCACTCTAAATATCCTGCATTCGTGAGACTAAATCTGGTTGCACCACGCCAGCATCAACATTCTCCTTTATATTAAGAAGAATTGATCGAACAATGAGATTTTGAAATTGAAGAAATTGAACTTGTGAGTTGTAAAAAAGGTTTTAGCCTATAGGACTCTTTAATAGTTAGTTCTGGTGTATCGCTGGCAGCAGTGTATTATTGCCGTTTGTTTTGTATACAAATCCAGTTAAGAATTCTTTTCCTTCAGATTTTGAAAGGAGAATGAATATATTCTCTGGTTATGGGATTATCACTACATGCATTGAAGCAAATTAAACCATTGCATGAATCGAATAACTTTCATATGGAGGACTTAAATTGATCCTTGTTGTTCTACTAAAACGGATTAAATTCTCATCATAGATCTTCTTTGGTGTATTGGTGGTGACTTCAACACAATAACCAAATGTGATGAGAAGAAGAACTGCAATAAGATTACAATGAGCATGAAAAAGTTCAACAATTTCATATTGGAACATGATCTTATTGACTTACCTCTAAAAGGGGCAAGATACACCTGGTCAAATGGACAAGCAAACCCAGTAATGTGCAGATTAGACAGGTTTCTTATCTCCCCATCTTTTGAACAACACTACCCATTTGTTACCCAATTATCCAAAGCTAGACCTACCTCTGATCACATCCCACTCCTCTTAGATATATCTGACCCATCTTGGGGACCTAGTCCTTTCAGGTTTGAAGTTATGTGGTTCTTGGAGAATGGATTCTTACAATTACTAGAAGATTGGTGGCTTTCTTTTTGTTTTGCAGGTACCCCAAGCACTGTACTTTGGCAGAAGTTAAAAGCACTTAAAGAGAAGCTAAAGGTCTGGAACAAAGAAGTTTTTTGTCACACCAATACAAAGTTGAATGCTATTCTCTCTGACATACAAGCACTTGATGGATTTGCGGAGGATAATATCCTTACTGGAGAGGAACGGACTGTGCAACTTAAAAACAAAGCTGAGTTTGAAAGGATTTCGAAGATGGAGGAGATTTCATGGAAGATCAAATCAAATATACAATGGCTGCAAGAAGGAGACCGAAATACTTCGTTCTTCATCAGCAATGCTTCGGCTAGAAGAAGATACAATAGAATCAGACAACTCTACATCGGCAATGAGTTAGTATCTGATAAAGGTAGGCTTCAAGAACATATTGTTGAGTACTACAAAACTCTTTTTACGGAAGAGGAATTAATAAGACCTGATTTAGAAGGAATTCAATTTGAAACTATAACCTCTACGGAGTCGTCTATTCTAGAATCTGATTTCATTGAAGAAGAGGTTCTTCATGCTATCAAAGATTTAGCTAATGACAAAGCTCAGGGTCCCGGATGGCTTCCCTATTATGTTTTTTCGAAGTCTTTGGCATTTCATCAAAGAAGATATTATGGGTACTTTGTGAATGAATTTTGCACTACAGGTACTATTAATTCTAAACATAACTCTACTTTCATTACTCTTGTACCTAAGAAGGATCATATCGAAACTATAAAAGATTGTAGACCTATTTGCCTTCTTACTAGCGTCTACAAGATCATTGCAAAAGTTCTAGCAGCAAGGCTGAAACTTGTTATGGATAAACTTATCTCGCCAGTGCAGTGTGCATATATTGAAGGTAGGCAAATAATTGATGGTACTTTAATTGCTAATGAATTGGTAGATTCTAGACTAAGGTCTGGAAATGCGGGTGTTGTATGCAAAATTGATCTTGAGAAGGCGTTTGACAGAATCAACTGGAGATATCTCAAATTTGTACTACATCAAATGGGTTTCGGTAGGAAATGGTGTAATTGGTTGAGGTTCTGTTATTCTACTTCCTCCTTCTCGGTTCTTATTAATGGTTCTTCTTTTGGCTACTTCACAAGTACAAGAGGTGTAAGGCAGGGTTGTCCGGTTTCTCCTCTTTTATTTAATATTGCAATGGAGGGTTTCTCTAGATACATGGATAGAGCAGCTAATCAAGGCTTATTCAGTGGCTTCTCTGTCTCTCCCACAAGTATCATAGTCAATCACCTTCATTATGCAGATGACACTATTTTCTTTGTTGATAATATAAAGGAGGAGTTACACAACTTATTTTCTGCACTACATTGTTTTGAGTTTATTGCTGGCCTAAAGGTAAATACATCTAAAACTCGACTCATTGCTATTGGAGATGTTCCTCAATTTGCTATTTGGGCAGAAGAATTTGGTTGTTCAACTGATTGTTTACCTTTCATGTATTTGGGCATGCCTCTCGGTGCCAAGTATGGGTCAAAAACAATTTGGGATCCAATTTTAGAGAAGTTTGATGCTAGACTTTCTGTTTGGAGGAGAATATCTTTATCTAGAGGAGGTAAACTTGCTCTTCTAAAATGTATATTGTCTTCTTTACCCACTTATTACTTTTCGTTGTTCAAGGCACCTATTTCAGTTATTAAGATTCTAGAAAAGAAAATGCGCAATTTTCTGTGGGAATACAAGGAAGGTGCAAAGACCTCACACTTGGTTAACTGGGATCTTGTTCAAGAAACTAAAGAAAAGGGCGGCCTTGGTGTTTGTAATCTCAGGATAATGAATCTATCTTTGTTGGCTAAATGGTGTTGGAGATTTGGTGTCGAAAAGAAAAAACTTTGTTATAAGATAGTAGAAGACAAGTATGGTTCCGATTTTTCTAATTGGATTCCGGGAAATATAAATCAGACTTATGGAGTTTCCTGTTGGCGTGGTATTGCTGAAACTGCAAGTTTAGTTAATAAAAACTCAACTCTTTTTGTACATTCTGGCAGTGGCATTTCCTTTTGGAATGATATTTGGTGTGGACAACTTCCTCTTGCGTCCGTTTCACCTACTTTATATAAGTTATCAAGAGACAGGAATGTTAAGATAGCAGACATGGTTTCTTTGGAAGGGAACTGGAAGTTTGATTTCAAGCATGTCCTAACCAATCAAGAAGTAGAAGAATATGGTGCTCTTATTAATATTATCGGTGACATTCCTCCAGTTCAAGATGTACTGCCAGATACGAGAAGGTGGAAGCTTCACGCCTCGGGTATATTCACAGTCAAATCGTTGTATGCAGAGATGGTTGCTAAATCTGGTGTTGCTAACTTTCCTTATCAATTCATCTGGAAGCCAGTAATACCTCCAAATATTAACATTTTAATGTGGTGTCTTTTGCATGGAAAGCTAAATACCATTGACATACTGCAACATAAAGGTATGGATTTGTATAATTCTTGTATTTTGTGTGGAGTGGGTGTGGAATCGCAAGACCATTTATTTCTACACTGCAAAATTGCATACAAGATTTGGTCCGGTCTTCTACCAAATACAGGATGGGCTTGGGTGTTTCCAAGATCGATGAAAAATTTAGCAGAAATGTGGCATCATAAACTCTTTTCAAGTACCGGAAATTACATATGGGGCTTAATCCCTGCGGCGATTGTTAATACCATTTGGAGGGAAAGAAATTGCAGGCGTTTTGAGGATAAGTACCTATACAAAACTGATGATGACTTGATTCAGGATGCTAAATCCTCTGTTTTATCCTGGGCAGCAGCAGCAGGTAACCGTGTTCATTTGAACTTCTCAAGTTCAGTGCTTTCTACATGGGACTCTATCTTTATGTAATCTCTTGCCCAATTGTTTTGTTTTTCTTTCTTTCATCTACTACTGGTAGAAAAAGATGTACATTCTTATTCTTTTATTAAATCTTCTCTTTCGATCAAAAAAAAAAAAAAAAAGAATGAGAAAATTCTTTTTAAACTACTCTTGTATAAAATATGAAACTCAGCTTACCAGAATCAACATCACTGAGATGTTGCAAGTGCAGTTGCTCGAACGATGGATGTTGAATAAAACCGAGAGAAAATTTCAAACCATGATTTTAATGGAAGCACATTAACTGTGCTACAGTGACACCGGATACCTTGGCCCGATCTTTTTCCTTTTTAGCAAGAAAGTTGGTTGGCAGATAGCCCATGTAGGACTATAATGTGGGCGTCCAAACCATCACTGATTGGCAATTAGTATTGCAATTAAAGGTAGACTTGAACTGCAGCTGAACTATGTAATTTTCACACTTGGTAAAGGTAGACTCAGATTTGAACTTGAAATATATTTTACTCACTCGGTCAATAAATAGATGATCCAGTTCAAGTTTGATCTTTCCTTGCACCAAATCTCCACTAAACACTTTTTTTTTCCTCCGAATATCTATATATGTTGGATTGCTCATCAGATAGTTCAGTGTCCTATCCAGCCCTTCAAAAGCATGTTTATGCACCAGCATCATTGTTCTTTCATCCTATATTATTAGGTCTACCCTGGACATTAGCGCAGCCAAATTTGTTTCCTTTCGTATGTCGCAACGAGTTTTCATCAAGCTGTCCTCCCTCCTGGCATTGAAAGTGATGCTATTCCCGATGAATCCAGGATATCAAACAAATTTTGGCCTGGATCTTAAGCCGGCTGCAAATGCTTTCATAGATATTTCATATGTTTTTCCCGTCCCGCCACTGGCAGAAATAAAAGCACATTGGATGCAATCGCCTCCATTACAGCATGGATCTTTGCTCGATGCTCAGTCTCTTGTACATCCCTAAGAAATCTTCAAAATTTTGGGTTTTGTTGTGGTCCAGTTCTTCACGGATGAGTTTTTTTTTTTTTTTTTTGAGAAATCCTTTTTGAACAAGAAGTGAAAACGAATTAAAAAGAAGATACACGGTGAGATGAGTGATGCCTTTATATGCATTCTTTACTCCTTGAATATTTGCAAAAATGTTATAGATATTGCATAGTCATTATTACACGAACCAAGCCAAAGAGTAAAACCTTTTGGCCTTTGAACAATGAAGAAGATCCAGTTCGACAAGGAAATAAAAAAATTACGGTCACAGTTTTGCCTAACTTATTGGGGAAGATAAAATATTCACGAGACCTGATTCTGATGCTGCAAGTAGTAAATTGGACCGATAAGTTTTCTCTGTTAGGCTGCACTTAGGCTAACCCGTTGATTGGCAGTACTAATGTATTTTCTATTGTCCCACATTGAAAGAAAAAGGTTTTAAAACCTTGTTTAATACTGTATTAGGACTGACAACTTACCGCCAATTAGCGTTGAGTTGGATGCCTAAGTCTTATAATCCTACATGGGTTATCAGCAAAAGCAAATTATTATTATGAATCGTCATCGTTCTTACTTTACAATAATAAGTCCTACATGGGCTATTAGCAAACTCAAACTCAAAATATATGTTTAGAGTACTGTTGAGTGACTGCATTTAAGCTAATATTTTGTTCCAGACGAGAGGGACGTGAATGATGGAAAATCCCTTTATGATCAGCAACTGCTTTCTTTACTCCATAGGAAGAGGGACGTGAATTAGAGTCATAAGTTGGCGTTCTAACTAAGAACGAGACAGTTAATTTTAAGTGTCGGGACTCTTATCAGATATCCAGAGATTGGTTTATTGTGATTTTGGGTTTTTTGTATTGGTGCACGAAGGTCTAAGAATAAAAAGTTATTTTGGTGTTCTTCGTTTCTTGGTCAAATTCATAGCTTTAAGGTTTATCATTTAAGTAAGTTGATATGATTAGAATAGTCACAGAGCATACATTTAGGATGAGAGTGGTTTTTATGGTTTATTTTTCTTCTGTTCTTTTTAATTGAAATGCAAAGATTGATTGAAGTGTCTATCCACAAAGAGGGTACAAGTATTGTAGCATGCCAATCTAAATCAACCTAAAGATGAATCTAAGAAAGTTAATTGGCACTGTCTGAAAATTTTCTTTAGATTGTCGATCAGCGTAAGACCTTTATTTTTTCACTCCCCAAAAAGAATGAAGTGTTCTGTCCAATTAGTTTAATGGGCAGTGTCAATAAAATTTCAACCAAAATCCTGGCTTCAAGGTTGAAATATATTTTTATTTTTTTTTATCAATAAAACGATATAGATTTATATAAAAGAATAAAGAATCACACAGTTACAAAGTTACAATACCTTAGCCCATAATGGACCGAGGTGAAGGAAAAGTACAGATAGACATCAAAACAATTATCTCCGGACTAATTCTTCCCATTTGAAGACTAACATTTCAAATCTTGTGTTGTTTAGAGCCTTCGAGGGATGAGACCAGTACAAAATATTTTCCTTAATATTTCTGAGCGTCTTTCTCTTTTGCCTCTGCGACAAACATCCTTTGATCACGTTCCCTCCGGATGTTCCAACAAATGGCATAAGGAAGGATGTTCCAAATAAAATTTCAACTTAGCGTGAAATCTTTTCTATCTCTGTCTTTGAAAGCATCCTTTATGTCATCTCCTGGAGCTCTTCCCACTCCAAAACCATTTAACAATATGTCCCATATGGAGTGAGCTACTGAACAATGTAAGAACAAGTGATTTATAGTCTCTAATTCCTTCTTGCACATACAACATCTGTTTACCAACGTTCTCGCTCTCTTTTCTAGATTATCTTGAGTTAGCAAGGAATTATGATGGATCAACCACGTGAAAAAGCTAACTTTGGTCGGTACATTATTATTCCAAACAATCTTGTGGGAAGAAGGAATTAGAGATGAGTAGCATGAGTGTACAATAAATGCCCTATCTGTTGTCCACTTCCATCTTCTCTGGTCTTCAACATCATTCAATGTCACGCATTGCAGCTTGCTCGAAAGTTCCCCTGCTTCTACAATCTCAGCATCCGATAGTCTCCTCCTCAAGTCCAGGTTCCAATTCGACTGCCCTTGCATGTCTCTGCTGTAAAATTGTTTGACAACATTGTTTTCTTCCTTGAGACGTTGTAAAGGTTGGGAAAGGCAATTTCAAAGGAATATCACCCAACCACTGGTCTTCCCAAAATCTAGTTCTATCCCCTTTACCCACTTTATGCACGATCCCTTTATAAAAACTCTCCATTTTGTTGGTGACCCCTCTACATATCCCGCTTCCATACTTCGACTTAATAATCTTGGTATCCCATTTCAGCTTACTCTCGCCATGCTTGTCCTTTATAAGATTTCTCCACTTAGCTTCAGGTTCCCCTTGGTATCTACACAACCATTTGCAAAATAGAGCGTCATTCATGATATTCAAATCCCGGATCCCTAACCCTCCTATTTCTTTACTTTGAGCAATTTTACTCCACGCAACAAGAGGGTACTTCTTGTTTACATCTGTGCTATTCCACAAAAACCTTCTCATCAGTCCATTCAACCTTTTTGAAAGCGACTTTGGCATTGAAAAAACCGACATCAAGTAGATGGCCAGTGAGCTCAGCACATGTTGGATAAGAACCAGCCTCCCTCCATATGTTAAAAACTTCACACTCCAACCTTGAAGCCTTTTTTTCAGTCTTTTCAATTATAGTATCCCAGATAGACTTGCTCCTATAAGACCCCCCAGTCGCATACCTAAGTAATTTATAGGTAATTCTTCCAGAGAGCACCCCAACCTAATACTTACTAACTCATTAAAAGAAGTATTCCCGATACTGATTGCAGAACTTTTAGAAGGATTGATTCCCAATTTCGTTGTAGCACTAGTGAAAAAGAATTAACATCTATTTCGCTGTAGCACTTGTAGATTTGGCAGGGTAATTCAGGAGTTTGTTGGAAATTGGAATTGATTAATCTCTCGTGTTTATGTGGATTAATAATGTCTCATGTATCAAGTCAGTCCGACGGGTTAAGAGATTGAGTTAGGAATCCTTGGAATGATTTCATTTTATCGAATGAGTTGACTTGATTAATCTGGGTCAGGAAAGGCTTACCAAAGTTAAAGTATAGTTTTGAGTCACTCCATCGTGATACCAGTAATCAAACTGCACTTCATTGCATTCTTCTTATTCTGGTATACCCATGCACGCAGAGCTCCGAGAAATGCCTCCCAAGTGCCAAGATACATTCCTATCATCAAACCCATCTTGAGTTTAATGAGTGACCAGAATGCAAAAAAGTAATAAAAATAAACGAAAACTAAAAACCAATCAGCTATGAATGTAGAGGCCCGGCTGCACCACACACAAACGCATCGCAAACTGATCAATCAATACATCAATTGGTTTAGCTGATAGCCCATGTAGGACTATTCTTAGCACGGACACACACATACTACGCAAGCAATATATTTTTCCTTT
Source organism: Papaver armeniacum (assembly GCA_023531295.1). Classification (NCBI taxonomy): domain Eukaryota; kingdom Viridiplantae; phylum Streptophyta; class Magnoliopsida; order Ranunculales; family Papaveraceae; genus Papaver; species Papaver armeniacum. The sequence goes on from JAJJWW010017191.1 coordinate 736,692, forward strand.
TTGGGGGTTGGCTGATAGCTCATGTAGAGCTATCAAGGATGGGCATACAATTCATAGCTGATTGGCGATATGAAGTGCAATTTAACTTATTATATACAAGATTTACAAGATTGCGTTCTCGGATGTGGGACTATATACATAGCGGGATGTTTTAACTAGAAGCTAGCCCAAATTGTTCCGGCAATTAATCAGAACAAACAAGGGAAACCAAATCCTTTAACGAAGAAAAGCATCTTGGGGGGCTAAGTTTGATAAGAAATCTGAAACACAAAGTCACGTGCACGATTAAATTTACCTGGTTGAAAATATATCAAACTCTATGAGGATATGTTAAAACTACCAGATTCAATTTTTGGAAGTCCGAAATTCTTGGGTAGTGGTGGTGATGCATGCATGCGTCTGGTCCAAGATTCTTTCACGTTCACTCCATTTTTTTTTTTTTTTGCTCACCCATCTATCAACACGTACATAAGGTACAAGCAATATTAAACCTGAGCATTCTCCAATAACTCCGAGATCTTTAAACAAACTATCTTGTCGACGTGAATTCAACAATTCTTCTGGGAATGGCATATCCAAAAACATATTAATCTCTAAAAAACCTAGGTGATACTCTCTGAGTTACACTAACACCAGCCATATTATTTGGGCTAAATAAAAACCATATCCAGTAAAATTGAAACAAAAACCCCAAATATGTTAATATGGGTGAATTACATCCATTTCATTTTCAAGAAATACCCAGCCCACCCTACTATTACGGTGCATGCAAGTGATGCACAATGATTACGCATTACAGAGGTGTAGGCCAAGTCAGAGTTCCGCCGTAATGGTGCAATGAGAAGCCATAATTGGGCAATGCAGGCCATAATAGCGGTATATTTGTATAGACTTGTCAAGCACTAAGATAGTGGCACCTGCAGGGGGGCCAGTGAAGCGCAAAGGTGGCGCTATATTGTAAAGATATTTGGCTAAGTAATGAAGCTTATTTGCCGACACAATGAAGCTTCATTGATGGAAAGGAAAGACGAGGCCAAAGTTGACAGATGCAACATGCGATGTTGGCATCGATGCATATCCGTGGAATTGAGTTGGCCCAAACTCAAGGATGATGCAAGAGTGAAGGATAGGCCAGGAGTTGGTCTATGACATAGTTCTAAGCTTTGGCCAAGGCTTAGACAATGCATATGCAACAATGGCGGGGCCAAATGCGCCATTGGTATCAACTGCTCAGGCAAAAGGAGATGCAAGTGATGCATACAAAGCATGAAGATTGAACTAAGCAAGTCAAGACTCAGTTGGCATAATATTTGGATGTTGGCATCCAAATGAGCTAAGTGCACAATTCAAGCTATAATAGTGCAATGCAAGCCATAATAGTGCAATGCAAGCCATAATAGCAGTATTTGGCAGAAGTGCAAGCTTAGTTGCATGTTGCGATGTTGCGGGACTTGAGTGCAAGTGCCAGATGCGAAGAGTGTGTGCATCACACGCATGCCAAAGTAGAAGATCAAGTTGGAGACGGTTATAAAGGAGCTTTGTAACCGAGTTTGGTATGTCCTAACCGTTCAAGACAAGTGTGGTGCAATTGTGCAAGCCAACACTAAAGTTGGCAGTTAAAAAGTAAAGCTGGCGGTTAGGGGAAATACCCATGGACAGATGGCTGTTCATGGGACGTGCAACTGTGTTGCATACGGATTGGCCCTGGTTCTTGGCATTATAAATAGCCATAGAACTCTTGTAAATGAGTGATGTTCAATTGAGAGAAGAACCATTGATTGTAGAGAGTGTTAGGCATTCACCAAGAGGGTGAATGACCTGTTTTGGTCCATGTGATGGACGAGTTTTGTAATATTCCTTTGATACAATAAAATGGGTTAATTGTGTCATGTATTTGTGTTTGTGATGTTGCTGATCTTGTAAGTTGTCAATTGGTTAAGTACATGGCAGAACCTCTTATGCTTTTGGGGGCATGAAGAGTTAGAGAGAAAGAAGAAAAGAATTTCGTTGTGCAATGCCTTATGAGTGAAGGCAGATGCGTGCTTTGATGCAAGTATGCAAGGCTGAATGATTTTTGGTGAAATTGATTCACTGAACCACAATTATTGCCAGTCATGTCCCATGAAAATTATAGGCGATTAAATGGGCATGTGACAGCAGGTATTAGAGCTGTGTTAGGGGAAACATTTGTTGATTTTTCTCTCTTTTACTCAAGTTAATGTCATTTGTTTGTCGAATTCAGAGGTGAATTTTTTGGGTTTCACTTTTATAGAGACTATAATAAGTTGGTCTTGTGTGGAAAGATCAATTGGAATAAGCTTTGAAGCTTTAAGTAGCAGCAGGCCATGAAAGTTTATGACAAAGGTGTCAAAATTCCAGCCCAAAGTGTTAGGCGAACGCGCAAGAATCATTGAAAACCGGGTTTTCAAGTGATTGCATGACAAAACTAAGGAGTATGCTGACTTCTATGGTGCAAGTCAGGTGTTAAAGTCTATGTTTCTCACAGGTATACGAAGATGATGCATTAGAAATGCATAATTTCGTAGTGTTATCAGTAGCTAGTACATTACATGTGGTAATGGGAATATTCCGAAAATTCCTGAACTCAAAGATGGTGTTGGCCTTTGCAGTGGCAAAGTAAATGAAGAACATGTCTATGTGATAGATTGAAGGTGTTTTCATTGTAGCCAGTTGATGGAAGATTATAGTTATCTCTCTCGAATGCTTGTACCTTGGTGGTAATGCAAAGTCTGGTTGCGAACCAGCATGTTTGTGGCAATGTGATGCCATGAAGGAAGAATTGGATGGCCAATGTTTATCTAGCTTAAAGCTTATGGAAAGGCTGAAGACAGAAGCGTAAGTTAGGGAAAAACCGATACACCTCGGTCTTGCATTTCCAAAGAGTTATTCGTTGATGCTAGATGAGCACAAGGAGTGTGCTTGCACCTGGTTTATGAGTGGGATCAATATGCTTGGGTAAGGGTGTTCAAAGACCTGCATTTGATCGTGACCACAAACGGATGTTCTCGTCGACTGCAAAGCAACAATTGTTGCTACTGAAGTTTATTCTGGAGGAGGGGAAAGACAAGAGTTTCCATTTGTGCATGGGCAGTAAAAATGAGTTCCAAGTTTGAAGAAGAATGCGGCATTCTTGCTTCATGGAACGTAGGCAGTGGCGCCTCATTTGAAAGGATTATGACCTTGTTAAGATTTTCCAAAGTGTTTATCCACGGAATTCATTGAGTGATATGACTTTGCTGAGCTCTATGGTGATGCTCAGAATCACCAAGTAAAGTTCGTTCCAGTTGTGCAAAGGTGCACAAGTTTGTGTCAAGATTTGGGTGCTGATTGGCATAACATGTATGCAATAGTAGCATGCGCCAAATGGGATTTGGGCATGTCCAGATTACATGATGCGGCTAGAGATGCAAGTTAGGCCAAATTGTGGATGCGGGAATGATAAGGACAAGGTAGTGGTGTTTGTACCCATAATATTTTACACATCATAAATGGGCTAACCTAGGCCTCCAAATCTCCTACTAGTGGCAAAAGAGGGTTCATTGGGCCTAAGGTGCTTCCCTTGTTTACCCAAGAATGGATAACTAGGCCTAACAAACACCTCACAAGGAATCCCATGTGCATAGGTTCAAATCAAGCAACTAGGAACCCGATCGCCTGTGCCACATCATCACTAGGCTAGACCAACCGGCGACCGCCACATCAGACGCCATGTCAGCAAATGTGACACGTCATCAAAGTGCCACGTCACCAGAGGAGATGACGTGGAAAGCTCCCCGTCAGCAGAACTGATGACATGGCAAATGCCACATCGGCACCATATATGACACCTAAAGTGCCATGTCAGCAAACGATGATGTGGCATGTGCCACGTCAGCAGGACAAGGGCCACATCAGCAGACAAGATGACGTGGCAGGCGCCACGTCAGAAGGGCGAGGCCACGTCAGCGGCAGTTGGTGACGTGGAACCCGACGGCCCATATGAGCGGCAATCGGCGATTAATTAGCGACTGGGGATTAATTGATCAATCGGCGATTAATTGGTAATTTGATTCGTTGTTGCGTGATGTAGGTTGGTCCCGTAGTCCCCGCATATTTGCGCCCCAGCAGTATTTCTCTAAGGATATTTCCGCCCCGTTTGCTCACACCCATGTCTCTTACACCTTTGGTTATCCACACCCCATAATAATTCCTTAACCATAATGAAGTTTCTGGAATATTCTGGGAACCATGCAGGGGAAGCAAGGGCATGCAACCATGCAGTCATGCAGGTGTATTATTGCAGGGAGACATGTAGGGACTGTTCTTGCAGGGAGGCATGCAGGGGCCAGTTATGGAAATTGATATCTTCCATAAAATCAAAGAAATAAAACGGAAATTCGCCACATATAAAAAGGGAGTTTGACAACCAAAAAAGGTAAGCAATCTTCCATATCAAAAACTCTTGTGAAAAATCCAATACTGACTTTAGCATCGGAGGGTTTTTTGCAGGTACCCCCCCTTCTCCATAATTCAATTGAAGATCCAGTCCACGAATCAATTATCAGCAAAATCATCATACAAAATCCTGTGTTTGGGGTAGGAGGAATTTTACCTTACAAACAGTGGCGCCGACCAAGGTTTTCGAGAAAATATTATCGAGTTTTACCAAATCGAGTTATGGCAATAGTTAGACAGACTGCACGAAGGTCTGATTCTACCAGTAATTCCCAACCGCGTAGGAGACGCGAAATTGAGAGGAACGAAATTGAGGTTCAATCTGCACCTGCTATACCCACTGGAAACAGACAGGGTCAAGATCATACTCATAACAGATCACTGGATCGTGGACGAGATCGAGATCGTTATCTTGACAGAGCTCCAGATCTGAATCGGAGAAAGGAAAAATAACGGGTGATCGATAACGAAGTTATTGACGTTGATGGGGAAAACCCAGATGTTCGTGGAAACAAAGGGTATGCGTTCAGCAGCCCATCTAGGAGGAATCGCAATCGACAGGATCTGCGTGATGTCCGCACCGCGACTCCCAGTACTGAGGAAGAACAACTACTGAATCGGCTAGACGAGCTAGAGAAGGAGAATGCTCTTCTAAGATTAGAACGTGAAAACCAACCTCGGCCTAGGCCTGGTGTTTTGAATAATCAGAGGGTCCGATCTGTATGGCAACGCCTTGGAAGTCGGATTGAACCACAAGTCACAGATTCTAACAGAGATGTGATCAATCTTGATCGACCAAACAGGAATCTATTGGTCACCGAAGAATTACCGAAACGACCCAGGCGAGCAGGGGATCGGACAGCTGCAACTCAACAGAGCGCAGCCAGAACTACGTCTCATTCGAAACGTCTCAGGAATGACGAGAATGAAGCTCGAGACCAACACGACGAGGGTGAATTTTCGGACGATTACTATGCTCGTTCGGAGCAAGGCAGGGATGGCATAGAGACTAATCTGCACCGAAGAAAGAAAACAAGGTCGAATAATCATATTCCAGAGGACCGGGATTATGAGCAGGAATGCAGCTCCTCAGATGGCGACCTAGACGCGATAACAGAAGCTCGTCTTGCCAAGATGATCGGTAAAGTGATGATGAAAAAACAATCCCGAGAAGAAAAGATGGAAAGGTTACATCGAGCAGCAGGAGCACCTTTCAAGCAGAATATCAGAGAATTCAGGCCACCAATGAATTTTTTAGTTCCAAAATTGTTGGAATTCGATGAGAAAACTGATGACCCAGATCAGCAAGTTTTACACTACGAGACCGCCATGTCCTTATGGCAGTACAGCGACGAGTTGATGTGTAAAATGTTTCCGCAATCCCTGACGGGAGGAGCTATAACGTGGTCCAATCAGCTTCCAGCACAATCGATCGGGACTTACAATAAGCTGATCGATGATTTTTGCTCTAACTATAAGTACAACAAACGTGACCGGAAAGGATGCCATTCACTGTTCCTCTTAGGAATTCGGAAGGAGGAAAGCATCAGACAATTCACCAGGCGTTTCAAGCAAGAGTTAGCAGACGTGGATGGAGCCAACGACCAAGTTGTCATTTCTTCATACAAACAGGCCTACCAGCATGATCAAAGAGGTGTGTACGGTTCTTTGGTCAAGAGACCACCAAAAACTTTGGAAGAACTATATGATCGAGTAGAAGAGTACGCCCGAGTGGAGGACGATTCTAAAGCTCGATAAGAAGTTCACAAATCATCCAATCATCCAAAAGATAGGAAGAAAGAAAAATCCAAGAACCGTTCGAACGGACAGAATAATGATCGCGGGGATGTTCGAGAGAAAAATCAAGGTGAACGCATGGAAACTGGGTATCAAAAATTTCACGATATGAAGCTGACCCCGCTGAGCATAAGCCTGACAGAGCTGTACGAAAAAATACACAAGGATTTGAGCCCCCCACGTCCTTTGGCAGCAGAAACACAAGATAAACGTGATAGGAGAAAATACTGCAAGTTCCATAAAGACCATGGTCACAAAACTGAGAACTGCCGCTCTTTACAGATCGAGATTCAGCGAATGATCGACGCTGGGAAACTGCAACACTACGTGAAAAGGGACTTTGGAAAAGGTCCCGGACAGTTTGGCATGACAAATGTGATTAACGCACGCGTGATTAACGTCAGCCACGCCAGGATCCATTCAATGATCAGGTGGGCATCGGAAGACGAAACCAGGAGGAAGCTCAGGCAGTTGAAAGAATGGTATTTGACAAATCATATCAATTTTGTCAGCGATAATGGAGTAGAAACTCGGGAACTTGGGTGCACAAAGATCGAGTTCTCTGATGCAGACATGATAGGTGTATATGCTCCCCACAATGACGCTATCGTTATAACTGCTTGGATCGGCATGTCTCGTGTACACCGGATTCTAGTTGATGCAGGAAGCTCAGTGAGCGTGTTGTTTTCAGGAGCTTACTCCTCTATGAATCTCCCACACGACTTGATCGAGGAGGATGGAAATCCAATTATCGGTTTCAGCGGCGAAGTTACAAAAGCGATTGGAAAAGTGAAGATACCGATAACAGTGGCTGACAAGTCCGTCTTGGGCACTTTCTTGTTGCTGGATTGCCGAGCACCCTACAATGCGATTGTAGGACGAGATTGGCTGCATGAGATTGGTGCAGTCACATCATCTAATCATCAATGCTTGAAATTTATTACCCCAGAAGGAGTTGTGAAAGTTAGAGGCGACAAATTGGCCGCCCATAAGTGTCATGAGAGTGCAATGGATGAGTACACGAAGTCAGAAGTAAGTGGCAACCAGATCATGTGAGTCGATCAGAAGTAGCAATTACAGAATCCTCTCCCTCCAGAATCATATAGGGGAGAGGACGCAGCTGAACCTCCAACAGTTGAGAAACTGATCGAGGTCCAGATTGGAGATGAGGAACACAAAACAACGTTCGTAGGGGCAGATCTGCCTGCACATGAACGCGATGGTTTGATTACATTTCTAAAGGCAAACGCCGACATTTTTGCATGGAGTTTACTAAGATGCCAGGGATAGATCCGAATGTAGCCTGCCATAGGCTAAATATCGATGAGAATTTCAATCCTGTTCGACAGAAAATCAGAAATATGGCACAAAGCAAAAAGATGGAGTTACTGAAGAGGTCGAAAAAGCTGTTGGAAGCAGGATTTATTCGACCAGTACAATATCCAAGCTGGCTGTCAAATGTCGTACCCGTTCCGAAGAAGAATGGTAAATTTCGCGTCTGTATCGATTTTACTAATTTAAATAAAGCTTGTCCGAATGATCCGTACCCGCTGCCACGGATAAGAGATTTGGTGGATGTAACCGCAGGGTATGGGAGACTGTCATTCATGGATGGTTTTTCGGGGTATAACCAAATACCTTTGTTTGAGGACGATCAAGAGCATACTGCATTCGTGACTGACAGAGGAGTATACTACTATACTATAATGCCGTTCGGACTTAAGAACGCAGGGGCAACCTACCAGCACTTGGTAGACCATATGTTCAAGGATCTGATTGGGAAGTCGATGAAAGTATACATCGATGATATGGCAGTGAAATATCAGCAAAAAGAATCGCATTTTCTTGATCTGCAAAAGACGTTAGATATCTTAAGGCAATATCGTATGAAGCTCAATACAACAAAATGTTCATTTGGGCTATCATCGGGGAAGTTCCTTGGATACTTGATGACACACAGAGGAATCGAGGCGAATCCGGAACAAATCAAAGCCATCAGAGAAATGCCATCCCCAAGAACGAAGAAGGAGGTCCTGAAGCTAGCAGGACGATTAGCAGCCTTAAATCGTTTCATTTCACGCTCGTCGGATCGATTCAAGCCATTCTTGACGTTTTGAAGAAAGCAGTGAATTTTGGTTGGACGGCTGAGTGTGAAAGGGCTTTTGATGAGATCAAGCAGTATTTGTCAACCCCACCAGTTTTGGTCAGTCCAAAAACTGGACAACCTATTGGAGTTTATCCGCTGCAACGGAGAACTGTTGTGAGTGCAGTGCTGTTTGTTACGGATCAACATGAGAAACCTGTTTACTTCGTCAGTAAATCCTTGACGGGGGCAGAAACACGGTACAAGAAAATTGAGAAGATAGCACTTGCACTGTTCCATGCATCTCGTCGCCTCAAGCCTTATTTCCAAGGAAGGCAGATCGTAGTATACTCGGAATACCCGCTGAAGAGAATCCTGGAGCGTACTGATGATTCCAGTCGACTAGCCATATGGTCATATTTTCTGGGGGCGTATGAGATCAAGTACGAAACCAGACTTGCATAGAAAGGACATGCCCTGGCTGCACTGCTAGCAGATTTTCCTGTGGACGATATAGAAATGGTTGCTGGCGAAGAAGATGAGCTGTTAAAACCCATAGAGTCAGTCATTGATCAGACTGGGGGCGAGTCCGCAATGGAGATTGATGCTCCTGAACCGTTATGGATTGTATTCACTGATGGGTCATCAAATGTTGGTGGTGCTGGAGTTGGATGCGTCATCCTTACTCCCGAAGGTTCGAGGATCGAGAAAGCAACCAGGCTAGGTTTCCAAGCATCAAACAATGAAGCTGAATATGAAGCTGCAATAATCGGTTTAAAAGCTGTCAAAAAGTTAGATGCGAAGAACGTAAACTGGTCACTAATTCCATGCTAGTGGTCAACCAGTTTCTGGGGACCTACAGAGCCAAAGAAGAGAGAATAGCCTTGTATTTGGATCATATGAGAGAGATGGAAAATGAGTTCGACCAATTCTCCATTGGGCAGAAACCGCGGTTGGAAAAAAGGCATGCAGATGCTTTGGCATATCTTTCTTCCGCAGTCGAAACTGATTCCACCCGTTTCGTTGTAGTAGATTTCCAAGATTTACCTAGCATCTCCGACAACCAATTTGTTCTGGCTCTCGAACACTCTAGTGGGGGCGAGAGGGAAGCTACATCAGCACAGGGGGATACCGAGAACATCGACAAAGAATATGGATGTTGTGATCAAAGTGACAGATAATTCAGGCAGTCATGTTGAAAACATTACATACTGGCGTCAACCATACATCCAGTACCTGACAACCGGCGAACTCCCTGAAGATGAGAAACTGGCTGCAAAGGTGAGAATGAATTCATGGAGATACTCAATGATCGAAGGGCTGTTATACCGCAAACCTGTTGCTTAGGAGCCATTTTTGCGATGTGTATCAGCCGAGGAAGGACAAATAATACTGGTAGAGGCTCATGAGGGAATTTGTGGCAGCCATTTTAGAGGGAGCAGTCTCGCACACAGGATACTTACCCAGGGGTATTTCTGGCCGTACATGCAGAAAGACGCTAAAGAATACGCACAAATGTGTGCCATGCCAAGAACACGCTTCAATTCCGAAAAGGCCCGCCAACTAATTACATCCAGTTTTTAGTCCCTGACCGTTCTCTATGTGGGGATTGGATATTGTCAGGTCGCTCTCCAAAGCTCCTGGAGGCGTCAGATTCGTACTAGACGCTACCGATTATTTCACCAAGTGGGTCGAAGCAGTGGCACTGGTACACGTCACCAGACATGATGTAAGAAGGTTCATATGGGAGAATATCGTCTGCAGGTTCGGTATCCCAGACGCGATAATATCAGACAATGGGAAGCAGTTCGATTCAGGAGTAATCAAAGACTTTTGCAAGGGCCTGAATATTCGCCACAATTTCTCGTATCCTTACTATGCTAAAAGCAACGGGCAGGAAGAAGCAACCAACCGAGTTATTATGGACAACCTCAAGAAACGACTGGAGAAGGCGAAGGGAAAATGGATCGAAGAATTCCCTGGAGTCTTATGGTCCTATCGAACAACCCCAAAAAGATCCACCGGATTTTCTCCATTCACATTGGCGTATGGGACAGAGGCCGTCATACCCATCGAGGTACAACTCAAGACTACCAAAACTCGTGCTGTCAAGTTCGGAAAAAATAACAGCATACTGTCTTTGGATAAAGAGTTCTTTGGAAGAACAAAGAGAAACAGACCTTGCGCAGTTGGCCCGATACCGGCGAGGGCAATCAAGCGGGATACGATCGCAAGGTCAGAGAACGATCGTTCAAACCAGGGGAATATGTCTTGAAGAAGACCCGAGCAGCCACAATGGAACCGGGCGTGGGAAGCTCGGAGCAAACCGGGAAGGCCCATACATAGTGGATAGACCAAAGCATCTCATGGGTCCCACTACTTGAGGAATCTCGACGAACCGAGGATTCGAAGCCATGGAAGCCGTGGAATTCGTTCCACTTGAAAAGTTTTATCATTAGAAATAGATTCAAATCCTCTTTGTCTTGCACTCTTTTCCTTTTTGATGGTTTTGTCCCACTGGGTTTTCCACTCAAAGGTTTTAACGAGGAAGCTGTGGTAGAAGCAGTAGGTATTTATCTTGTTATTTCAATTTCGAAATTTTAATTCATCATTATTTTGGTATTCCAGACATTATCAATATTGTTTGTGTTAATTAATTATAAGGTGCTACGGATGATCGAATCCACAGTCAACCCTAACTGACAAAACAATACAGTTCAAGTCTACTGTCAGCAACGTCTCTGACACCTCGTAGATATGGTGAGTGCACAGTTCGAGCATTTTTACCCTATCTCAATTTCATCCCCATCGTACGGGGCAGCAACAAATGTGAAGAACATTTTCATCTGTCCGGGTACGTGAAAATGTACACATCCCAAACTCTGCGCACATCTTGAATAGTAGGACTGGCCCCCTGCGCAACTTTAAGATAGCAGAAAAACTCAACTTTTCATTCCATGCGCAAGCAAATGCAGCAGGGAGGTGCACCCATGCATGAGCATTGAGCAGCATGACACAAAACATACTGGGGGCGAGTTATATGTCACCTCAACTATTTGGGGGCAAGATATGTAACACTCTAGAGCAATCAACACATCCCTGGGGGCGAGTTGCGTAACACTCCGAACAACACGCTCGGGGGCGGGTTATGTAACACTCCAAAAAATGCAAATCAGAGGGGAACGCGAACTTCTTAACCCATAACAGGTTATGGATTAAGAGGGGGCGATGTTTGTACCCCTAATATTTTACGCATCATAAATGGGCTAACCTAGGCCTCCAAAACTCCTACTAGTGGCAAAAGAGGGTTCATTGGCCTAAGGTGCTTCCCTTGTTTACCCAAGAATGGCTAAATAGGCCTAACAAACACCTCACAAGGAATTCCATGTGCATAGGTTCAAATCAAGCAACTAGGAACCCGATCACCTGTGCCACATCATCACTAGGCTAGACCAACCGGCGACCTCCACATCAGACGCCACGTCAGCAAATGTGACACGTCATCAAAGTGCCACGTCACTAGGCGCCACGTCACCGGAGGAGATGACATGGCAAGCGCCACGTAGCAGAACTGATGACGTGGCAGGTGCCACATCAACACCATATACGACACCTATATTGCCATGTCAGCAAACGATGACGTGGCATGCGCCACGTCAGCAGGACAAGGGCCACATCATCATACAAGATGACGTGGCAGGCACCACGTCAGTAGGGCGAGGCCACATCAACGGCAGTTGGTGACGTGGCAGCCGGCGGCCCATACGAGCGGCAATCGGCGATTAATTGGCGACTGGCGATTAATTGATCAATCGGCGATTAATTGGAGATTAATTGGTAATTTGATTCGTTGTTGCGCGATGTAGGTTGGTCCCGTAGTCCCCGGATATTTGCGCCCCAGCCGTATTTCTCTAAGGATATTTCCGCCCCGTTTGCTCACACCCATGTCTCTTACACCTTTGGTTATCCACACCCCATAATAATTCCTTAACCATAATGAAGTTTCTGGAATATTCTGGGAACCATGCAGGGGAAGCCAGGGCATGCAACCATGCAGGCATGCAAGTGTATTATTGCAGGGAGACATGCAGAGACTGTTCTTGCAGGGAGGCATGCAGGGGCCAGTTATGGAAATTGATATCTGCCATAAAATCAAAGAAATAAAACGGAAATTCTCCACATATAAAAAGGGAGTTTGACAACCAAAAAAGGTAAGCAATCTTCCATATCAAAAACTCCTGTGAAAAATCCAGTACTGACTTTAGCATCGGAGGGTTTTTTGCAGGTACCCCCCCTTCTCCATAATTCAATTGAAGATCCAGTCCACGAATCAATTATCAGCAAAATCATCATACAAAATTCTGTGTTTGGGGTAGGAGGAATTTTACCTTACAAACAAGTGGTGATGCATAAAGATGGCATGTGGCCATTATTGAAGAAATCTTCACGAAAGCTAAAGCAAAATGATAGCATCATTCTAAAATGAATATTCAACTAATTTTAAATTATAGTGTGCTTCGTTATGGGAGTGGCTTTAACAACCCTATTTCCCGCATAACCCGGCCGATGATTATGTAGAAAACATGTCGTTAATTTCCTGAGTAACGTACGCAACCACAAGAAATTATGAGATTAGATCCCATTACACAGCTATATGCAGAAGGGAAAAAATATATATTACAAAACATAACAAGTTTTTTTCTTACAATAGTTTCAAGCTCATAGGAAGTATAATTACTTGCCATAGGTTTCGAATCCAAATAATAAACTACTAAAACAAATACCCCTAATGCCTCACAACTATAGTTTATAATGAAAAAGTATGGATATCCACCAGCTAGATATCTTCCACATATGCCCCAGAACTGAAATCAAACAAACTCTTTCACGATCTCTAGTAACACCTGAAAAATTTTGAACGAGAGTTAAATTCCAAGCAAGTTCATTCGATCACCGAGTCACGAAGAAATATAAAAATGGTGTACAAATATATCGCAAGCCAGTAAGTCACAAGAAAATAAATCATTTGGACGCAGCCACCGCCTAGAAAAATCTAAAGTCTCCCTATCAGTAACAACCTATAACTTAATGAGATATCGGAACCTATCCGCAATCACATTAAACGCGTTCGGGTCACATCCGCAACGTCTAACAGACATATTGTACCTGTATATATGGTTGTACTTAGCACAGATACAAATGTACAAGGAATCGCATCCACACCCCATTTCCATTTATAAGAATGAGATTCATCACACTGCCTTTAGTGGCTTACATAAAACCACCTAGCCAAGGGTCTCACACCAAAATTATAATCACCACTTACGTACCCCGCCACTAACTTTGATTTCATTAACCGATGCATGGACATTAACTTTTGAGCATATATAATATCTCATCACATTTTGTTTTCATTAACCAAAGCAAAAAGAAGACATTGATTCTAATCGTTGACAAATTTTATGTTATCACTTTTAAAAGTCTATTAGGTTAGTCAGATGTTTGAGGAAATTGAACTCTTAAAAGTAAACTTTTTGTTTCCTGGAGAATACGTAACAGGATTATCGATGCCAATTAGAAAATTATCTTGCTCATTTTAAGACTCAAGAGTCTTGTTTATTAGAATCTAGCCAAATAGATTTTTGCTCTTTTCTTATGTTTTTACTGTTTTCTCATGTCTTCATCTATTATTCTTAGGCCGGTTCCTATGGGCATAGCAAACGGGCTTGTTTGCTAGTTTTACACCCACTTTGGAGCTGACAAACAAGCAAACTGGCATGCTCCCCTACCTGTTTTGTGTCTAAAAATTCTTTTTCCAATATATAAAATGGGAAAAGAATTTTTAGGTCCACGTACTTAGTGATAATGAATTTTTAGGTCCACATATTTATTAATCTACAAGATACATCTTGTTGTCTCTGCACCCCTACCTCCTTTATTACATGCAAAATATACTTGATGAACCGTGGAAAGTGAATCGCGTAAAAACAACACTCTCGCAAACAGCCCAAAAGCTGGACCTTTGGGACGGAGCCTACCTGTTTTGTATTTTTATGTGGTTCACTTTCCACGGTCTGTACAGAACTATTCTCTCCACGTTTTAGCATGGGCTACAACCTAGGTAAGCCACCCCACTTTTGTCACTGACGCTTATAGTGCACAATGATATTATTGCTTGGGCCACCAATGGACTCATATGACTAAAAAAATAATAAGAGAGACATTTTTCATGTGTAGTCAAGTAACCTGACTTGGTCAAATGGTCAGCTATGCAACTTTTTTTTCCAAGTGCTGCTTGAGGCATTTTCACCGCATGGCCATCTATATATAGCCGAGACAAAACCACAATTTTCGCAAAAATTACTTAAGCCGAAGTTTAAGAGTGTATATTTTGCTAAATCAAAGATTAAGCATCTCTAATTTTCCCATAAGGATTGTTAAATCAAGAATTAAACATGTACATTTTACTAAACTTTTAGAGTCCTGACTCGATGATATTTTGCTAAACATATGATTTTTTTCACTCAACCACATGTAAAATGATCGGCTGTGACAATGCTAAGGCTAGATGGAAAAGGTTTCAGCCGCGCAAGATAAAGCCTTTTCTCTATGTTAGGTCCAAAAATTTCAGAAAAAAATACAATTACAAGAACTGCTAAAAAGAAATATATAAAAGAATAAAAACTCCAAGATCCTCGCCCTTTAAAGAACCGAAAATGCTAGGATGACCGATTTTTCCTCTCGACCCAAAATCCCGATTCTAATAAATGGTGGGCCCATTTTAATCCATTGATGATCCCAATGCATTTAACGCTCCATGAACCGAACATGTTCCTTTTGGGAGATTATGCGGGGATGAATATTCGGCAGATGTAACATTTCCCTTTAAGGCTAACCCCCATGGTCCTCTAATCTACCAGCTAGATTGGCCATCCACGTCACCTAGGGCAACTTCCTAAATCCTATGATATTTGTAATCTAGCAGCGAAACGCTAAATAGAACAGCGCTGAACGCTGAACCAAACAACGTCACATGATTTTATTTTCCATATAACTAATCATTACTATTTCTCTCTCCATCTTTTTCCTCTCGCTCCCTCATTTTCCTCTCTCGCTCCTAGTTAGCAATTAGGCGAATTATTCCCGAATTATTCGCGAATCCGTACGAACTGTCGGAATC
Source organism: Papaver armeniacum (assembly GCA_023531295.1). Classification (NCBI taxonomy): domain Eukaryota; kingdom Viridiplantae; phylum Streptophyta; class Magnoliopsida; order Ranunculales; family Papaveraceae; genus Papaver; species Papaver armeniacum. The sequence goes on from JAJJWW010017191.1 coordinate 752,207, forward strand.
CGTTGCATTCGTTCGAACTATTGAAAGTCCGAACATGGTACGTGTATATTATGGAATACCCGAATTAAGCGCGAATAATTTGGAAACACGAACTATTCGGCGAACTAAGTCGTCTAGCTGGCTAACCCAGCTCAGTCCGACTCTCGTAGCTAAGTTAGCATCCAACTCGGCCGATTAATCATATGAATTTGTCAAAAATGAAAGTGTAGGCGTGGAGAATTGATCACTAACCTGTGAACCACTAGACCAATAATTCGGATACTGTATATACCCTAATTAAGCGCGAATAATTCGGATACCGTATATTACGGTCGCTCACTAATGCATGAACCACTAGACCAACCATGCGTTGGTGTTGATGGTGGTTTTTAGCTTAGGGGTAAAATCGTAAACCCTAGTCAGACAATGATGTCAGAGAACTTGAGTAATAATGTCCAAACCAAGCACATTTATTGAACCCTTTAATTTGTCTGCGAAAAAATTATCAGGGTACCTTTTTTAATGCTAATTAGGGTTTCAACAGGCCAAAACCCTAATTCTCACACCGCATGTGCCAATGGATAACCATGCCATCCACACCTATCACGCCAAAGCATGCCAACCATGCTAGCCGCACCCCAGTGCCAATGGCAAACCATGCAAGCCACACCTACCGCGCCAAGGCATGCCAACCACGCTAGCCGCACCCCTGTGCCAATGAAAAACCATGCCAGCCACACCTACCGCGCCATGCCAAACGCATCTTTCCATGGCCCCATTCTAACCTACCCGCGCCACCTTGCTGGCCTTCCCTACGTGGCTACCAAAACGAAGGCGTGCGACAATCAACGGTCCCCCTTCAATCCAAGAAGGAAAACCTAGCCATCCAAGGTTACCAGACAACGCGTGGTAACCTTTGGCCCAAAAACCTAAGTTTGGCCACGCCAAACCATGCCATGCCAAAGACATGCCAACCTAGCCGCGCCACCATGTTGGCCTTCCCTACACGACTACAAAAACGAAAGCGTGCAACGATCAACAGCTATCTTTCCTCTTGAGATGCAAAATCTCGACCATCGAAGGTCACCAAGCTAGCAAGTCTCCCAAGTACGACTTTCCAGGCAAGAACAACACGCTACATGTTTTCCACAAAAACATTCGAGACATCAACACATATCACAAACTGGGGGATCCTCTTTGGGTATTGGTTTGGCGGTTTACAACGTGCGCCGTACACTACGCCCGTCATAAGGAAGTGTCATAAGGGTGAGGCGGTTAGTAAATACAGGGAGTTAATGGTGAAACGCTTTTTACATCAATTCCATGCGTTAACGGTTTCATGGAACATCAATTCCATGCGTTAACGGTTTTATGGAACATCAATTCCATGCGTTACCACCTCCTCCCATTTACTTACCCATTTTTCCATTCCTTAATGAGACCAGAGTACGTTTCACTTCAACTTGTATAAATAGGTCTTACCTATTTCCACCGAACGACAAGTTCATTCGGGAATATACAACACTCATAAAATACTTGCTAGCTTACCATTTGTTAGCCTTCTCACTTTTCTGATACAAGTTTTGGTGGCACAACTAACCCAAGTTACCCAATTATATCTATTTGGACAATTCTGGGAGAAATGTATAGGTGCATTCTAAGTTCTAATTCACTGATCCGATCATCACCATCTTCGGTGAATTTATGCTCTCCTTCCGCATAATAATTAAATATACAAGCACCTAACCCGGTGCATACGCACCGGATAATTCAAGAGTGTCTAAATCGTACAAAGACAAAATCCGGTCGCCAGACATAGAACTATCGCCGGCATCATGAAAAATGCATATGAAACTTGGAAGGCTGTAAGTAATATCCGCAGAAAGCATTATTACGATAATGAGCAGAAAACATACCTTTTCATCTTTCTCCATTGTAGGAGCGCAGGAGCTAATTCGATCGCTCAGACTCTCAAATCTCGTAGTATAATTATGGTCTACATTCATTAAGTACTATGTATCCCCATATCTGTCAAGCATTCATTCATTAAGTACTATGTATCCCCATATCAGTACTTGATTCGCATTGCCCATCCCGGCTCACTCATTCGTCGCATTTGAACTACATTGTTATGCATCAGCCTTTCTTACAATATAGCGTTTCTTACATTATCATACAGAGGAAATGATAACCATATGCATATTGCTATGACATATATAACACAGGAGGAAACATTTTGCAACTCTCTTTTATATGTTTTGATTCTATTAAAAAATAAACATGTCATCAAAATGAGTTCCTAATGATATTTGAAATTCTCTATTGTCGTAAGAAAGCGATTTTAGCATAAGCCAAAGTTAGGAATTTTTCCTTTCTTTGTAATCGTAGCTGAACTATGTAATTTTCACACTTGGTAAAGGTAGACTCAGATTTGAACTTGAAATATATTTTACTCACTTGGTCACTAAATAGATGATCCAGTTCAAGTTTGATCTTTCCTTGCACAAAATCTCCACTAAACACTTTTTTTTTCCTCCGAATATCTATATATGTTGGATTGCTCATCAGATAGTTCAGTGTCCTATCCAGCCCTTCAAAAGCATGTTTATGCACCAGCATCATTGTTCTTTCATCCTATATTATTAGGTCTACCCTGGACATTAGCGCAGCCAAATTTGTTTCCTTTCGTATGTCGCAACGAGTTTTCATCAAGCTGTCCTCCCTCCTGGCATTGAAAGTGATGCTATTCCCGATGAATCCAGGATATCAAACAGATTTTGGCCTGGATCTTAAGCCGGCTGCAAATGCTTTCATAGATATTTCATATGTTTTTCCTGTCCCGCCACTGGCAGAAATAAAAGCACCTTGGATGCAATCGCCTCCATTACAGCACGGATCTTTGCTCGATGCTCAGTCTCTTGTACAGCCCTAAGAAATCTTCAAAATTTTGGGTTTTGTTGTGGTCCAGTTCTTCACGGATGAGTTTTTTTTTTTTTTTTTGAGAAATCCTTTTTGAACAAGAAGTGAAAACGAATTAAAAAGAAGATACACGGTGAGATGAGTGATGCCTTTATATGCATTCTTAACTCTTTGAATATTTGCATAAATGTTATAGATATTGCATAGTCGTTGTTACACGAACCAAGCCAAAGAGTAAAACCTTTTCGCCTTTGAACAATGAAGAAGACCCAGTTCGACAACGAAATAAAAAAATTATGGTCAGAGTTTTGCCTAACTTATTGGGTAAGATAAAATATTCACGAGACCCGATTCGATCTTGCAAGTAGTAAATTGGACCGATAAGTTTTCTCTGTTAGGCTGCACTTAGGCAGTCCTAATGTATTTTCTATTGTCCCACATTGAAAGAAAAAGGTTTTCAAACCTTGTTTAAAATTGTACAAGGACTGACAACTTATCGCCAATTAGCAGTGAGTTGGATGCCTAATTCTTATAATCCTACATGGGTTATCAGCAAAAGCAAATTATTATTAAGAATCATTATTATTAAGAATCGTCTTACTTTACAATAATAGTCCTATATGGGCTATTAGGAAACTCAAACTCAAAAATATTGGAAATGCAATTTACTCTTTCAGTCTCTAGGCCCCTCCACTCATTGCTAATTGTTTTTTTTTTTTATGCCAACAAGAAGCTACCAGAACAACCCTGCAAAAATCTACAAAAAAGCAAATTATAATGTTTAGAGACCTTTGTTGAGTGATTTGCATTTAAGCTAATATTTTGTTCCAGACATTTAGTTAATTAATGGAATCTGACAAATCTCAGAAAGGTTAGTTTAGCATTGCAATTGTGTTATTCATTAGATTGTTCTTTCTATCAAATTACTCTGTCAATTGATTATGGAGTTGAAAGGTTTTTTACCAGATGCAATTCAATCTATACAGTTTGTTGCATGAATATGTAAAATTACTGTTGAAATAAAATACACTACGGGGTTTATGATTTTCTTTGTGTAGTCATAGTTTTATTGGATTAGTACTCGAAACGCTGTTACCGGAAAACCGTTAAACGCGCGCTGTTAGGTGTAGGAGGTTGGATTAGTCCATAGGAAGAGGGACGTGAATGATGGAAAATCCCTTTATGATCAGCAACTGCTTTCTTTACTCCATAGGAAGAGGGACGTGAATTGGAGTCATAAGTTGGCGTTCTAACTAAGAACGAGACGGTTAATTTTAAGTGTCGGGACTCTTATCAGATATCCAGAGATTGGTTTATTGTGATTTTGGGTTTTTTGTATAGGTGCACTAAGGTCTAAGAATATAAAGTTATTTTGGTGTTCTTCGTTTCTTGGTCAAATTCATATCTTTAAGGTTTATCATTTAAGTAAGTTGATATGATTAGAATAGTCACAGAGCATACATTTAGGATGAGAGTGGTTTTTATGGTTTATTTTTCTTCTGATCTTTTTAGTTGAAATGCAAAGATTGATTGAAGTGTCTATCCACTAAGGGGGTACAAGTATTGTAGCATGCCAATCTAAATCAACCTAAAGATCAATCTAAGAAAGTTAATTGGCACTGTCTGAAAATTTTCTTTAGATTGTCGATCAGTGTAAGACCTTTATTTTTTCACTCCCCAAAAAGAATGAAGTGTTCTATCCAATTAGTTTAATGGGCAGTGTCAATAAAATTTCAACCAAAATCCTGGCTTCAAGGTTGAAATATATATATATATTTTTTTTTTGATCAATAAAACGATATAGATTTATATAAAAGAATAAAGAATCACACAGTTACAGAGTTACAATACCTTAGCCCATAATGGACCGAGGTGAAGGAAAAGTACATAAAAACATCAAAACAATTATCTCCGGACTAATTCTTCCCATTTGAAGACTAACATTTCAAATCTTGTGTTGTTTAGAGCCTTTGAGGGATGAGACCAGTACAAAATATTTTTCTTAATATCTAATATGATCTTCTGAGCGTCTTTCTCTTTTGCCTCTGCGACAAACATCCTTTGATTACGTTCCCTCCAGATGTTCCAACAAATGGCATAAGGAAGGATGTTCCAAATAAAATTTCCACTTAGCGTGAAATCTTTTCTATCTTTGTCTTTGAAAGCATCCTTTATGTCATCTCCTGGAGCTCTTCCCACTCCAAAACCATTTAACAATATGTCCCATATGGAGTGAGCTACTGAACAATGTAAGAACAAGTGATTTATAGTTTCTAATTCCTTCTTGCACATACAACATCTGTTTACCAACGTTCTCCCTCTCTTTTCTAGATTATCTTGAGTTAGCAAGGAATTATGATGGATCAACCACGTGAAAAAGCTAACTTTGGTTGGTACATTATTATTCCAAACAATCTTGTGGGAGGAAGGAATTAGAGATGAGTAGCAGGAGAGTACCGTAAATGCCCCGTCTGTTGTCCACTTCCATCTTCTCTGGTCTTCAACATCATTTAATGTCACGCATTGCAGCTTGCTCGAAAGTTCCCCTACTTCTATAATCTCAGTATCTGATAGTCTCCTCCTCAAGTCCAGGTTCCAATTCGACTGCCCTTGCATGTCTCTGCTGTAAAATTGTTTGACAACATTGTTTTTCTTCCTTGAGACGTTGTAAAGGTTGGAAAAGGCAATTTTCAAAGGAGTATCACCCAACCACTGGTCTTCCCAAAATCTAGTTATATCCCCTTTACCCACTTTATGCACGATCCCATTATAAAAACTCTCCATTTTGTTGGTGACCCCTCTCCATATCCCGCTTCCATACTTCGACTTAATAATCTTTGTATCCTTTATAAGATTTCTCCGCTTAGCTTCAGGTTCCTCTTGGTATCTCCACAACCATTTGCATAATAGAGCGTCATTCACTTCAAATCCCGGATCCCTAACCCTCCTATTTCTTTGAAATTTTACTCCACGCAACAAGAGGGTACTTCTTGTTTACATCTGTGCTATTCCACAAAAACCTTCTCATCAGTCCATTCAACCTTTTTGAAACTGACTTTGGCATTGAAAAAACCGACATCAATTAGATGGCCAGTGAGCTCAGCACATGTTGGATAAGAACCAGCCTCCCTCCATATGTTAAAAACATCACACTCCAACCTTGAAGCCTTTTTTAAGTCCTTTCAATTATAGTATCCCCGATAGACTTGCTCCTATAAGACCCCCAGTCGGCATACCTAAGTAATTTATAGGTAATTCTTCCAGAGAGCACCCCAAGCTAATACTTACTAACTCATTACAAGAAGTATTCCCGATACTGATTGCAGAACTTTTAGAAGGATTGATTCCCAAACCCGAACAAATTCGAAAGCAGATAAGAGTAGCTTTGATAACTTGGATTTGATCAGGAGAGTCATTTGAAAAAAACGGTGTGTCGTCGGCAAAGAGAAAATGAGTCACTTCTTTTCCATGGTGATTAACCTTGAAACCCTCAAATAAACCATTGTGCTCTAACTTGGCTATCATCCGGCAAAGTCCTTCCATCACCATTGTGAACAGAAAAGGAGATAAAGGGTCGCCCTGTCGCAATCCCCTTGAACATTTGAACATACTACCAGGGAAACCGTTGAAATATAAAGGTTGAAATATATTATGGTTGGTCTTGTTAGTCATCACCAAAGCGCTCTTTTAAGCGGTAGACAAATCATCGGTAATTCTCTTATATCGTGTGAGAGTTAGTGTATGTTTTCTGGCGGCAAGATTCTAAAGTTTGATACTGTCATTTGTCCCAGGAGCATTGTGCCTGTGCCTGATTAAACTATTTTTCCTTGCAAACGAAGTTTCATATAGCCTAAAGCTTCTTTCGGGTCTTTACTGGTTGGTATAACACAAGTCACAAAATTTTTCAGTTTATTTTTGAAAATGTTAAGTGATTATTTCTGATGAAAAATGTTGGCGGCAAGATTCTAAAGTTGTTCAGTTTCAGAGATTAAAGACAAATGAAACGACACGGGCATCATCTTTTGACGTTAAAAGAGATTGTGAGAGAAATGCTTGTGCACAAAAAATATCTGCTTGTTTTATCTTGTTGATAGGAATTAAATTATGGACTGGTTTTAAGTTCAGTGGATAATCCTAATAAACGACCATCTGGTAATCATTTTCATGAGGCTGAGTACTCCAATTTAAACAGAAAGAGGCAATATGGCATGACATTGAAGTTCATTAGTACAAAACATTGATGAAGTTCATTTTATCGAAGAGGATGTTTCTATACTTTGCATCAAAACATGTCTCATGTATCAAGTCAGTCCGATGGGTTAAGAGATTGAGTTAAGAATCCTTGGAATGATTTCATTTTATCGAATGAGTTGATTTGATTAATCTGGGTCAGGAAAGGCTTACCAAAGTTTAAGTTTAGTTTTGAGTCACTCCATCATGATACCGGTAATCAAACTGCACTTCATTGCAATGCAAAAAAGTAATAAAAATAAACGAAAACTAAAAACCAATCACGGACGGACTCATACTACGCAAGCAATATATTTTTCCTTTTTGGGGGGGTTGGCTGATAGCTCATGTAGAGCTATGTAGGATGGGCATACAATTCATAGCTGATTGGCGATATGAAGTGCAATTTTAACTTATTATATACAAGATTTACAAGATTGCGTTCTCTGATGTGGGACTATATTTTCAAGTGATACATAGCGGGATGTTTTAACTAGAAGCTAGCCCAAATTGTTCCGGCAATTAATCAGAACAAACAAGGGAAACCAAATCTGTTAACGAAGAAAAGCATCTTGGGGGGGCTAAGTTTGATAAGAAATCTGAAACACAAAGTCATGTGCACGATATGTGAAAACTACCAATTCAATTTTTGGAAGTCCAAAATTCTTGGGTAGTGTTGGTGATGCATGCATGCGTCTGGTCCAAGATTCTTTCACGTTCACTCCGTTTTTTTTTTGCTCACCCATCTATCAACACGTACATAAATGAGTGATGTTCAATTGAGAGAAGAACCATTGATTCTAGAGAGTGTTAGGCATTCACCAAGAGGGTGAATGACCTGTTTTGGTCCATGTGATGGACGAGTTTTGTAATCTTCCTTTGGTACAATAAAATGGGTTAATTGTCATGTATTTGTGTTTGTGATGTTGCTGATCTTGTGAAGTTGGCAATTGGTTAAGTACATGGCATAACCTCTTATGCTTATGGGGGCATGAAGAGTTAGAGAGAAACAAGAAAATACTTCTGTTGTGCAATGCCTTATGAGTGAAGGCAGATGCGTACTTTGATGCAAGTATGCAGGGCTGAATGATTTTGGATGAAGTTGATTCACTGAACCACAATCATTTCCGGTCATGTCACATGAAAATTATAGGCGATTAAATGGGCATGTGATAGCAGGTACTAGAGCTGTGTTAGGGGGAAATTGATTGTTGATTTTTCTCTCTTTTACTCAAGTTAATGTCATTTATTTGTCGAATTCATAGGTGAATTGTTTGGGTTTCACTTTTATAGAGACTATAAGGCCTCGTTGTGGCATGCCAAACCATTTGCGCCACTATAGGGAAACCGCTGAGCGATCGAATCCCTAGCGAGCGATATTGACAATATCAAAACGTGATAAAGACTTTATCATGGCGATATTCACTCTAGCGGTAACGGCTATTTCTTCATCGCTATAAATAAGTAACTTTCAAACTCAACACTTACCCCAAATTTTTTACACAAAAAATTTCTCTTCTTCTCAATCTATTATTCTCTTTTCTCAATCTAATTTATTTCTTCTATTTGATCCAAATGTCACAATTAACCCAACTTGATTCGGCAACACAACTTGATTTTTCCCGGAGTAGTACTTGAAGGTGCCGTTGAGAAGATATGTGATAGATTCAAAGAAATAAGTAAGAAGCAAAGAAGTCTCCAAGTTTTGGATATCAACCAAGTCAAAACCGCAACTAAGAGAAGGCCAAGAAAGGTTAAAGGCAAGGAAAATCAAGGCAAAACAAATTTGAAGCCAAAGAAGAAGATAAACAAAGGAGACTCGTTCATGAGCGCATTGATTGGAAGTTTAGTGAAATGAAGAAGATGAACAAGATGAAGAACATTGTTCCATTTTTTTTTTTTAGAGTCTTTCCAATTATTGTCTAGTTTTATGTCTTGTAAAATGACTATTTTAATTATATTGAAGTTTTTAATTTTGTTGAAAATTAATATTAATTATATTCTTAAACATTAAAAAGTATTACAAATATTTAAACTTAAACAAATATTAAAAATATTAATACTTTAAAAATTTTAAACAAATATTAAAACTTTAAAAGTGGACAATTGAGAAATTACAACACAAATGTTGGACACTATTGGGGCAAATATCTTAAAACCTCGAAACAACTTTCAAAATGGAATTTTTGCCCGTAGATGCGACGATATTCCACACGACACCTTTCCGAAATTCCACCGTGGTTTCACCACTTCTCAAGGTTGGATCTTCTCGCTGAAGTAAAGCAACATACCTAGTAACTTCCTCGCTTAATTATCCGAAGCGCAAGAACCAAATCAAACACTCCACCGCGTAGGTTCATTGTTTGTTCTTGAAATTTAAAAAAATCCTTTCCCACAATAGTTGGTGATCAAATACTGGCTCCATTGTCAAATCAATATAATTCTTGCAAATACATTCATCTTCTGTAGTTTTGAATTTTAGGTTTCGCTCACTTGACATCTCCTAATTTGACTTCTCCTAGTTTCACTGTCTCTACAATTGCACGACAAAGCGGCTCTTCGATTTTGGATAATACAGTTGGTTTGCCATGCACTCAACCGGATTCATATTATCAGCCATGCTCTAAGGAACTGGAAGAGTGATGAAAAGAATTGAGATTAAGAAATTCTAGAGAGATTGAGAAATTCTTAAGAGATTAAGAAATTCTGGTGTGAGTTGAAATGAGATTAAAATTAGGTATTTATAGAGGGGGCAAATATTAGCCGTTGGATGAAGATCTGATGAGCGATTATCATAGTACCGAGCGATAGCTTGACTGTCGTTGTCGACTGAATGACCATCGAACGATCATTTGACCATCGAGCGACGAAGACTCTATCGCTCGCTGGAAACTACATCGTGTATGCCTATATGCCAGAAATAACATATTGGCATATGAGTTTGGAAGTTTGTCATACCTATAGTGGGTGCATATATGCCAAATACCATGTTTTGGCATGTGCATAGGAAGAGGCCTAAGAAGTTGGTCTTGTGTGGAAAGATCAATTGGAATCAGCTTTGAAGCTTGAAGTAGCATCGGTGCCATGAAAAATTATGACAAAGGTGTCAAAATTCCAGGACCAAAGTGTTAGGCTTAACGCGCAGAATCATTGAAAACCGGGTTTTCAAGTGATTGCATGACAAAACTAAGGAGTATGCTGACTTCTATGGTACAAGTCGGGTGTTAAAGTCTATGTTTCTCACAAGTATACGAAGATGATGTATTAGAAATGCATAATTTCGTAGTGTTATCATTAGCGAGTACATTACATGTGGTAATGGGAATTTTGTAAAATTCCGAACTCAAAGATGGTGTTGGCCTTTGTAGTGGCAAAGTAGATGAAGAACATGTCTATGTGGTAGATTGAAGGTGTTTTCATTGTAGAGTTGATGGAAGATTATAGTTATCTCTCTCGAATGCATGTACCTTGGTGGTAATGCAAAGTCTCGGGTTACGAACCAAAGCATGTTTGTGGTAATGTGATGCCATGAAGGAAGAATTGGATGGCCAATTGTTATCTAGCTTAAAGATTATGGAAAGGCCGAAGACACAAGCGTAAGTTAGGGAAAACCGATACACCATGGTCTTGCGTTTCCAAAGAGTTCTTCGTTGATGCTAGATGAGCACAAGGAGTGTGCTTGCACACAGTTTATGAGTGGGATCAATATGCTTGGTCAAGGGTGTTCAAAGACCTGCATTTTATCGTGACCACAAGCGGATGTTCTCGTCGACTGCAAATCAACAATTGTTGCTACTGAAGTTGATTCTGGAGGAGGGGAAAGACAAGAGTTGCCAGTTGTGCATGGGCAGTAAAAATGAGTTCCAAGTTTGAAGAAGAATGCGGCATTCTTGCTTCATGGAACGTAGCCAGTGGCGCCTCATTTGCAAGGATTATGACCTTGTTAAGATTGTCCAAAGTATTTATCCGCAGAAGTCATTGAGTGATATGACTTTGCTGAGCTCTATGGTGATTCTCAGAATCACCAAGTAAAGTTCGTTCCAGTTGTGCAAAGGTGCACAAGTTTGTGTCAAGATTTGGGTGCTAATTGGCATAACATGTATGCAATAGTAGCATGCGCCAAATGGGATTTGGGCATGGCCAGATTGCATGATGCGGCTAGAGATGCAAGTTAGGCCAAATTCTGGATGCGGGAAAGATAAGGAAAAGGTAGTGGTGATGCATAAAGATGGCATGTGGCCATTATTGAAGAAATCTTCACAAAAGCTAAAGCAAAATTATAGCATCAGTCTAAAAGGAATATTCAACTAATTGTCAATTATAGTGTGCTTCGTTATGGGAGTGGCTTTAACAACCCTATTTCCCACATAACCCCGGCCGATGATTATGTAGAAAACATGTCGTTAATTTCCTGAGTAACATACGCAACCATAAGAAATTATGAGATCAGATCCCATTACACAGATGTATGCAGAAGGGAAAAAATATATATTACAAAAGATAACAAGTTTTTTTCTTATAATAGTTTCAATCTCATAGGAAGTATAATTACTTGCCAGAGGTTTCAAATCCAAATAATAAATTACTAAAACAAATACCCCTAATGCCTCGCAACTATAGTTTATAATGAAAAAATGTATGGATATCCACCCCAGATAGATATCTTCCACATATATGCCCCAGAACTGGAATCAAACAAACTCTTTCACGATCTCTAGTAACACCTGAAAAATCGTCAACGGGAGTTAAACTCCAAGCAATTTCATTCGATCTCCGAGTCACGAAGAAATATAAAAATGGTGTACAAATATATCGCAAGCCAGTATATCACAAGAAAATAAATCATTTGGACGCAATCACCGCCTAGAAAAATCTAAAGTCTCCCTATCAACAATCATTAGCAGTATATTAGAATGAAAAACTCATTTCAAGTAACAACCTATAACTTAATGAGATATCGGAACCTATCCGCAATTACATTAAATGCGTTCGGGACACATCCGTAACGTCTAACAGACATATTGTACCTGTATATATGGTCTTACTTGGCACAGATACAAATGTACAAGGAATCGCATCCACACCCCATTTCAATTTTTAGGAATGAGATTCATCACACTGCGTTTAGTGGCTTACATAAAACCACCTAGCCAAGGGTCTCACACCAAAATTATAATCACCACTTACGTACCCCGCCACTATTCCAGGCTACCAAACTTGTTACTACCGCGAAACAAGTTAAGACCCAACTTTTGGACATACCAAATGTCCATTAACTAATCATAGGCAAGTCTCTTCATTTGCAATCGGACACACCATAGATATACACCAATAATTTCACTACCGATCTCATAGTTAACATAGCTAATAGGAGAAGCTTATTTCATCATCATAAATCTCCATTTACAGATAAGCGTAGTACTTTAAGCACTTAGGGGTCCAAAATTCAACAATCTCCCCAACTATTGATATCAGTGCTCACTGAAACTCCATTTAAATCTAATTAAGTACTTTGTGTTAACATCATGACACAACTAGACTCGGTGCTTAACTAATAATGATCACAAATGAATAATGACATTTCAACAATTATTCCTACCGTTAACCATCATGTCCATCACATCAAACATCCTTTCACATGTTAATCAATGTGTAACCTAATGCCTATATTTGAAAGGCTAATCCTATGTGAACCTATCACGCTATTAGCCAAGAAATTTGGCCATTCAATATCTAACTTAATCGTATTATTCTGATCACCACGCCACATATCAAAAGGAATCATTTCTCTATACTACTAGCATGAAACCTTATATCTAGGATTGAATGGCTAATCCAAAGAATAACGATCACGTCCCATACAATTAATGATCACCAAAATTCACATATATATTCAGTACCGTGAACACGATCACTTATCAAGCAATATGAATTGACACACAAAAATCTGAATTTACCTCATCCACAACCAAAACAAAAAAAATAAGTTCTATTAGATCACAAGCAACAACAACAGAATATAAAATCAACCATGATTATATAGGGTTCACGTGATATTTGATTGTCACTTCTACATCTATCCGAGACTAAGAGATCGAATTTAACTTGCCTCAACTCCAGCAGGTGACACGATTGATCCCGTAGGTAGAAGTTCCCTCAACTATCAAGCCCTAATGGATATTACAACAAGCAGAGAAAGAAAAGACAATCATAAGCACATACCCTGATCATAACTAGAGGGAATACTAAAAACCTAAATCAGATCCTTACCTTGTTCTACCATTATTTTCCACTAATCCTTCATTGTTTATGTCGCCGCTCTTGAGAAAAGTCTCTTAAATTTGAATCCATTCCCGTACGTGGAAGATATCTAAATCTCAATAAACTTATTTTATTAATACTAAGTCAAACTCTAGGGTTAACTAGGCACTATACTCTAGGGTCTCAATAAAGTGACCAGCACCTTTATAAATCTAATATTAAAGTTGACCAAATTAGAATGACGGGTATTAAAATCAATCTCACTAGAGAAAGGATTTTGCACTCAAAATCAGGCACTTTATCGACAAGAGATGTAACTAAAACAACGTATAACATCCTCATGCACTCAAGATGTATCGTACTCAGTTGAACAATCCCGTCACTGGAGTCTACTCGTAAGTGTATAATATCATAGTAATGTAACGTACGGTATGCTCTGCAATGCAGACAACCCTGGTGGCAATTCTAGATAGTATGCCATACATATACAAGAAAAGGTCTAACAAACCTTAGATCTAATTTCCTCCGATCATAATCTCATCACACATTTCATATAGGGGAAATACATTTGTACTACATTCTTCCAAATTCCTACAGTACCAGTCTTCATAAACTGTCTGCATAGATTTCTTGCCGTTTTTTTGTACGACATAAAACTCTACAACGAGACTTTTTGTTTTCTTTTTCTTAGTAATCGGGCGATCCATATATTTTCCTAAGAAGTTATTCTCTTACTTCTGTCTATTGTACAGGTTCCCTAAAATGTGTCCTCAAAAGCGCCTTAAACAGATCCATACAAATAGGTAAATGATAGGTGACCCATTAGAAGCACTTTCAACCCAAACCAGCTTCTAACTACTGCATATCTATCTGGAAGAGAAATAAGCACCTACATTTAATAATTCAGATTGGCGCTTCGACAAAAGACATACTCAACTGTATAGATATGCAAGTGAAGCTTTAGACTTCCGTTAAACGGTATATATGCCCTTCACCAACCTATATAGGAACATTTTGCATGTTTTGGATTGGAGATTAAACAAATGTATCCCAACATTTTAAGGGAACAAACTTAGTATTTTAATAACCTTCTTGTTCGCGACCTACGTTGCACAAATAATAGCTAGTCTCATAGGAATCCAGGATCGCATGGTCAGCATGTCTCGTAAACTATAAAGAAAATCACAAAAACAAGTTTACAACCAAGATCATTGCTCCCCGTCTAACCGTTTATGGGTAAAAAACGTTTTCGCCCGATTTTGGTAAATTCGGTAGGTGAGTGAGAAATTGGTTTAAATCCTTAACAAATATCTTTTGCACGTGAGAACTTTCTAGATTTGAGATCAATCGTACAAGTCCGGCCTAAACCAAGAAATGGCCGTTCCCGGACTTGCTTCGGTCACAAAGTGGAGGAGAAGGGTTGATTTGGGGAGGAAGCAAAGAAAGTTGTTGAGACCCGGAATAACTCGGGAGAGTAGTGTCTCGACTTGTATCAGAAAGTGAAATCTTTGGAAGCTTGCAAGAGATGAAAGCTTTTTTTGGAGAGCTTGCAAAGTTGCCTTTTCTGAGAGTGTTGTGTTTTTCTCCTGACAAGAGACTTGTTGTCCGGTGGAAATAGGTAAGACCTATTTATACAAGTCGAGATTGAAACGTACCCTGGCCTCATGAAGGAAAAGAGTAAAGGGTGAAATAATGGGAGGAGGTGGTAACCGCATGGTGTTTATGGGTGAAAACGTTTTCACCATTATTTCCTCATTTATTTGACCGCCTTATTCCTATTCACGCTTTCTTAATGTGAGCGTAGTGCACGCGCATCTTCAGGACCGCCAAACCAAGACCCGGAAAGCATCCCCCAGTTTGTGTTGATGTCTCGAGTGTTGGTTCCACCTTGAGTGCAAGTGGCGCTGCTAGTGGCGCGTGTAGCATGTGACAATGACATGTGCGGAATGCCTTTGTTACGGGTTGCACCTTGAGTGCAAGTGGCAATGCCAGAGCTGCTAGTGGCGTGTGTGGCATGTGCCAATGGCATGTGCGGAATGCCTTGGTGGTAGGTTGTACGTTGAGTGTAAGTGGCAATGCCAGAGATGCTAGTGGTGTGTGTGGCATGTGCCAATGGCTCGCATGGCCATTAAGGCCATGGCTAGGTAATGAAAGCTACCAGCGAGCGTGTTGGCATGTGCCAATGGCATGCTCGGACATTAGGGCCACGTCCTAGTAAGAAAACCTACCAGCGATGCGTGTTGGCATGTGCCAATGGCATGCTCGGCCATTAGGGCCACGACTTGGTAAGAAAAGCTACCAGCGAGTGTGTTGGCATGTGCGAATGGCACGCTTGGCCATTAGGTCCACGGCCTGGTAAGAAAAGATACCAGCGATGCGTGTTGGCATGTGCCAATGGCATGCTCGGCCATCAGGGCCACGTCCTGGTAAGAAAAGCTATCAGCGATGCGTGTTGGCATGTGCCAATAGCATGCTCGGCCATTAGGGCCATGGCTTGGTAAGAAAAGCTACCAGAGTGCCAATGGCATGCTCGGGCATTAGGGCCACGACCTGGTAAGAAAAGCTACCAATGATACGTGTTGGCATGTGCCAATGGCATGCTCGGCCATTAGGGCCATGGATTGGTAAGAAAAGCTACTAGCGAGTGTGTTGGCATGTGCCAATGGCATAAAATGCAAGAAGAACTTTACTACTTATGATTTGTGGGTTTCTAGTCAGAGTTTCAGCGTTTAGGTGATGGATAAATTACCATCTTCCTAGTCAAAGTACAGATGGAGATTGTAACATGAAACTGGTGAGGTCAGTATGGTTGAATCGAGTAAGATCTATGATTCAAGTGGAAGGATTTTTTTGGACCGAGGACCAAGAGGTGTTGTCTGCAAGTGACGTGGCTAATAAGGCGCATGTGGATGATTTTTTTTTTTTGTTTTTTGGAAAGTCGACAAAGGTGAGAACGTCAAATGCAACACTATGCATATCTCTCGTAAGAAAGGTATATTTCGCGGACCTAAATCTAGCATTACTTTAATTAAGGGTGATTGTTGTGTTTGTAAAATTCCTGGCCATTTGGCAGTAACTGTAGACAACTTAAAACCTTAATAAGTAGAAAGTTAATGCTAATTTAGTTGAAACAAAATAGAACGAGTTCAGTGGCATAATGTCGGAGCTATTTTCATAACCAATGTGAGATATTGTTGGGTGGACTCTGGAGCTACTAAGCATGTTTATTGAAACATAGACCTGTTCACCTTCTATCAGAGAATAGAGGATGTCGAGAAACTCTATATGAGTAACTCATTTGCGACAGAGGTTGCATAAAAGGGAAAGGTCGAGTGTGTACTGCTCATATCTCGTAATATTCTCACGTTGAATGAAGTTTTCATGTTCTTTGCATATGCAAGAATCTTGTTTCTTGTACATTGTAGATGGTGAAAGATTTAAGATCTCGAAAACTTGTTGTAACTAAGGGAGTGTTTTTTTCTTTTTTTAGGAAACGATTAATTGACTTGGGGGTCCATATAAGCTTAACGGAAAATCTGATGAAGTGAACATAGTTGATTCGTGTGATTTCTTTTGTGTTATTGGATGTTTTGCATGGTAGACTTGGACATGTAAATTATAAGTCAATGCATAAACTAGCTAATGTAGGCTGCATACCCAAATTTAGTTTGGAAAAGGAACACAAATGTGAAATTTCCGTAGAATCAAAGTTTGCTAGAAAACCTTTTAGAAAAAATGTTCGTAGAAATTCTAAACCCTTAGAATTAATTCACTCAGACCTAGTTGACATGAAATCGGTTCAAACTAGAGGTGGTAAGAAATGGTGTGTTACATTTATAGACGACTGTACGAGGTATTTTCATATATATTTTCTTATAGGTAAGGATGATGCCTTAGAAGCCTTTAAGATGTATAAACTAGAAGTTTAAAACCAATTGAATGCTACCATTAAAACATTAAGGTTTGACCGTGGTGATGAGTACAAAGTTTCGATAGGAAATTTTTGTGTAGAATATGGCATAATACACGAGGTTACCCCTTCTTATTTACCTCAGTCTAATGGTGTAGCTGAATGTAAGGACCGTACCGTTAATGAGATGATGAATGCTATGCTAATTAGTTCAGGATCACCTTCCAACTTGTGGGGGGAAGCTGTTCTCTCATCTTGATATATCCTGATTAGAGTACCCTGTAAAGGATCATATAAAACTCCATATGAATTGTGGAAAGGTAGACAACCTTCCTTTGCATGCTTCAAAGTGTGGCGGTGTTTGGCTAAGCTTCAGATCCCTAAACCTAAAACAACCAAGATATGACCCAAAATTGTTGATTGTGTCTTCGTAGGGTATCCCGAGCATACTCGCATGTAGATTTATGGTTGTGAGTTAAAAATTTATGAAATTGGTGTAAAAATACTATTATGGAGTCTAGGGATCTTGTGTTTTTTGAAAATATTTTCCTTTAAAACGGACTCGTAAGAGAGGTGTTGATCCCCTAGATGTCCCTTCAACTAGTTAGACTTTACCTTCAGAGCAAGACGAAGTAGAAATTGAGCCTAGGAGAAGTAAAAGGGCTAGAACCAAAACCTCCTTTTGAGATGACTTCGTAACACTAGTCGAGACTGATCCTCGGACTCTTAGAGAAGCCATGACTTCTTCTGGAGCTCCATGGTGTAAAGAGTCTACTATTAGTGAAATGGAATCCATCAAATAAAATGATACATGGGAGCTGGTAGATTTACCTCCAGGGTGTAAATCCATAGGATGTAAATGGGTCTTCAGGAGGAAACGTAACATAGTTGGAACTGTTGAAAAATACAAGGCTAGGTTAGTAGCTAAAGGCTATAAACAAAAGGAAGGTATATATTTCTTTGATACTTGCTCACCGGTTACGAGAATTACTTCCATTAGGATGTTAATTGTTATAGCTGCAATTCATAACCTAGAGATACATCAAATGGATGTAAAGACAGATTTTCTAAATGGTGACCTAGATGAAGAAATTTACATGGAACAACCTGAGGGATTTGTAGTGAAAGGTTGTGAAAACAAAGTTTGTAAACTGAAAAAATCTTTGTATGGATTGAAACAAGCAATGGCATGAAAATTTTGATCCTGTAATGTTTTCTAGTGGTTTTATAATCATGGAATCTGACAAGAGTGTCTATACTAAACTTGTGAATGTTGCCTGTGTAATTGTATGCTTGTATATTGATGATATGCTTATACTTGGTACAAATATGAATGTAATTAATTCCACTAAGAGCATGCTAAATGAGAACTTTGACATGAAAGACTTAGGCCCCGCCGATGTAATCTTAAGGATGAAAATTAGAAAAAATTCTAACGGTAATAGTCTTAGTCATTCTCATTATGTTGCATTTGTTCTTAAGAGATACAATCAGTCTGATTGTAAGCCTGCTTGTACTCCATAGGATTCTTCTTGTAGACTCGAGAAAAATAAAGGAAGTGGAGCATCTTAACTTGAATACTCAATAGTTATAAGATATTTGATGAATTTAATGAACTGTAAGAGTCCAGACATTGCCTATATTGTGAGTAAGTTAAGTAGATATACTTGTAGTCCAGAGCAAGAGCATTGTGATGCACTTAGTAGAGTATTATGGTACCTAAAATACTCTATTACCTTTTGTTTTATTTATGAAAGGTATCTTGTTGTCCTTGAGGGACTTTGTGATGCAAATTGGATAGTTGACTCAGAGGAGTCCAAGTCTACGAGTGGATATGTTTTCACTCTAGCATGAGGGTTTGTTTTTGGAAGATTTCCAAACAGACATATGTTACTCAATTCTTTATGGAATCTGAGAGTATTGCGTTAGATAAAGCACGGAGGGGGTCGAGTGCCTAAGATGCTTTTTAGAAGACATTCCTCTCTGGCATAGGCCTGTGCGTATATCTATATCTATACATTTTGTTAGCCAAGCTATAATAGCTAAAGCTAAAAACAACTAATCTCAATCGGTGTTATTTTCATTGATTAGATAAAGTCCAAGGAGAATATCGCGCAACCTTTGACGAAAGGTTTGTCCAAAGAGATAGTTAATAATGCATCGAGGGGTATGGGGCTTAGGCTCATTAATTAAACTTGCCATGAAGGATACTCAACCTTGCTGACTGAAAAGATCAAGGTTTTGAATGAGACAACTAATTTGTGGTGGGTAAATGTAAACACTATCAGAGAATTTCATTCTGTGTCCCTTCCCTATGGTGTAGACGTGAGAGTGTAACTGCATGTGGAGGATGACTGTTAATGAAATCTTAATGAGTTCTATAGTTTCAATTTAAGATTTAAGTGGGGTGTAGCAGTAAACACTCTTGATGAAATTCACCTATCTGAATGATGAAGTGGGCCGCTTCTATGAGAATGGAGCTGATTCTCTAGAGCATTCTGAGAAACGGGATATGTCCAGGGCCAAAATGGACACAACGGCACGAACTTGACAGCACCTAGAGAGATATCACGCGTGGCTATTATCGCGAATTACACCAAACGATCGCAGTTCAAGATATCGCGTTCACTGTCCATCAAGTAGTTCCGGCAATTTCTCACTAAGCAAAGGTTCAAGACCTCATGGACACCTCTTGCCTATAGTGGTATTTCTCGCTTTCCGATTTCTGATTTTTTATCGGTATTTCATTCATGTGGGGGATTGTTGGAGAAAATGAGTTTTTTTAATATGTTTTAATTTTTTGGTCTTGGTTAGAATTGATCTAATGACCTAAAAGTCTAAGGATGCTTACTCATTTTCTATGAGTGAATGAAATAAAAATATGGGCGGGCATGAAACACTTGTCATGCCTAATGCATGTATGCACATGAATAAGTGAACCAAGATTAAAATTAAAACAAGTTTTAATTCTTAAACGGATTAAAATCAAAACAAGTTTTAAATTTCTAAAGGGATTATTTAAAGAAGTTTTAATTCCTAAACGGAATAGCTAAAACAAGATTTTAAGTCCTACTATTTTTGTTAAAATTAAAACAAGGTTTTAATTCCTTAAATGTTTTTATATTCAATGAGGGAAGTTACCAAATACAATTTATGTCAAATTCATTTTCACTGCCTATAAAAGAAAAAGAATTTCTTCATTTTAATGTGTACCAGAGAAAGCTATTATCCATAGCTATTTTCCACTCTTGTCGCTTTGGTGTGCTCTTGTGTGTTTATTTCTCCTCCTAATCTTTGCTGTTGAGTTCGTAAGTGGGCAAGTGATGTAGTGCTTATAGTACTTGCAACGAGCAGTTTTATCCTGGATACGACTTCACCACAGGGTATAAGCATCACTCATTTTGAGGCGTAGGTGAACTATCGTGTTAAGGACAGCTTGATGATCAAGTGACTCTGTCCTCAGTGTACAATTAAATATTTGAGTGTTTTATTTCATTTTCAGAAATTTAATTTTAACATCATTTTTCAGTATTTCATTGTTGCAGTTCCAACAATCTTAACACTTTTTCCCACACTTTTTTCTTGATTTGCAACACTTTTTGGCCAATAGAGCAGCTAAATCTAGCCTAAGAACTAAATCACTACTCACTAATAGTTTTTTTTACTAGGATTAATTGGGGGCCATAAAAAGTAATGGGGGCGTCACAAAATTTATTGCCACACCAAAAATTATAGGGGGCTTCCAATATGATGTTAAACGTACCATTCTACCCTTCCCCTAAAAATTACCCTAAAATCCTATTAACATTAAACCGAGCCCCCATTTCATTTTATCAGCCGACCCTTCTTCTTCTTCTCCTCCCCCCTCCCTCTCAGTTCCTCCATTAATTTTTCAACTGCAAAATTGCAGTTACAGATCCAGGGTCGTTAACCACGGTTTTTTATTGCTTAACGATTTTTGATATGCATATTAATTGATGAAAAATCACTAACCATTAGGGTGTAGTAGATAACGACCCTACACCTGGTTTTCTGCCCTAGGATAGTGTCGTCTAGGAAATTCTAAATTGTTAACGATTCTTCTGGACGACATTTTTTAATTACGAACGATTATTTGTTTCTAAAGTAACGTGTTGTGTAACTCTCAATTCAAAAGCAGCTCAAACCATATATTGGCCGAACAAATGAAAAATAGAATCAAGAAAGAGAGACGGGAGAATATGGGAGATGGACTCCCCTTATTATTATTAAGCTTATGTTCTTATTGCAAAGTACATCCATGGTTGAGAACTGGATATTTATAGTCCACTAAGTCGGTAAGATTAATGACACGTATGTGCATAGAAAAGTTAGGAAAACTTAAAGATTAAGGTTCCTCAGTTGATCCTTATCAGTTAAGAGGCGGCTGATTTGTCTGGATTTCTCGCGATCCTGCTTTATTTGACGACCCCTTTATGAAACTAACGATTCTATACGATGCAAAATTTGTTCCCTGTTCAAAAAATTGGAAGGGTCGTCAGTATATAGGAATGCCAAATTAACGACCCTAAGAGTAACATCTTCAGAGAGTAAAAAGTTTTAGAGTCGTTGGGTTCTAAACGTATTAAGCTAACGACTCTATGTGACCTAACTAGCTAGAGTCGTCAATTATATCACACTTGGTTGACGATTTTTCATAACCGCAAAAAGTTGCGTGGTTTAAGTCGTCAAAGGTTGTGTCAAGTAATTGACGACTCCTTAGAGTCGTTCGTTTATTACCCTCTCGACTTAACGACTCTAACACTGAGTACTTCCATAGTGACCATCAATTGACCGCTTGGAGCATCATTCATACAATTTGAAGAGTATAGGAAGTTTACCTGATTGTTTTGAGCTTCGGGTTCTTCATTTTGAGGAGTCGTCAATTACTAATATCTAAATTCCTTCCTCTCTATCCAACACAATTTTTTTTTTCTTTCTAATATCTAAATTTTTCCCCTAAAACTGATTTTATCTAACTTAACTAATTTAACTTGACTAATCAACTTAATTAACACTAATTATTTTTGGGGTAGTTTAGGCATTTTGAAAAATTTGGATAAGGGGAAGCAACAAAATGATATTGGGAGACCAACAGGCGAGGCCCCCAATTAGTTTTTGTGGCCCCCAATTTTTTTTTTTTCGTTTTTTAGTCTCGCATAAAAAAACTAAATAACAGGTGATAAAACTTCATTAATGTCAAAGATTTTACATTAATTTTATAGCCCAAGATTTTACTTTAGTAAGAACAGAAAATGTCATTTGGGCTGCAAAGCTAGCTTATTTTTGTAACAAGTATATGATCAAACACTACTGGATGGATCACAGTCTGTGGGAGATGCTTAATTACCTAACTATTCAGGACTGGAATGAAACTGTAATGATGAATCGTTGTTCCTAATATCTTTGTAATTATGGAACAAACGAAACCTTAATTTCAATGTATTGAGGGTGACCTCCTTTATTAAAAAAAAAAAAAAGGTGATAAAACTTCATGATGACATTAAGTTTGAAATTTGAGCTTCCCAACCCAATTTGCTTTTATTGTGGCATTATGGGATATCCCGCCCAGTTGGATAAGTACGCGTTAGATTTTTGAACAACATTATCCTCCACATCAGCATTGGTGAGGATAAGGAAACAGTAAATGTTTCTCTCTGTTATAAGCAAATGCATCACTTTACCCTTTTTATCTCAAAACCTAAACCCTATTTCATCCTCATTTCTTCATTCTCAGTGATTTCCAATCTTCAATTTCCAGCTTCTCTCAACCCTAGATTTATCTTTTCTTCTTCTATCATCTGCGATCCGGTCCTTTCAACAAGAATTTCCATGGGAAATTTTAGCATTCTTCCGGCAGAAATCATATCTGATATACTGAGCAGGTTACCTGCAGAATTGGTTTTGGAGTGTAAACTCGTTTGCAAGCCTTGGAAGAATCTGGTGCGTCATCCGTATTTCTCCCAATTGCATCTTCTTCGTATCAACGATCACAATCCCGGTAAGTTAAGTTTCGTTTTCAAGACTTATCGTGGAGAGAATGTACCTGAACAGCTCAATTTTTTTGAGATGATTAATGATGAGCAGCAGACACCCTTGAATAAGATTACTAAGATTAATTTAAGCCCTCTATTTGAGAGTTATTGTATTAATGGTTCGTCGTATGGTTTGATTTCTGTAATTGGATGTAATGCTGATTTCTATATCTGTAATCCTGTCACAAAAGAATTTGTTATCCTTCCAGAGGTTAACAAGATTCTGCTACCTGACGTTAAAAAAATGCCTTTTGAATGCGTCCTGAGTGGATTTGGTTATCTTCCATTGAATAATGAGTACAAGGCTGTTAGAATCATTGAATTGGGCGAAAATATGGAGCATGTCGTTGAGGTATACACTCTTGGGAGTGGCATTGGATGGACAAACTTAGGAAAATACAAATTAGATGTTTGTTTGTATAATATTTGTCAGTTTAGTGGGGTTTTTGCAAATGGGATTCTTCATTGGGTTTTAGAGGATGGATACATTGTTGCATTCGATTTGGCTGATGAGAAGTTCTGTGAAATTCCACCACTGCCTATTCCAGATGTCTATGATTTGTGTCCATTGTTTTCACTTGGGGTATTGGGTGGATTTTTATATTGTGCTAAACGTGAAATTCCTGTCGATTCCGATGATGAAATGCCTGTCGAAACCGATGAAATGTCTGTCGAAATATGGGTTTTAAAGAAAAACAAGGGTAATTGTGAAGTGGTGGATTCAGAGGAACACCAGCCATGGAGTTGGAGTAAGGAGTTCAATGGTGTAGCTTTCGAACCGCTTGCCTTGATGAGGAGTGGTGCAGTTCTACTTAGCAATGGTGCCGGTCTCTTCTCTTATGACAGAAATTCTTCTTGTTCCAAAATGCTTGTGAGTTACGATGAACCTATTAAAGAAGCAATTCCTTATATTAAAACCTTAGTTTCATTGAAAGCATTAGGAGAAGAAGGTACGAAAACAATGGATCAGAGAGAGTGAAAATATCAAGTAGGAAATATGAAAACAGTTTTTAGAAGACGAAGCAGCAATAAAGAGGAAGAGATCCATTGACACATGAAATAGAAGCAGGTGATTTTCTTTGAAACTCTTAATCTTTTGAGATTTGAGTATATTTGGAATCCTGTTTGCTTACCCTCTTGTTTATGCATATTATTGTCGTTTTTTCTTAGCATATTGTCCTTTCTTTTGAAATTTAAATGCTGTCATTTCTAACATAAGTTTTTTCAATTTTTTGTTGCTAGAATGTATACAGTTTTCTATCACGAAAACAATAGTTGAATTTGAAAATGTAGGAAAGTTTGTTTAGGAAATACTAATCAGTAGGCAGAGTACTGTAACAACTAACATGAGTTATAATTTCACTTAACTTTCAAAGATTAGGGAAAATAACAAGAAGATAAGAGAACTTTAAAAACTTCCACTTTGCAAAATAGATGTTTCTAGGTAAACAATCTAGAGGATATTGAGATAAACGAAAGGCTGATTGCAGCACCTAATCTAATATACATGCTTTGTCTAATCACCATTATTTAGGTAAGGTGTTGCTCTTCGGAATTTTGCTGGTGGCATAGGAGTGGCTACAAATTTTATTGCTGAGGTAATGGCCTTAATTGGTGCTGGTGAATGGGCTATAAGAAGACACTATTCTAATGTGTGCTTCAGTCTGGACTCACAAGCAGTTTTACAGTCTTTCAGTTCTGGGAAGATTCCTTGGATGGTTGAAAAGAGATGGCAAAGGATAAGAGCAAGAATAAGTAGTATCTCCTTCAGACATTCCTTTAGAGAAATTAATTTCTCAGCAGACAAAATGGCGAAGAAAGGCTCATCTCTTAATAGAGGTGAGGTGATTGAATTTAATGAAAAACCTCCTTTCTTAGGTGCCTTGGAATGGGAAGAGCAGATTTATTTCAGGTTCTGCTAATTTTGGGCTGAATGTATTGGGCTTAGGTGTTTTTATCTTTCTTTTTCAGTTTTTTTTGCTTATTCTGTTCTGGGCCTGTCTAGTCAGATGTTTTTGTAAACTTTTTGTTTAATTTTGGTAATAAAATTTTAATGATTTAGAAAAAAAAAGGAATTTTGGATGATTCTATGTGTTAACCACTACCAAGCTAACTGTCTGTCGACATAATGCCACTTTTTCCATCTTCATGACAAGGTTTGGTTCTAGCTAAGTTTCTTGCGCACTAGTGCATGGACTAAGAACAATGATGATTTTGTTGCTGCGAGGATTTTGGCATCTTCGGCTAAAAGAATGAGATCGCGCATAAATGGTTGAGACTTTAAGACACATTTTACACCTAATTGTTACCAAATTATATGTCTGCAAACTCTGTACTTAAGTTTCCAAAATTGATAATATTGTAGAATACTTGTCATTATTCATATATATATGCTTAGAACATGTGAGGTTTATAAATAATAATTTGCCAATGAGGATAAAACTTTTGATTGAATACGAAAAGGATCACTCGTTCTCTGGTTTGTAAGCTGGGTAATTACAAATCTTTTCAATAGATATTTAGGATGTTTATGTAATGTTCTCATTTTGAGATAAGTTTTGTCTGACTTTTGTTGCTGGAAAGCAATAAAGCATACAAATTCATCCGTCCCATTAGGATTCTGTAGGAAAGTTTGTCAATAATTGTCAGTCATTATTTTCTATCTTACATTCATGAATGAGAATTATTTACTTTCAATCCTGTCCCTATGAAACCTTCACTTTGTGCAAACTGGGTACTTCGTTTAGAGAGAGAGAGAAAGAAGATTCAGCATTTGCTAGGTATGGCAGAACAAAGAGTGAAAACACTCCCTCTTCAGACTGCAGGGAAAAAACCCTGCACAAGCTAGTAACATATGTTTGGACATCAGATGCTTGTTAGAATAAATGTTCTACTTACGTGGATTAATACTAGGGACAGTGTAGACAGTTTATGAGAATGAGATGCACAAGAGAGTAATCACTGAACTTAATCTCTTTAGACATACTTGGTCTGGTCATATTTGTTGAGTTCAGCTGTTAGTCATCGGAGTTAGGAATGTTTCTACTTGGATGGCTTTTTGGCAATTAGACGCGGTACCTTGCACACTGACATGGTCCAAAATAAAACTGCTGTCACATATCGAAACAAACATGTATGACTTGCATCACATGAAACTTCTATGATCCTTTATTTCCTGGGATACTTGTACATTTACTACATGCCAAACTATGCCTGCATCTTTATGCTTGGTTATGCTTTATGTAGTCCGTCATCATCTTCTGTTAGATACGAGTCTTGTAGCTACTTGTTTTCCTGTTAAAGCTGGGTTAAATTGTTTTTCAAGTAGTGGCTTGCTGACCCCATTTATAATCAAAACTGCTGGTCTGTAGTAATCTTATTCCGTTTCTGAGGACAGAAATACGTTATACAGAGTTTTATACTAGGGAGCCTGTTTGGCTCTTATTTTCTCAGCATCACTTGATGGACAAATTGTGGAATCCAAGTTTGTCCATAGGATCCTTATTTCATAGGATCCTCGTACACTTGTATTATATGCTGAACTATGCCTGCATCTTTAAGACTAATTGCGCTATATATTGTTCGTCGTCATGTTTTGTTAGATGTGAATCTTGTAGCTATCATCCACACCTTGAAGGAGGTCCAGTCTTGTTCAGAGGTGTCACTTGTTTTCCTTTTTAAAGCGAGTTTAAGCTGTTTTTCAAACATATAGCTTGCTGTCTCGATTTGCTATCGTAACTGTTAAGACTTTCTACACAGGTTCGCATCACCCAATTTTTGATTTTTTGGGTATCTCTAGATTTTTTTTTTGGGCATCTCTAAATTTTAATGGGTGCAATAGCCAGGTTCAGATAATACATACACTAATATGAATTGGATTAGAAGCTATTCGACCTCCGGCTTGGATCGGTCTGAGTGATTGTGTTTGACAAATTTGATAGGGTATTTCACTTCCAAGTCGAGTGTACATCCTCACATGAACCACTTGTCTATTGTAGTCAATTTGAACAATCCAAAAGGTTGAACTCACAATTCCTTAGCTGGATAAATTGAGTTGTTTCGTATGTAAACTTTAAAACAGTATCATTTGCAGCTTTAGATCACAGTGGCCCTTAACTAATGTGAACTGGATTGGATTGGATTCTGTTCGACCTCCAGCTTGGATGGGATCCTAAGGGCTGAGTTGAGTCGAACGGTGAAGATCATATAGAATTTTATACTCCAAATTCAACCAGGAGATTTTTCAACATGGTTGCATGGAGCTACAAATACTAAGCATACATGCAATGCAGTTCTGAGGTAAAAAATCTTGGTTTAAAGAAAGGGGAATGTTTTTGTGCACTAGTCAATCCTAGTCAGCAACTCTTTGGGACTAGCCCCCTCCTTTTACATATCAGTCTTGACTTGGAAATTTGAAATTGAATCTTGTAATTCTTTCAACTGGCACTGTTGTTGACTGATTATGATGATTCTCATTATATTCAAAATAATAAAAAAATTCATGGTGTTGAGTCTTAGCGATAAATCCCAACTTACCAGAATCGGAATCAAGATGATTAAGATGATGATGCAAGTGCATCTTGGAGAATGATGGATGATTAGAAACTAGATTATTCCACTAATTTGCATTCCAGAGCTGATTCAAACGGTACTCGACTCAAAATATCTACTGTAATCTCCCCAGTTAGAATCTTGAAATAATCCATCAAAACCCTTGGAGAAGAAACACAAATAATTGTTAGGGTTTAGAGATGAAAACCAGGGAAGATTAGGGATCGGGTTTTATTTGGTCTGTGGAAGAAGAAGAAAATGAAATGAAATAAAGAGGGGGTTGGTTTGTTGTAAGATCCTCTGGCGTGACACAATAAGATCCTCTTGACGGTACATTGGTTGTGTTTCGGTAGGAGTTAAACGTTATTTATGTAAGTGACTGGAAAACCATCGAGTCCACTGATGGTTCTTTTCCTTCCAATGCGAGGTAGAGATTCGAACTCCGTAAATGTCAAATAGACTCCTATAGGAGTATAGATGATAGTCTAGGGTGAATGACTTTTTTTTTTTTTTTTTTCCTTTGTGCAAATCATTTCTGTATTAATTAAAAAATTTATGCTTCTTTTAGTGAATTGAAGGCGAGAACGTGGTTATGAATGGGGTTGAGGCAAGGAGTATTGAAGCTTGTTACAAAATTGAACTGAAATTGTGCTACACTCATAAAGTTTGTCAGATCATTTTCAAATGGCAGTATTTTATCAAGTAACACTCGATTACAACAACCATCACCAAAGTCAACCCAAATTTAAGGATTGAGGAAAGAAAAACATATTCATGGAATCAACAACACAAAATTTGCAAAAACCAATCAGCAATGGAAGGAAGAGGCCCAGTTTTCATACTTTGAAAGTTTGATTGGCTGATAGCCCATGCCGGGCTATTAGTTGAGCATTCAAACAACTACTGATTGGCGATTTTTACTGCAAACGGAATTTCATAAATGCAAGATCCTTGGAATTCCCTTGTCCAATGTGGGACTACTATGTATCTTGTTGCCGTTAGTTTTAGAGGAGAAAATTAACTGCAGTCTAGTACTAACAATAATATAGCATCTGATAGGCTACCAGTTATTGCCAAGAGCAGAACTTAAGTGGCTTAAGAAGCTTTAGGTTAAAGCATATATTTTGGGTGACACTGTTAATTATCCAGATTTTGAATCACACTTGGTAGTTTTTAGGTCGATGAAAATACGACAAATATTTGATCACTGTGGTAAAATGCATATTTTGTACTATATTGGTTGCCATCGAGTTAAGACGACCGCTTCACAAATTATTTGGCCAACGAGGTATAATTTGGCACTCCCACACACTCATTGACTTACTGCCATTGAATTCGCTCCATTCTCTAATTAGCATATAAATGTGGCTCTTATCTTACTGCAATTTTTTCTGATGTGGTAAGCATTCAGAAAAAGAGATGTTCGATCAAACCTCGTTGGTTCGCCAACCTCCCAATAACACAAACATGTTCTGAAGGTCCCGTATTGGTTGCTGTTTGCTTCGCTTTTGTGAAGAATTATCAAGTTATATCCCCTTGACCATCAAGAAAATTCTAACAAGTAAACCTGCTAACGTGCTACATCCTATAAGTAGATAAACGGAAATCAGTCGTAATTTGGGTACATGAAGGTTCTGAACATTAGTGGGCATCCTAGCTTTCTAGTATTTAAAAACATTGGGAAGAAGATTCTCTAAGAAGAAGTAGATATTATATGTAAGGTTTCAGACTGTTTTCAAGCTTAATCAACTCGGGCTAGCAAATTGTTTTAACGGTTTCTCACCCTGAGTTATTGTGATATTTATAGGCCTATGCCACTTGAATACCTAAGATACAGGTCAATGTTGTGACAAATATATGTTAATTAGTCATTTCAACGTTGGATAAATAGACCAGTCTATGCTAGGGGTAATTTATACATAACAAGTGTTGTGACAGAACTAGTTCAGACAATTGAGAAAGGATTAGAGAACACGGATGCTTTAGAAATGGCATCTCTTTTACCTGTGTCAGAGCCTGAATTAGTTGAGAAAGGGTTAGAGAATGAATTAGTGGACCAATTGATAGTTGATTCTCTTCTGAAAGCTTCATCCACTACAGTTGACCCATGTGTAGAGAGGTGTGTGATTGGGGAGAGGGTTTTTGAACAAGAAGAGGTTCTTGGTGAATGGGACTCTTATATAAAAGTAAGAAAAGCGAGCAAAAAGAAAAAAGAAAAGAACTTACAGGCTCAATCAGTTCAACCGGCTGCGGAAGGTGCAAGCACCTCATCTACTGATCTCGCAATCCCCCTGGTTTTGAATCTCATAACAGATTTCATGGTCTGGAAGAGGAAGAAGAGAGAGAGACAGCCTCTTCCCAGTTAGCTTTGAAAGACTCAAAGGTAAGCACCGCAAAGCCATCATCGTCAAAACAAATTATAGGAACTGGTATGAAATTGGGTATCAAACCCAAAGGTACGATCCCAAATGGTACTCTTTCGAGTTTGAAAAAGAAAAAGCCTCCTCAATCTAAAGCTCCTAGCAATGTATCCGCGGATAAACTCTTGGAGTATGGATCCTCATGGGGCTTAGAATTTCCTCCTCTGAAGATTAATCGCAAAAAAATGTTTAGCGATCTCACGAAAAACCACGATGGTTTAATTATAGAAGATCTTGACGAGTCTGCTAATTGACAAAAGGCAGTGGTCCTCTTTGCCTATGCAAGTTGCTCTTTGTTTTTAGGTTTCACAAGTTGTGTCTTCTTCTGTTGACACTCTTTGTTTTCCTAGATTGTTCTTTACTTGGGTTTTTCGTTTTTGGGGCTCTCTAGCTCTTTGTGTTATGTATTCGCCCGTACACGGCTTGTGTGCATTTTAATCTATTCTCTTTGATCGATCAAAAAAAAAAAAAGTGTTGTGACAGAACTACCAAAAAAAACCTTGAAACTGTGTCACCTTTAATTTCATAATTTCATTTCTTGATTTCCCCGTATCTAGTCTAGGATCAACCAGGAGATTTTTCATCATGGTTGGACATGGATCTCCTCTAAAAACTACTAATAAATTTCCGACTGGTTTCAGCCAGAAATGAGAACATGAAACCTGATACTAAAACATTTTCTGAACAATTAATGCTATCAAAGAATTTAAGCGTGTTCTACCATAGCTGACAGTAATAATTTCTTCTTGTCATATACACAAGCATTATGACAGCTAGAAGAAGTACGAGAGGCTTTATATGTAGGCCAATAATGACCTATGCTTTTTAGATGTTGAAAAGCTATCGTTCTGTATCTCCTCAGAGAGCATCAGAAGCTTTGTCACTCTGTATCCTTCCCTAATTCCCGAGGGAAACACACTAATCTCATACCATACCACATGACCAACAACTCCCGCACTAGATTGACCTGTCAGACCTAATATCTTATATTGCAGGCTCATACAAACTCCTCTTACATATCAGTCATGACTTAATATCTCACTGAAGCTAATCCTTTACTCTTAAGTATGAAATTCACATCAAAATTCCACAATACAGTAAGGACTTCTATGACCTCCAATGAAGTAGTTTGTTAGAATGAATCTGCAGCATCTAAGATGAACTTGGATTCATGGAAGAATACAAATCAGACAATATATATCACATGAGAGTATCAAAAGTAAATCAAGTTGACAAAAAACAAGTAAAACATGGCCAGCTGATAATACTGTGAGCTAGGGATTCTTCTTTTGGATCTCTCGAGATGTTAACTTCAAGGAAAATATAAATGGTATTGAAGGATAAGGATCACGACATCGACAATTGTTAGCAAATAGTGACTGTTATTGAGCTAATGCAACTCAGCAAGTGTGTTGGCTACTGGCCGAAACTTAAATGATCCATTTTTAACAGTCTCAGAAATCCCCACAAAATTAATGATGCAACTTGAGATCTAACTCTCCACAATCAATTATCCATTTTATCAAAATGATACAATATATGTACAGAGTTGCAGCTTACCATTTTCTATAAAGTACAACAGCAACATAGCATGCGTTTACTGCAGTATTAGAATTATCTATCAAATAGTACTAAGAGGAAAGATGTAAGTACACCCCCTACTACTGGGTAAGCTCTCACTCTCCACAATTCTTCCTGCATTTACTTATTCTACTCCCATGCATTAACGAAATAAAGTCAAAAGTCACTAACAACAAGCAGAGTTAAGAAAGCAAAAGGCTTAAAATGAGAGTAAAAAAACAGTCTCATCAAGTTGAATAGATGATTTATAGACAGACCAACAGTAGTCTCGTCACTAAGACAATGTCAACATCATTGAGAATCACACAAACTTTTAAAAATGAAACTCGAAAAGATTACCTGACCAATTTATAGGTATGTATCCAAGGACCACATGCTCATATAACCATCACTGATTGGCAATTAGTATTGCAATCCTAATATCATATATTAAAAATCCTTGGAGTACACTATAAAGGCTGGTGACTCAATGATGGAGGTACTTAAGGGTCATCTTCAAAACTACGACAAGGAAAGGAAATTGTAAGTTTCCTATTTTTCTCTCTTGGTAAAGGCTTATCTATTTTCTATGGATTTCAAAATAATAACATGGAATATTAGAGGTCTAAACGACATCAACAGGAGAGACATTGTTAAACAAAAGGTTAGGGGTTGGCATCCTAGTATTTTTGTTCTTCTAGAAACAAAAATCCAACAATGCAATGATTTAATTGTTTGGCAAACTTGGGGAAATAGAAATATCAAATGGTTGGATGCACCATCTGAAGGTCGTTCTGGAGGCATTCTTTGTATGTGGGATGAGACTAAGGTTAAGGTTATTGATTATCTAATTGGTCATCACTCTATTAATCTTCATTGTCAAATGCCTAACTCTGATTTTGAGTGGGTGCTTTCTGGTATTTATGCTCCCAGCAATTATATTATCAGAAAGGACTTTTGGAGAGAAATTGAAGAGGTTAGAAGCTATTGGAGTTTACCATGGGTTGTTGGAGGTGATTGGAATGTTATCAGATTCATTCATGAAAGAACTTCTTGCACAGAATCAAACAATGCAATGAGGAATTTCAACAGATTCATATCAAGACATGAACTTATTGATCTTCCAATGATTGGGGCTGCATACACATGGACTAATAATCAGGTTCAATGTGTTCGTAGTAGAATCGATAGAATATTAGTTTCTGCTGATTGGGAGTGTCGGTTTCCGAATGTTACTCAACAAGCTCTTGCCAGGCCATGTTCAGATCATAGTCCTCTTGCTCTTATATGCGATGGTGTCAAAGGTGGTCCAGGCCCTTTTCGTTGTGAAATTTTCTGGTATGCACATCCTGACTTTTTTACTTTCATTCAAAATACTTGGAATTCTTTCACCGTGACAGGTAATGCAGGTTTTGTGATGTGCAAAAAGCTCCAACTTTTAAAGCCGTTGTTAAAGATTTGGGCTAAGCAAGAGTTTGGCGACATGGAAAGGAGATTAGAAGAATTGGAAGATATTTTTGTCAAGCTTGATGCAGAGGAAGATCTTCATGATGGACTCAATGAAGATCAATGGAATGAAAGGTTGAAAGCTCGTCAGGATTATTGCAATTTAACTATTGCAAAAGCTGAAAAATGGAGAAGTCGTTCTAGAGCTAATCACATTGCTTTGAATGAGAAAAACACAAAGTATTTTCATAGGCTTGCCTCTGATAGAAGAAGAAGGAATTTTATTGGCGCCATAAAAGTAGATGGGGTGATGACTTATGAAGCTGAAGAGGTCAAGAAAGGGATTGTAGATTTTTTTCAAAATATCTTTCAAAATCAAGCTACCAGGACAGTTTCACTTGAGCTAATGCATTTCAATAGTATTTCTCAAGATTTGAGCAGTTGGTTAGAAACGGATATTGATGAGTCTGAATGTTTGTCTGCAATCAAACTTTTGGGTCAAAACAAGGCACCTGGCCCAGATGGGTTTGCAATTCAGCTTTTATCTTTTTTGTTGGGAAGTTCTCAAGAAGGATTTCATGAAGATTTTTCAAGAATTGCAGCACAAGAACTTTTTAGATTGGAGACTGAAAAATACCTTCATAGCTCTAATTCCTAAGAAAGAAACAATTGAAGAAATCAAAGATTTGAGACCCATTAGTTTGGTTCATGGGGTGTATAAAGTTATTTCAAAAGTTTTAGCAGAGAGACTAAAGAAAGTTCTTCCTTCAGTTATTTCTTCTGAACAAACAGCTTTCATCAAAAAAAGGCAGATTTTGGATGGTGTTTTAGTGGCTAATGAACTTATCGATTCAAGAATTAGAAGTGGAAAACCTGGTCTACTAGTTAAAGTTGATTTTGAAAAGGCTTTTGACCATGTAAATTGGGATTTCTTAGATGAAATTATGGATAAAATGGGATTTGGTTTGCAATGGAGGGAATGGTTGAGATGTTGTGTAGAATATGTGAGGTTTTCTGTGCTTATAAATGGGTCTCAATTTGGATACTTCAAAAGTAAAAAAGGAATTAGGGCAGGTGATCCTTTATCACCTTTTTTGTTTCTTCTTGTAGGAGAAGCTCCATCTTATATGATAAAACAAGCTCAAGAACATGGACTTATCTCTGGTTTTCAAGTTGTTGAAGGTGGTAAACTGGTTAGTCATCTACAATTTGCTGATGACACCCTCATTTTCTTGGATGCTGATATTGAACAGGTAAAGCAACTAAGACTCATTCTTCTTTCTTTTGAGATGCTCACTGGTCTTAAAATCAATTTTGCCAAAAGTCAGATATATGGTGTCGGTTATAATGGTGATTTACTTCAATTCTCTAGTTTGTTGGGTTGTTACACTGGTTGTCTTCTTACCACTTATTTGGGTCTTCCATTGGGCGATAAATATAAAGGCATAACAAAATGGGATAAGGTGATCGATAAGTTTATATTATATCTAGCAGGTTGGAAACAACGCATTCTCAACAGAGCTGGTAAGATAACTCTTATCAACAGTGTTGTATCTAGTCTACCAACATATTATATGTCTCTCTTTGAAATGCCAGTTTCTGTAGCTAAGAGACTTGAAAAATTAATGAGAGACTTCCTATGGGATGACAAAGGAAAGAAAAAGATGCATTTCGTCAAGTGGCCTGTGTTGTTTAGAAGAAAGAAATATGGAGGTTTGGGGATTAAAAGTTTAAAGAAGATGAATCAAGCTTTGCTGTCAAAATGGCTCGGAGATTTGCGAAGGAAGATGATGTTTTGTGGAGAAATCGATTCTTTGAAAAATACGGGTTCGACGGTGTAGAGTGGTTATCAAAAACTCCAAATGGTTCTTTTGGTAGAGCGGTATGGAAGGGTATTATGAAGTGCAAGCAAATTTTCTTTAAAAATATCAGATTCAAGGTTAACAGGGGTAATAAGGTGAGATTTTGGTTGAATAATTGGCTACTTTCTGATCCTCTTTGTCAGGTATTTCCAAATTTGTACCAACTTTCCAGAAAGAAAAACTGCTTTGTGTCTGAATGTTACGATGCAGATTCTCCAGATTTCAAATGGTCCTTGGGTTTACATAGAAGACTGAATGCTAATGTGAGAACAGAATTTGATTGGTTAAAAACTGAACTAAATGGTTTTGTTTTAAATCAGGAGGAGGATGATGTGATGGAATGGTCTCTTACCAGCAAAAAAAGCTTCACTGTCAAATCAACATATGACTCTTTAGCTAATGCAGAAATTGAGACTTCTGTCAACAACATTTTCAAGTTAATTTGGAGGTTGAAGATTCCACCAAAAATTGGGTTTTTTCTATGGACCATTGCTCATTCAAGATTACCCACTAGAGATCTGTTAAGAAGAAGAGGTATAGATGTGCCTTCAACTTGCCTTTTATGCAGAGAAACTGAAACTGCGAATCACATTTTCATTCATTGTGATTTTGCTAAGAAGATATGGGTTTATTTTATTGAAAAGTTAAAGTGGTTCTTCACTATGACACCTGATGTTGTTTCTCTTCTCTTTGCCTGGAATCTTCCTAGTCTAAGTAAAGTGCAGTCCCAGATTTGGAACATTGTTCCGGCGGTAATTATCTGGAGCATATGGAATGAGAGAAACTCTCATGTTTTCAATGCCAAGGTAAATTCAGCAACTACCGTCATTAGTAAAGCTCAATATGAGATGTATACCTGGTTCTTAGTCTTTAAAGAGTTTGAAAATATCTCTTTTGCTGATGTTTTTCAGAATAGGCCGAGAGCTTACTTTCATCCTCTTTAACTTAGAGCGTTTTGGATTGATGTTTTTTCTCTTTTTTTTTTTTTTTTATTTTCTAAGGATAGTCTTGTTTTAAGCTATTATGTTTTGTACTCTATCGGGTGGTATTTCTTATACCCTCGTTTTTTGATCAATACAATTTCTCTTTACCGAACAAAAAAAAAAAAAAAAATCCTTGGAGTTCTCTTGTCCCGTGTGGGACTATTGTTAATCTTAAGATAACTTTGGAACAGAGTACTTTAGGGTTTGATTCGCAAGTAACAACCAAAAAAAACTACACAAATTTGTACCTGGAGCAGCATACCCAGCACGACACGAATGCAAGACAACTGAGATGAGATGAGATTTGCAGCCAAATCCGTAATAAACTGAGCCAATCAAAGAATCGCACAAGCGAATCAAGCGGACTGAGTTGACCAGCTTACCGTGACTAGGTGACTTAATATGGTCACACACTCGCACTTTCACTAACCCAAGTTACCCAATTCTATCTATTTGGACAATTCTGGGAGAAATGTATAGGTGCATTCGAAGTTCTAATTCACTGAGCGGCTCAGGTGTAAATTGGGACGGGCCAGCACGTTTATGACACAGCACAACACGTTAAAATTCGAGCACAGCACGGCCCAGCACGTGAGTGGCCCAGCACGGGCACAACACGTTTGTTTAATGTGCTGTGCTGTGCCAGACAAAATAGGCACACGGCCCAGCACAACACGCGGCACGTGTTAGCACACAGCCCAGCCCAGCACAGCACGCGAAGAAAGCACGCCACGTCATGCGTAAAATACTACACAATACATCACATTTGATGCATATTTTACAAAAAAATCATTGTTTTAGCCAATTTCTGACATTTTATCTTCGGTATGCTAATTTATTTCTATAATAATACATGTACTAACTAAAATATCTCAACAATATTTATTTTGGAGAACATAAAATAAGTGTGCTAGCACAGCACAGCACGACAAATCACGTTTATTTTTCTGGCACAGCACAGCACGGCACGCCATTTAGCACAAAGACAAGATAAAGACGCTGAATCTCCCAAGATGACCCAGCCCAAAGACGCAGCACGCTAAGCACGTGACTTCGTGGGCTGGGCTGTGCCGGGCCGGCACGTTTTACACCTCTAACTGAGCCGATCATCACCATCTTCGGTGAATTTGTGCTCTCCTTCCGCATAATAATTAAATATAAAGCACCTAACCCGGTGCGTGCACCGGATAATTCAAGAGTGTCTAAAAAGACAAAATCCGGTCGCCAGACATAGAACTATCGCCGGCGTCATGAAAAATGCATATGAAACTTGGAAGGCTGTAAGTAATATCCGCAGAAAGCATTATTACGATAATGAGCAGAAAACATACCTTTTCATCTTTCTCCTCCATTGTAGGAGCGCAGGAGTAATTCGATCGCTCAGACTCTCAAATCTCGTCGTATAATTATGGTCTACATTCATTAAGTACTATGTATCCCCATATCTGTCAAGCATTCATTTGTTTCTATCACGTTAGTGTCAGTACTTGATTCGCATTGCCCATCCCGGCTCACTCATTCGTCGCATTTGAACTACATTGTTATGCATCAGCGTTTCTTACATTATCATATAGAGGAAATGATAACCATATGCATATTGCTATGACATATATAACACAGGAGGAAACATTTTGCAACTCTCTTTTATATGTTTTGATTCTATTAACAAATAAACATGTCATCTAAATGAGTTCCTAATGGATTATGGTGGGGTTGTTCTTATTGCTTTTGCTGTTGATTGTGCTCAGCGGCGGAACTGGAAATTTAACTTGGGGGTGGCTTTGGGTTTTTAGGGGTGGCTTAAGCCTATTAAATGGGCTTATTTTTATCAGCCCAAGTAAAATAGGTAGTGAAAAAAAAGGATTTTTGGGCTTCTAGGGCTTGCTTAAGCCAGCCCTAGTCTGGGCATAGTTCCGCCCCTGATTGTGCTCACCTTTGTGCATTATGATGGGGTTGTTCTCTTTTTGCTAGGGTGTTGTTTCCCTTTGTAATGCCCTTGGCTATTTCTGTATATTCTTTCTTTCTTCTATAAAATTTTTTGTTGTATTGATCAAAAAAAAAAAAAAAATGAGTTCCTAATGATATCTGAAATTCTCTATTGTCGTAAGAAAGCAGATTTTAGCATAAGCCAAAGTTAGGAATTTTTCCTTTCTTTGTACTGTAGCTGAACTATGTAATTTTCACACTTGGTAAAGGTAGACTCAGATTTGAACTTGAAATATATTTTACTCACTTGGTCACTAAATAGATGATCCAGTTCAAGTTTGATCTTTCCTTGCACCAAATCTCCACTAAACACTTTTTTTTTCCTCCGAATATCTATATATGTTGGATTGCTCATCAGATAGCACTACAAAAATGAGGAGTTGTTAAGACGGCTCAGATTTTGGGGCCGTCAAAAATACTGCTTATTCCCGACGGTTGGTCAATAACCCTCGTAAATACTAAATATTAGTCAACATTAGTTACGTTTGTGACGGATTGGAAAGATCCGCAGCTGTTAATCTCTTTAAGTGCGGCGGTTGATCCTAATCCGTCAAAAGTATATCTATTCATGGCGGCATAAACAAATCCGTCGGTATTGTGAAAATTTCGCGGCTGAATAATTTAGTTCCCTCTAAAATTTTGGTGAAAGTTAAATCTCCCTCAAATTTTTCGAGAGAAAAAAATTAAAATATTATTTTTTTTCGTTATTATCTAGTTTGTAGAGAAACAGGTCATTCTCATCTTCTTTTTCCTTAGTTTTCAGAGAGAGAGAGAGAGAGAGCTCGAGCTTGTTCTGTCCCGTTTCTCAGGCCGTAAAACTGACCGCTCTCATCAGATCCCGTCCATCTTTGCTCACAACGGTATATGTAGAGGTTTGCTTTCACTTCTCTTCTTGTTAGTGGGTTATTTTTCTATACAGTATTTATAGATCGATCTTGTTGAAGTTGCTTAAGATTTTTTTTTCTTTGTTTTTTGCAAGATCTAAGTTGGGAACTGCTTATAAGTTTACCTGCAAGCTACTGATTAAGGTGAAATTTCCCCTCTTTAGATTTCAATTTTTTGAATTTTCTTAGGGTTTATGTGTTAAATTGTACTTGCTGCATGTTCATAACTAGTTAGCACAAAATCAATTTCCTTTGGTTTATATCTAGATTCATAATCGAAAACGAAATTTGATTAGGGTATTTGAAAATTTGGGGGTTTTACTATGTGAACAGATCGTAGAGGTTTTTGAAATTTGGGGCTTTTATATTTCAAACCTCAAGTTTTAATCTTTTGTGAAGTTTTGAAGGAAGATTAGAATCTAATGATAAGGGGTCTGTTGATTACGGAATCACAAGTTTGAATTTCAATATTTATTATATATTTGGTTTATTTATTATGATTTGGAATTTTAATAACTTAGATTTGATTTTGAAGTTTGATATTGCCAGTAGGAATTAAAAATTTGAATCAAACTGGGTATGTTCGATTTTCAATTTTGAATTTTTACAAGTTCAATTTGATTATAGAGTAATAATTAGGTTCCATTTGATGCTGGAAAAGGGGTTTTAATGAAACTCTGGTTAGACAAGTTTGGATAGGAATTTTTGGTGAATTCATTATATGATTATATGACAATAGGAAAAAACTTATCATATTCGAAAAAATGAAACTGTCTGTATGCATATTCGAGTTGATGATTTTTTTGTTCTCTTAGTTTGAAAGTATCGCATTATTCAAAGAAATGGATAAGAGTTGGGTTCAGCATGACCGGTTGAGTAAGGAGTTTGATATTGGTTTGAGGTTGTTCTTGGATCACGCATTTGAAAATGGGTTTGTTACTGAAAGTAATAAAATGAAATGTCCATGCAAGGAGTGCACTAATATTTATTACAAGACCAGAGATGAGATATATGATGATGTAGTAAGTTGTGGTATGACAAAGAGCTACACAGTATGGTATCATCATGGTGAAAGTTTCCGCTCAACGTTTCCTTCTACTTCTAATATCGGGGCAGAAAATGTAAATGCTGAGGTTGGAGATAATGATAGTGAAGGACTTGGAGATGATATTACAGGCATGATTCGAGATGCATATGGAGTACCAATGTGCGAAGATGATGATATGGGTGATATAAACGTGGGAGCGAGCAGCATACCAAGTGGTAATTCAAGAAAGACAATTCTATAAGTTGTTAGAAGATTCAAAGAAGCCATTGTATCCTGGCTGCGACAAAATGTCAATGATGTCTTTTCTTGTCAGATTTTGGAACTACAAGTGTGTTGGTGGGATGACCGATAAGTCATTCAAAGAGATGCTTCAACTTATGAGAGATTCATTTCCAGAGGGGTGTACTTTGCCTGAAAACTTCACACAGTGTAAGAAAGTACTTTCGGAGTTGGGATTGTCTTACAACAAAATTGATGCGTGTCCCAATGATTGTATGTTGTATTATAAAGAGATCATGGATCTTAAATCATGTACCGTTTGTAAAGCTTCTCGTTACAAAGATGGAAAAACGAAAACGGCTGCCAAGATTCTTCGTCACTTCCCTTTGAAACCTCGGTTACAACGGTTATACATGTGTTCAAAGACTGCTGCAAATATGAGATGGAATCATGAAGTGCGTACAAGAGATGGGGTATTGAGACATCCAGCTGATTCCGAAGCTTGGAAGAAATTCGATGAGATGAATCCAACTTTTG
Source organism: Papaver armeniacum (assembly GCA_023531295.1). Lineage (NCBI taxonomy): Eukaryota > Viridiplantae > Streptophyta > Magnoliopsida > Ranunculales > Papaveraceae > Papaver > Papaver armeniacum. The sequence goes on from JAJJWW010017191.1 coordinate 793,055, forward strand.
CAGCTGATTCAAGAAATATAAGATTAGGTTTATCAACCGACGGATTTAGTCCATACAGTTCAATGAGAAATCCACATAGCACATGGCCTGTGGTTCTTTTACCGTATAACTTACCGCCATGGTTATGCATGAAACAGCCTAACATGATATTGTCTCTGCTTATACCAGGCCCGCACAGCCCAGGTAATTACATTTTACCTTTATTCATTTTAGTTTTTGAGAGCAGCTATTTTTTTTTGAAAGATTTATCACTGGATCTTATTTCTCAAGTGATAGAATAAGTCCAGGTTTCATTCCTTATATTACTATTAAAGTTGACGACTTTCTGACTTAATGAACTTAGCTTTTCTTATGAACTATACATGGAGTTATGTTGTTTGGCCTGCTTACTGTAATTGATTGTTGATTATAAGCATGTGATGGCCATGAATACTTATGCTCTTGATGCTTAAACCTTTTACTGTCAGACAAGCTATTTTTGTCTAATACTGTCCAACAAATAATTTTTCCTATATAATTTAGTGTTCGTACTTAGTATGTGGTGCTAATTCATAACTAATACAATAGAAACTAGGACATATATAGGTCATGATATTTGAAAAGCCATGTATTCTTAGGGCTTATAAATTCAATCTCATTGTCCATGTTCTGTCGCTTGTTTGTTTTCTTTTGAGGCTTTGTGGGTGTTGGATTTTGCATGTAAGAAATGCAACTGTGAAGTGCCTTAATGCAACCCTACTATAGATGATGCTGATAGCAATGAATTTCAGATGCATATATATATCGACTTAATAGTTGCAGGCTTGCAGCATTGTGGCTTTTAGGTTGTGTCATTTGTTAGTACTATGCGTGTTTGGTGGTTGAGACTAATTTACTTTTGACTTTAGGTTGCTAGGATATCATTTAATGTGATTTCTCGTTGAAATGTATTTTTTATACACAGTCTTGCTATCTCTTTAGGTACATGGTCCCCTGCATCAGTTAGTATCTATTTTAATTAACTTGGGTTTGTACATGATCCATTTGTTGAAAAAGCATTTGAAAGTGAAATCTAGTCATCTGTAATTGCCATCTCCCTGTATAGTGCTCCAGCATGTTTTTGCATGTATTATCAAGCTCTCGTCTCCTTGCATTGCAGTATTTGTGGTATGTTGTGCCATTTTTCAATTGGAGATAGTTGGCGGTAATGGTTTTAAATGATGTTGCAAGAAGCGGATTCTGGTTGGAGTTTACTGAATTCTTATGTGGTACTTTATCTCTATAAACAAATAATCGTATATATTTACAAACTCTAAAGATTAATATTTCTTAACACAGGTAACGATATTGACGTGTACTTGAGACCGTTGATAGATGAGCTTAAGGAGTTATGGGAGGAAGGTGTAGACACATTTGATTCCTCGAGAAATGAAATGTTCAATTTGCGTGCGGGGTTATTATGGACCATAAGTGATTATCCTGGACTCGCAATGCTCTCAGGATGGAGTAATAAAGGTAAATTGGCATGTTCAACGTGTCTTGAAGATACTCGGCACCAATGGTTGAAGAACGGAAGAAAAACTATCTACATGGGACACCGTCGCTTCTTGCCTATGAATCATAGGTTCCGCACATCACTTATGAAGGATTTTGATGGAAATGTAGAACGTAGTCCACCTCCAAACCCATTGTTAGGGCCAGATATCTTGCAAAAGTTGAAAGACATTCCACATATATTTGGAAAGCAGTTTGAGCCGAATTTGAAAGGCGATCGTCCACGCAAGAGAAGAGTACGGGGATCAAATGCAACTGTAAGTAACATGCCGAGCAATTGGAAGAAATTGAGTATATTTTATGAACTGCCGTACTGGGAAAATAATATACTCAAACACAACATAGATGTCATGCACACTGAGAAAAAAGTTTGTGATAGTGTTCTGGGTACGGTAATGGATATTGATGGAAAGACTAAGGATGGTCTTAAAGCAAGATTTGATCTTCAACTCCTGAAGATCAGACCGGAACTTCACCCTCAGCGTTTGGAAAATGGGAAGTATTTCTTACCTGGAGCATGTTACTCCATGGATAATGCAAGAAAGACGATGTTTCTTAATGTGTTGAAGAATTTGAAGACTCCTGATGGTTATTCATCACACATTGCAAGATGTGTAAATGTACATCAGCGTAAAATCTTTGGACTAAAAAGTCATGATTCACATGTCCTTATGCAGCAGTTGTTACCTTTGGCATTCCGGAAGACGCTGCCGTCTAAAGTTAGTTCTGTACTAATGGAGTTAAGTTCTTTTTTCCGTGAACTGTGCTCCAAAGTCTCACGCCCCGAAGATTTTGAACAGCTGGAGAAGCGCATAGTAGTCATTATTTGTGAGTTAGAGCGAATATTTCCACCTTCGTTTTTCGACATTATGGTTCATTTGCCTATCCATTTGGCAACAGAGGCGCGTTTAGGTGGACCTGTGCAGTATCGATGGATGTACCCAATTGAACGGTATATGTTTTAAACTTTTCTTCACTAAATTTTTATATTTAATATATTTAAAATGTGATACCAATATTGACCTGGAGTCAAAAAATTTTATTGAAAGGTATCTGTACACTCTCAAGAAATATGTGCGGAATAAAGCTCATCTAGAAGGATCTATTGCTGAAGGCTATTTAGCTGATGAATGTGTTACATTTTTGTCGAGGTACCTCAAAGATGTCGAGTCACGAACTAACAGACCGCTTAGATATGTAGATGATACTCCCATTGGCAGTCCTAAATGGTTTCCTTTAGCTTCCTTACAAAGAAAGTTGTTGCATGACTATATCTTGTCTAATGATGATGATGTAGCTCCCTACATAACGTAAGAAATACTTTTCTCACACAAGTTATTAATTAAGTTACTTATAATGTCTTTCACTAGCACCAATTTGATGAATTTGATTGTGTTTTTTTTTTTAAGCAACACAAAACTACTCTGGCTATGTTGCACCCAAGATTAAGTGATCTTGAACGTCACAAAGCACAAACTGGAGTTTGCTGATTGGTTTAGAAATCATATTAAGTTGCTTACTCGAGCTAAAGTGACGTTTGCTGAAGGATTAGATTTGCTTGCTGAAGGTCCCTTTTCAACTGCGAGACGATTCACTGGTTATACAAAAAGAGGTTATAACTTCAAAACTATCAGTAAGGAAGATGGAGCAAAGACACAGAACAGTGGTGTTGCATTGGAGTCAACAGCGCCTTCCTTTAGAAATGGGGAGCATCAGAACCCAGACAATGATGCCGAACGCACATATTATGGGTTGCTTACGGACATAATTGAGCTGACATATAGACAAGGTCGTACGTATGTACTTTTCGAGTGTGATTGGGCAAATGTTGTTAATACTTCTGGAAGAGAAGTGACTTCCGGTATGAAGGTTGATAGCCTAGGGTTCACTCTTGTGAATTTTAATCATCTTTTGGGGACACAACAGGAGGATCCTTACGTGTTGGCCTCTCAAGTTAGACAAGTTTTTTATGCTCAAGACCCAGTAGAATCGGAATGGCATGTTGTGGTAAAGAATAAACCTAGGGATTTTTATGATATGGGTGATGGTAATCCAGATCAACTACTGGATAATGATCCATTTGGGAAGGAAGTCAACAATGAAGATGGCAATATTGGTTTCGTTGTAGACGAGGGGACTGGGGGGGTGATTGTGGATGCTCCTACGAGAAAGGAAAAAAGACAACTACGGGAAGATAGAGAAATAGGTTTTAACGATGGTCAAGTCGAAGAAGAAGAAGATGACGATGACGATGAAGAAGAAGAAGAAGATAACGACAACAATGAAGTAGTAGAGTCAGAAGAAGAGGAATACATAGATGGGGAAACAGACGATGATAATGATCCCCATGATATTGATCTTGACAGTGGATCAGATAATGAATGTTAATTAGTGCATCAGTTGAACCAAGATTATTTATTTTGTTAAGCTTTGATGTGACTTTGCAAGTAGCTAGTCATTTTATTCGAATATTATTCATCATTAAACATTGGCATTTATGTGTTGAATAACTTGTTCTTCTAAATTTTCAGGGTTATTATATCTCTATTACTTTGTTAGTTAACTTCCTTATGTTTGTGTGCTAACTTCATAATTATTTCCTTGTTTGCAGGATGGGTCGAGGTAAAGCAAAATTGAATTTTATGAGGGAGCTCCAACCGAATCAGAGGTTACCAGTCGAAATGGGTCCAGTTGAATCTGGTATCATAACTCCTATGGGGAAGAATGGTAAGTTCATGTGCAAATATGTTACCCATCTATCACAAGACGGCAACAGAGACTACCATTGACAGTACATGATTGGAAATACATGTCATCCGAGTTTATTGAGAATTGCATACTTGAAGTGAAGGTATAAAACTATATGCATAGTATTTCGAAAAATCATTATATCCATATTGCATTGATTCTCTTGATCAGTAATATTTTAATCTTTCCTTCTTGTACTATCAGCAAATATTTGATGTACCAGATGAGTTGAACGATTGGATCAAACTCAAGTTGAATGAAAGGTGGAGAAATTACAAACATACTCTTAAAGTGGATGCGTATAATAAGTGGCCAACTCTGGAACAACGTCTTGCTAATCCACCAAAAGATGTTGTTGAGAGCCAGTGGAGGGTACTAGTTGATGTTTGGGAAACTGATGACAAGAAAAAGTAAGCGACACTAATTTCTTTGAATGATAAGCCTAGAACAAGCATTCCTAACACAGATCTTTCTACTCGTCTAGGAAATAAGTGAGAAAAACAAGGAAAACAGATCAAAACAAAAGAATCTACATACCACAGGCTCCAGACCACATGCAACCTATGCAGTAGAGGTAAAATTTTATGTTCAATTAAGATGGAAAAGATATTAAGAGTATTTACTGTTATGTTTACGAATATCCGTAATGTATATGTGGATTTGCATATATAACCAGATGCTTAAATATTTATTTGTAGTTGGCAAAGGAACTAGGACGACCTCCTAAACGTTGTGAGCTCTATGCTGTTACCCATACAAGGAAAAGGAAAACGGAAGATCCGGACGAAGTATTGATGGACCCCGAAGTAGCTGCAGAAATTGTATAGTATTATCAACTTTGAATTCTTTTTCATTATTATTAAGGTTACTTAAGCATTGAAATTGAAGTTAATTTGAAAATTAACATGTTTATAGAAGGAAATGGAGGAAGTGGAGTACCAAGCAAGCCAACCAGGTTCTCAAATTGTGCTACAAGGACGAAATGATTCATTTGCACATGTCAAGGGACGAGATAAAGGGGGGAGGGTTCGTTGTCTTGGCAATCTTTGTAAAACCAAAGAAATATTGGGGTGAGGAATCATCATCTCAAGCTACCAATGAACCAAATGTTGAAATTGTAAACCTTAGACAACAACTGGAGATTACTATTGGGGATCTTCAAGCTGCAATGAAGCGTATATCTGAATTGGAGGCACAACTTGCTACACGTGATGAAATCGGAACTTCCAATGGACCTCTTCAAGAAGCCTTAAAGAAGATAGCAGAAGCTCGGGGAAGAAGTTGAAAGCCTCAAAATGGTTGAGGTAACTAATTTACTTCAATCAAGCTTGCAATTGGTAATTTTTTAGGTTTTTTCATTATTAATTCTTGACTGAAACCTTGATCCTGGCATGACATCTTTATGTTACACTAACAAAGGAATATATTCTCTTTGCACGATGGAACTTGGCTGATTTCCTTAAGATTTCAGTTGTAAAGTTAACTAGGTGTTATTTGTTCCACAACTTTCACCAAATCCATATTAAACAATCTTTCTCTGATGGTCAAAATGATTTTTATTTTATAGGACTTCCGTATTGGCGATATGCTGCGAAGCTAATTTGGAGAGCAAGAATCGATGTATAGAAGGGGGTGGTGCATACAAGGGTAACTAACTACGTCAACCTACAGGGGGATTATATTTAACAAGTCAAAACAACATATGATAGATGTTTGTCTTTTTGAATACAAGTGAATGTGGCATTTCTTTTTGGGGTTTCTCGCTTGCAGTGTATTTTGATTTTATCCCAATCCTTCACAACCATTTTGGATGTGTTCTTTTTTTTGGTTTAGTTAATAGCTTTACTTTCAATGACAAGATGATGATATACCTTGTCCGTAATTTCAAAGTTTTGAGTCTTTTGACGTAACTGATAACATCTTAATGTAAGTCTCTTTTATGTGTCAATGTTAGCAACTTGTTTGTTAAGATGAATGCCTGTTTGTTTGTGAATATGTTTTGTGAGGCATCATTTTGTATTGTAACAGGTTGTGACAAGAAATAAGGGAAGGCATTCTGCCTACTAAATTTTCAATTTTATTTCATTTTATTTTAAATACTAGCGACGGTTTCAAAACCCTTGAAAATAAAAAAACGGTTAGTTGTTAGCAGTTAACCGTCGACGGCAAAAAACTGTCAGTTGGATGATTTATTTCTGGCGGATAAAAAACCGTCAGTTATAGGATGATCTATTTCTGGCGGTTGTCAAACCGTCAATATAGAATAAATCCGTCAAAAAAAACATTTGTGACGCCTCCATACATGACGGTTAGTCCTCCCTCATAAATGTATATTTATGACGGCTATTGGGATATTTCTGGCGGCCATTTTTTACTTCTGACGGTTAGCAAACCGTAGCTAGAACTCCTCATTTTTGTAGTGTAGTTCAGTGTCCTATCCAGCCCTTCAAAAGCATGTTTATGCACCAGCATCATTGTTCTTTCATCATATATTATAAGGTCTACCCTGGACATTAGCGCAGCCAAATTTGTTTCCTTTCGTATGTCGCAACGAGTTTTCATCAAGCTGTCCTCCCTCCTGGCATTGAAAGTGATGCTATTCCCGATGAATCCAGGATATCAATCAAATTTTGGCCTGGATCTTAAGCCGGCTGCAAATGCTTTCATAGATATTTCATATGTTTTTCCCGTCCCGCCACTGGCAGAAATAAAAGCACCTTGGATGCAATCGCCTCCATTACAAAGACGGATCTTTGCTCGATGCTCGGTCTCTGTACAAACCCCTAAGAAATCTTCAAAATTTTGGGTTTTGTTGTGGTCCAGTTCTTCACGGATGAGTTTTTTTTTTTTTTTTTGAGAAATCCTTTTTGAACAAGAAGTGAAAACGAATGAAAAAGAAGATACACGGTGAGATGAGTGATGCCTTTATATGCATTCTTTACTCCTTGAATATTTGCATAAATGTTATAGATATTGCATAGTCGTTGTTACACGAACCAAGCCAAAGAGTAAAACCTTTTCGCCTTTGAACAATGAAGAAGACCCAGTTCGACAACGAAATAAAAAAAAATTTGGTCACGTTTTGCCTAACTTTTTGGGGAAGATAAAATATTCACGAGACCTGATTCTGATGCTGCAAGTAGTAAATTGGACCGATAAGTTTTCTCTGTTAGGCTGCCCTTACTAATGTATTTTCTATTGTCCCACATTGAAAGAAAAAGATTTTCAAACCTTGTTTAAAATTATATAAGGACTGACAACTTATCGCCAATTAGCAGTGAGTTGGATGCCTTAGTCTTATAATCCTACATGGGTTATCAGCAAAAGCAAATTATTATTAAGAATCGTCTTACTTTACAATAATAGTCCTACATGGGCTAATGTTAGTGTGTGTCTGTCTAGGCCTCTCCACTCATTGCTAATTGGTTTTTATTTATGCCAACAAGAACCTACCAGTCTCATAGTGTTAGTGTGTGTCTGTCTAGGCCTCTCCACTCATTTCTAATTGTTTTTATTTATGCCAACAAGAAGATACCAGAAGAACCCTGCAAAAATCTACAAAAAAGCAAATTATAATGTTTAGAGTACTGTTGAGTGACTGCATTTAAGCTAATATTTTGTTCCAGACGAGTTAATTAATGGATCTGACAAATCTCAGAAAGGTTAGTTTAGCATTGCAATGGTGTTATTCATTAGATTGTTCTTTCTATGAAATTACTCTGTCAATTGATTATGGAGTTGAAAGGTTTTTTACCAGATGCAATTCAATCTATACAGTTTGCTGCATGAATATGTAAAATTACTGTTGAAATGAAATACACTATGGGGTTTATGATTTTCTTTGTGTAGTCATAGTTTTATTGGATTAGTACTCGAAACGATGTTACCGCAAAACCATTAAACGCGCACTGTTAGGTGTAGGAGGTTGGATTAGTCCATAGGAAGAGGGACGTGAATGATGGAAAATCCCTTTATGATCAGCAACTGCTTTCCTTACTCCATAGGAAGAGGGAGGCAGGGACGGAGCCAGAAATCTTTCACAGGGGAGGCTAATGTATAAAACATATATTTTAGGGGGGGCTTATTGAAGGATTTTTCCTCCAAATAACAAAAACATCAAGGGATGTCTAATGAATTAACAAAAAACAGGGGGGGCGGGGGCCACTCCTAGGATGCACATAACTCCGTCCCTTAGAGGGACGTGAATTAGTGTCATAAGTTGGCGTTCTAACTAAGACCGAGACAGTTAATTTTAAGTGTCGGGACTCTTATCAGATATCCAGTGATTGGTTTATTGTGATTTTGGGTTTTTTTGTATAGGTGCAGTAAGGTCTAAGAATAGAAAGTTATTTTGGTGTTCTTCGTTTCTTGGTCAAATTCATAGCTTTAGCTTTAAGGTTTATCATTTAAGTAAGTTGATATGATTAGAATAGTCACAGAGCATAAATTTAGGATGAGAGTGGTTTTTATGGTTTATTTTTCTTCTGTTCTTTTTAGTTGAAATGCAAAGATTGATTGAAGTGTCTATCCACAAAGGGGGTACAAGTATTGCAGCATGCCAATCTAAATCAACCTAAAGATGAATCTAAGAAAGTTAATTGGCACTGTCTGAAAATTTTCTTTAGATTGTCGATCAGTGTAAGACCTTTATTTTTTCACTCCCCAAAAAGAATGAAGCGTTCTGTACAATTAGTTTAATGGGCAGTGTCAATAAAATTTCAACCAAAATCCTGGCTTCAAGGTTGATATATATATATATATTTTTTTTTAATCAATAAAACGATATAGATTTATATAAAAGAATAAATAATCACACAGTTACATAGTTACAATACCTTAGCCCATAATGGACCGAGGTGAAGGAAAAGTACAGAAAGACATCAAAACAATTATCTCCGGACTAATTCTTCCCATTTGAAGACTAACATTTCAAATCTTGTGTTGTTTAGAGCCTTTGAGGGATGAGACCAGTACAAAATATTTTCCTTAATATCTAATATGATCTTCTGAGCGTCTTTCTCTTTTTCCTCTGCCACAAACATCCTTTGATTACGTTCCCTCCAGATGTTCCAACAAATGGCATAAGGAATGATGTTCCAAATAAAATTTCCACTTAGTGTGAAATCTTTTCTATCTTTGTCTTTGAAAGTATCATTTATGTCATCTCCTGGAGCTCTTCCCACTCCAAAACCATTTAACAATATGTCCCATATGGAGTGAGAATTTCGTGGTCTTTATCTCCAGGATCTGTGATGATTGCCAACAATCAGGCTCCCACATGATGAAGTGTTATGTGTGCATGTTTCTAGTTAGTTACAGAATCTTTAGGGAGTTTTGAAGATAGGTGGTCTTGATCAGTTTGTCCACAGATAGCAATTAAAGAGACACACACCGGAAACTAGAAAATTGCACTAGAGAGTGCTCTTTGACAAACTTTCAGACTAGACAACTAGACTGACTAGTAATAGTATGTGTTAGATGAGACTGGGCTTGTTGGTCCTGAAGGGCTTGATTTGGTTAGATTTTAGGGTTTAGGAAGATGACCACCATCCACCAATGAGGAGTTCAATGACCACTATATCACATACTCTTGAGAGGAGAAATCTAGCTGAATTCCTTTGTTCATTGAGGTTGCAAAATAATACTAGAACACACACATGACTTGTATATTCATGGAAAATTTAGCTATAATACTGCGTAGGCATCTCATTAATTATCACTCGCATGTTATTAGCATCTTGAGAATGGAATCAACGGATACTGGGACTGGGTTCGGTTCTGTTGTTTTTGCGCAATGAAAATGCAGATGGTGTTAAGGGTGCTGCAAGAGCAACATAATAGTTACTGATTAAGTTCATTAATGTTTCTATACTTTGCATCAAAACTTGTTTAGTAATGCAAGCGGTGCTAAACATTTTATCCAAGAGGATGTGCGTGCAATTAATCTCTGTTAGAAATGGTGCTTGCAGGTGCATTTTCAATTTCGTTTGTAGCACTAGTGAAAAAGAATTAACATCTATTTCGCAGTACCAGTTGTAGCTTGTTGGAAATTGGAATTGATTAATCTCTCGTGTTTATGTGGATTAATAATGTCTCATGTATCAAGTCAGTCCGACGGGTTAAGAGATTGAGTTAGGAATCCTTGGAATGATTTCATTTTATCGAATGAGTTGACTTGATTAATCTGGGTCAGGAAAGGCTTACCAAAGTTAAAGTATAGTTTTGAGTCACTCCATCGTGATACCAGTAATCAAACTGCACTTCATTGCATTCTTCTTATTCTGGTATACCCATGCACGCAGAGCTCCGAGAAATGCCTCCCAAGTGCCAAGATACATTCCTATCATCAAACCCATCTTGAGTTTAATGAGTGACCAGAATGCAAAAAGTAATAAAAATAAACGAAAACTAAAAACCAATCAGCTATGAATGTAGAGGCCCGGCTGCACCACACACAAACGCATCGCAAACTAATCAATCAATACATCAATTGGTTTAGCTGATAGCCCATGTAGGACTATTCTTCGCACGGACAGACACATACTACGCAAGCAATATATTTTTCCTTTTTGGGGGGTTGGCTAATAGCTCATGTAGAGCTATGTAGGATGGGCATACAATTCATAGCTGATTGGCGATATGAAGTGCAATTTTAACTTATTATATACAAGATTTACAAGATTGCGTTCTCGGATGTGGGACTATATACATAGCGGGATGTTTTAACTAGAAGCTAGCCCAAATTGTTCCGGCAATTAATCAGAACAAACAAGGGAAACCAAATCCTTTAACGAAGAAAAGCATCTTCGGGGGGCTAAGTTTGATAAGAAATCTGAAACACAAAGTCACGTGCACGATTAAATTTACCTGGTTGAAAATATATCAAACTCTATGAGGATATGTTAAAACTACCAGATTCAATTTTTGGAAGTCCGAATCCGAAATTCTTGGGTAGTGGTGGTGATGCATGCATGCGTCTGGTCCAAGATTCTTTCACGTTCACTCCATTTTTTTTTTTTTTGCTCACCCATCTATCAACACGTACATAAGGTACAAGCAATATTAAACCTGAGCATTCTCCAATCACTCCGAGATCTTTAAACAAACTATCTTGTCGACGTGAATTCAACAATTCTTCTGGGAATGGCATATCCAAAATTGGTGTAATAAGATTAAGAAAATGCCTAGGAGGTGTAGTTTTTGCAAACTAAATCCAAAGTGAACCCTAATCTAATATTTAAAACCATCAACCACTGTGGCTCGTAACTATCCTGGTAGAGGAAAGGGGGCTGGAGAATACAGAAAAAACCCAAAAAAGGGATTAGAAATGATTGTAACCCATACTTGAATAAAATATCTCTCCATACGGGAATTCGTCCGTGGATGTAGGCAAACCATGCCGAACCACGTTAAATTCGTGTGTCTGTCATTCTTGATTATTTCATGTTTTTAACCTTATTTTCCTCATCATCACCAAAATCATCGTGTTTAGTGCCTGGAAATATTTCTGGGTACAAACATTGGCACCGACCAAGGGGACTACGAGAAAAAGGATCGTGTTTTCCCGTTCAGAAAAGTAGTTCAGAAACCTTCAAAATCCTGTCCGTCAAAAAGAAGTTTGGACGTCGTAAAAATAACTATTGCAGTCCAGTTGATCGTAACTGCTGCATCGCAATCGCTGCTGTCCAGCTGATTGTAGCTGCTGCATACCAGATAATCACAGTTACTGCAGTCTAGTTGGTCGCGACTACTGCAGTCCAGATTCGTTGTTCGAGATTTGCTAAAACTATTACCTTTGAAAATCACTGAAACTGCATCACTACAAAGACCGATGAAACCGCTCCCAGGGTTCGGTCCATGTTAAAAGATGGCATAAAAACATCATTAAAATTGTTGCAGGATGTTCGATCCGCAACATGATAGGGTCCAGAGTTCGTTGCAATTTCCGCCAAGGATCGTTAAGATTGCTGTTAAAACGAGGAGAAAGCCCTAGGAAAAAAAAATAAAAAACTATCTGCTTGCAATCCGCTTAGTCGTAATCATTTGCAGTCTAGTTTTGATCGCGATTCTATCGCAGATGCTTGATCGCAACTACTGCAGATCAGCATCACAGTTTGAGATTTGCTGAAATTATCACCTTCATTAGCCACCAGAGTTGGACTGCCAGAATGATCGTCAAATTTGTTGGATGGATGTTCGATCCGCAGCATGTTCAAGACCAAAGTTTGAAGAATTTGCTTCCCATATAACACAATGTCCACTTATTCGAGTTCGAAGTTTGTCGAAATCACCACCGGGTGTTATCTGGTTGCCAGGCTACCCGTCTCTGACTGTATCCATTAGTTACCTGCACCCGCAGCACGTAAGACAGAAAGGGAGGCAAAAACCCTAGAGAGAATCTCCAGAAAAGCACTCCGAAAAACCGTAACAAACAATTGTAGCAGAGAAGGTCTAGAGAAAAGGCAATAATTCACAGAAAACTATTGCAAACGGGCAGATTAAAATACAACAGTTCCGAAAAATTGTTACAAAAAGTTTCAAAGGAAAGACCACAGTTTAGAAAACCGTTGCGAAAACTTTCAAACAGAAAAGGAAAAAAAAAAAGAAAAGAATCATGAAGAAGCCGGCGGCCAGGTCGGCGACCATGCCCGGCGGTGGACCACGTTCACCCACGTCAAATATCTGTTGACCCACGTCAACTATTCTTTTCACCCACGCCAGGTGTGCTCTTCACCCACGTTATAGGTTTAACTAACCCACATTGGAGGTTTTGTACACCCACGCGATCCAAACTAATCTGGGACCGTCCATAGTAACGCCGTTAGTAGCGCGCCGTTAAACTGCACAAGATGGCGTCATCATCCTCTCCGGCACAGTATTCTACTCCGGCAACGACGACAGTTTGGGGCGGCTCCACCCGGCGGCCATTGCCGGTGACCAACACCGGCAGATATCACCGGCGGCTCCACCCAGCGGACATCACCGGCGGCCACTCTCCGTCCGACCGTCTTAGTCCGACGTAGCCTACTTTAGTAGCCCTTCGATATTTCAGCCCCACCACTTTGCACTGGAGGATATTTACACCCCTCCGAGCCAAGCTAAGTTGGATCAGTCAGCTTATCCGTTAGCCGAGTCAAGCCAATGGTTCGCTGGTTGTTTCAGCCTCTCTTTGCGGGCTTAGCCAACTACGCCTGTTTTTTGGGCTTGGTGGTTGATTTTGTTCCTTTGATATCTCCTTCATATGAGGTCCGAATTGGATGATTTTTGGCTCATTGCGATCGTATTTCAATATCCTACATCATGAAGGTAAAAATTTTACACTTGGAGATGAATATTTTTGGAGAAAGGCGCTCGCCAAGTAAAGTCATTGAAAAATGGATCACGTCATCAACATGTTAATTCCGCTTCGTCAACCGAGTGCCAACTAACTTCTTGCCATACAAGTTTACACATTAGCAAATTTCCATCATATCAGTAGAAGTTGCGTCACATCAACTGCTCCTGCTCCAACAACAATCTATTTCTCGACTTACTCCACATGAAAATTTGTTTGTCCAGTAACTTCTTCATCGTACGTCCTAATTGAGCGATTTTCGGCTCGTTGCGATCGCATGTCAATTTCCAATAACACGAGGGAGGAATTTCAACGTTTAAATAAATATTATTTTTTGATTGGAGCGGCGACATCGAAGAGGGACGCATTTTAAATCACCATGTGTAGCCCTCAAAGATTGATGTTAAGTCGATTTAAGTCGACAACATGAAAAGTTCGCGCTTGTTGTGTAGATTTTAAAATCTCAAGACACTTATGTTCGGTGATGACCATAACTGCTACAGTCCATTTGATCGAGCTGTTGTAGTCGGTTCCTCGCAAAACATCAGTAGTCCAGTTGATCGAACTGCCGCAGTCCTTTTTCGTATAATTACTACAGTCCAGTTGATCGAATTGATGTAGTCCGGTTTTCCTCAAAAACTGTTTCAGTATAACTTTCCTCACAACTGCTTCAGTCCAATATGATCGAACTTCTGTAGTTGGTTTCTCAAAGAATCGCTTGATCTAGTTTTATTTACAATCACATATTCACTGATCGCATTTCTTGAAATACAGTTTCATGGCAACTATCTTCAATCCAGTTTTGATTCAACTGGTGAATTCCAGCCCCGCAGACAAATCTAGTTGCTGAGTCAAGCCAAGACGCTAAGGCAACTACATTAGTCATCGTCGCTGGAAAACATCAACATAGCTAGTGGACATCCTAATCACCTCATAAACGAAGTCGTAATAAATACGTATACAATTTACATATTTTCGCTTCTTTTCATATAATCATTCATACTTTTATTCAATGGGACACCTACAATGTGGCGAGCATTTCCTCACAAGGAGATGCACACATTTCAATTCTGCGCATGTGGAATACTGGTATTCGCCCCCCGCGCGAGTTCCAGATAGCAGACAGCTTCAAAATTTCATGCGCGAGCAAGATGCAGCAAGGCAGTACACCCTTGTGCAAGTATTGAGTGGCATGATAATCACTATCTTCTGGGGGCGAGTTGCGTATCACTTTAATGTGACTGACCATCATTTGGAGGCGAGATATGTAAAACCTCATGGTCTAAAGTAACTCTTTTGAGGCAAGCTAAGTAACACTCCACACGCTTGGGGGCGAGTTACGTAGTACCTAAATGTGATGCAAAATTCAGCTACTGAAAATCGGAACAAAGGGAAACCTGAACTTCTTAATACTACATGAGTTACAGGATTAATAGGGGGAGAGTATACACCCTAATATTTCGACGCAATTATTGCAATCAGTAACGTTAAACAGCTAGAGTTAAGTTGATCGAACTATCACTAGTGGAAAATGAAATTTTAACTACTTTCTGGGTTTTACGAAAACCACTGCTGCCTGTCTGACGTAACCATAGGAGCTGTGAGCCGCTGTAGTTTTTTTGGAAAAAAAAAATGGAAAACGAAAACTTGTCTCAAAAACAGCAGTTCTTTTAGGGGGTATTTTTGTAAAAATACTGAATTTATAGAACCACTGTGGGAGAAAATGGTTTCACAGCTTCAAATTTATGCTATAACTTTATCTCTCTCTCCCTTTTTTTCAATCTATCCTAGATGCGGTCTCTCTTCCATCTTCTTCATCTCTTCCAGAAAAACGCTAACCCTGAATTCGCCGTTTCATTGTAATTCGTTCTACCACGAAACCCTAGTCGTTGCCCCACAAGTTGAATTGATTCTCCCAAAACTATGATTCTATCTATAGCTTTGCATCTATTTATTCGATCTATTTCGTTTTATAACCAAAGAAGAAATCAAACCTCCTTTCAATTCATCATCAGTAAGAAATTAGTGATGAAGAGGTTTTGGTTTGAAGCAGTTCTTCCATTAGGAATTATCAGTGGATTTCTTTGTGTTGGGAAATTCTCAATTTCACATCTACAAATGGCAAGGTAAGAAATAAAAACCCCTAATTTTCTTAGATTTTATCGACCAAAAAAAAATAATCTTAGATTCTGTAAGATGAGCAGGACTAGGTCATTTTTTTTTTATTTTTTTTTTCTTAATACTGATTCATTGACAATATTTGCCAAATTTGATGGATTTTGCGATTTCGTGGTTGGCATATTCATTGTTTGTTTTTTTCCCCTGAAACCCACTCGTGTTCTCATGTCTTGTTCTTCAGTACATAATCACCATTATCCCCAGAGATCAGTAGGTTGAGCTATTTACAGTGGTTATAAAGATGATTATCCTAGTGTGTAAGTTTACTGACTTTTGATAAGATAACTTGTCATTCTTGTTATTTAGATGCCACTACTATTCTTACTTCAGGATTTGATGGTCTCAGCCTTCTAAGCATCACATTTTCTTGATACTGTTTTACAAGGAGATGGGAATATGCAAAAAATTTCTGATGTAACAAATCAAGAGCAGCACCAACCATCTCCTGTGACAATCCATGTACAATCTCATACACCCTATATTGCATCATGTTCTGTACCAGTTCTATATGAATAGCACGTTAGGATTTTCCATTTGGTAGTGGTTTAAAGATGAAATTTTCCATTGTTAATGAATAATCATATCTCTATCAGGTCGAGGGAAAGTCAAAAAATTATATATTTTCGCTTGCAGTATCGATTGTTTTATCCAGGAAGTATGAATATAATCTGGATAACGGAAACGATGTATTTTATATTGGTCAAGGTGGCAATGATGTTAAGGATAAATGTCAACAAACCAATGACCAAGTAATGTCGCGCAGAAACTTGGCGCTAGAGGTGCATAGCTTAAATAATCTTGATTGTTTTTGTAAATTTTAAGATGGGAAACCCGGAAGAACTTGCACCTATGATGGGTTGTACAAGTCGGTAGATGTAGAAGTCGATCACTCACTATAAACCAACTTAGTAATCCTTCATTTGTGTCTCATTTTGATTTTACTTTATTTGTAGGTGATTAAATACTGGACAGAGAAAGGTGCTTCCAAATTTATTGTTTTTAAGTTTCACCTTAAACGACTCCAAGGTCAGCCTCCATTGACAACTAAACAGGTATGATGTTAGATTAGTGTAGACAGAGTTTGTTGAGCTTTGCTTGGATTCATTTTTATGATTCAATTGTTTAAATTTTACGTTAATAGGTCAAGTATTGTAAAGGGCATATTGTTCCTAAATCCTAATCTGACTATTGTTTATTTTCCTGATTTTTTTTTAAAATTCTAACGAAGTTTTCTCGTTTACACTATGGTGAAGTGGGGAGGCATATCTTCGGAAGAGCATGATGAAGCAGTTATGCTTGAGGCTGCACTATTTGGTGGAGTTCCCGAATGGCATGCATATAATTACCCGTACCCAACTCGTCAAAATAGAAATATGGGCTACTATCCTCAGTCAGCACCTCGTCCTCCATCACCTACACTGACAGCTCAGCGTTTACTTAGAGAACAACAGGTGTGTACTCTTTTAGTGGCTGAGAAACTCTTCTTATCATGACCGTATTGAGCCAACATTGAACTATTGAGCCAACATTGAACTCACAGGATGATGAGTATCTTGCATCTCTGTAAGCGGACACAGAAAAAGCTGAAGCACGCCTTTTAGAAAACAGCTGCGGAGTAGCGGTGCTTGAAGAAGAAAGAAAGAAGGAGCGGGAAGATCAAAATAAATTATTGGAGGAAGAGGTAACCTTTACTCTCTTTTTGCTGATAATTGGTGAGATGAGTTTTTATGTATTTAACACTACTTTCTGTTCTATGTTGAACCTAGGAATCAACTAGGGCCAGTGTTTAGAAATGACCTTTTGTGCTTCACTTTTTTGCTGCCTTGATGCTTGCACATCTAGTTTTATTATTAGGCGCACACTTTTTTGGGATTTAGAAGTCCAAAACCTTGGCTTTGATGCAGGACTCAGATCCGTTTTACTCTTGTCATATTTTCAGTTTTTCTAGCATTTTATGGGTCATGTTTGTTTATATTTATAATTTTAGCATTTTCTTTATCCAATGTGATGCTGCATATCGCCTCAGCATATTCGTAAACCTTGACTAGGATATTGCGTGATAGATAAGACAGAAATCAAGTTGAAAGACCAAAGAGATGGTTTTTGGTCTTCGCTCATTGCTACTGGCGTCAATTACATTACAGAACTGAATGTTATGTCAGTTGTCTGAGCTTATGTTTTTGGTGCTGCTTAGTTTCATCTTATGTTTATTTATTCTTTAAAAGTAGTCTTAGCTTCAATTTTGCAGACTTGTTATACCAAAGTCAATTGTATGAATGTGGCCCGCTGTGTCATTGCGGTGATGGTTGTGCAAACAAATCATCACAGCGTGGGATAAAGTACTTATTAAAGGTTGCATATTTGTTTATTTTACTGATAACATTTGTATCAATAAGAACCCAATTATAATGTATGGCTTTATATCTATCTTGATAGGTTTTCCGTACGGAAAGTAAAAGATTGGGAGTAAGAAGTTGGGAATAGATTCCCTATGGTGCTCTTGTATGCGAATGAATACACGCGTGTTTAGAAAATGTAATTAGTGTTGCTGATTCGTAACAAGACAGTGCTCATATTGCAGGTAAGATAAATTGATAGAACACTAGTGTTTACCCATATTGCACAGATAACTTAATTTGAATCCTTTGGCTTTTAGCGTAAATGAACTTCTACCGATAACCTTCCTAATAATTTTTCAGGTGGTAGAAATTACAAGAGGAGGCAAGGTGAAACATGAACTCGACAAAATAACTGGACACATCAATGTAAATCAATGTACTTTTGTGTTGAGTGAACTCATCTACTTTAGTTTTTCGGTTACATATGAATCATTTGGAAGATTGAAATTGTTTGTGCAAGTTGACAGTACTCTCTACTCATAGTCGTGTAGCACCACAACTATGTTTCATGCAGCATACTATTTTTGAGGATGTTGATCATCTGGATGTGCTTATAACATGCAGGTATGGTGTATGATTCACATCTTGTCACCACCTCTCCTGTTTTGAAGACTGAATTAAGTTGTTAATCGGCAAACGAAGACACACATGGTGAAGTGGTGCAAGTAAAATTCTACTAAATTGTATAGGGATGTTTTGAAGTTTTTCTAGTTAAATAGGTGAAAGGAATTGAAGCTGAGTACTTTTTAGTGTTGAAGTTTTCAGATTTGAAATAGGGGTGATTTCAGTTGTAATGAAGATTGCAATAAAATGCTCATTCAGGAAGAAATTCGTTATCATCATAATTTTGATCTCATTTATAGTTATGAAATTCTATACTGTGTTATTGGTTGTAGCTTTAGGATCAGCCGAATCAGCTTTAGATTTAGCTGAATCAAATCTGATTTTTTTTATAAAATAAAATCGATATAAACCACTGTGTCTATCAGTGTTATTGGTATTACTGTTCGAACCAGTGGTTTTTTTAAAGATTTCAACGTATGTGAGACACAGTCGTTTTGGAAAAAACCACTTCTATATTACAGCTGATGAACACAGTCGTTTTTAGTGATATTACCTCTTGTCCTGACAGTGGTTTAACTTTCATTTTCCACTAGTGTATTGTAGTCCAGTTCTTATGCAACTGCGGCATTCACTTGGAAGCAACTGATGCAGTCCAGTTTTGCTCATCAATTCTGTACTCAGTCAGACGCAACTGATGCAATCCAGTTTTTCTCATCAATTCTGTTCTCAGTCCAGTTTTGCTCATCAATTCTGTTCTCAGTTGGACGCAATTTATGCAGTCTAGTTTTATTTATA
This sequence comes from Papaver armeniacum, assembly GCA_023531295.1. NCBI lineage: Eukaryota > Viridiplantae > Streptophyta > Magnoliopsida > Ranunculales > Papaveraceae > Papaver > Papaver armeniacum. The sequence goes on from JAJJWW010017191.1 coordinate 812,606, forward strand.
ACTGTTACACTCAGGTTTATCGAATTGCTTTAATCCAGTTCCTCAGCAATTGCTGCAGTCTAGCTAATCGAAGCTATCTAAATTCTCTGCAAAGAAGCGAGGTTTAGGAATTCCACTGAAAGTAGTATTTGATTCAACAATGAAGAACTTGGTGACATACTGGTCGAGTTCTTTCCAGCTCTAACAAGTCAAGTTCGTGACTAAAGATTATAGCATCAAAGACACGACGACGTTTGGAACGAAGTGACCAGCCATGGAGTCTGCAGAGCTGGCTTATTGATACATGCATCCTTAGCATGGTAATGAGGAATATGAGTGATTATAATGGAGGACGTGGGTTTTCCAAAAGTGGGCAAAGGAAGTATGAAATCTTCTGTCCATGAGTAAGGATTTTCGACAAGGAAAGGGAAATGTAAATATTGAACCATGTTCGCCCGTGTACATGCTAAATATGATTATTGTGTTGGATGCTCCAAACCTCCACTTGGATGTACTAAAACATACAAAAAGTTACAGAAGTTAGGATTGTTTTTTACCTCTTTTCCGTTATTGATTTAGATGGTGATCTTTTTCTCATCTGAGATGAATTCAGGGATCGATAAACAAATGTCAGATGTGAAGTTAGTAAACTTACAATCGAAGTAACTAAATCGAGGAATTACAATGTGATTGATGGTTTATACACAAATCGAACAATGAGATTTTGAAATTGAAGAAATTGAACTGGTGAGTTGTAAAAAAGGCTTTAGCCTAGGACTCTTTAACGGTGAGTTATATAGCTAGTTCTGGTGCCTACCACATTGCTGGCAGCAGTGTATTGTATTGCCGTTTGTTTTGTGGCAGTGTTTTGTCTTAAGTGCACGAACCGTGTATGATTCTAGCTAATTTGATCCGAGTTCCAAAACAGAACATCCAAAGAAATCAGAACCGTGACGGATATTAAACCAATTGCTCACTTCATATACAGTCTATAGTTGAGGTCAATTTCCTCCAACATTTCATCTCGCATCTTTGATGATCTCTCCAACAATTCCAAAATCTGGGGGACTCTCCTAGAGTTATAGATTGCATGAATCGAATAACTTTCATATGTATAAAATATGAAACTCAGCTTGCCAGAATGCAAGTGCAGTTGCTCGAACGATGGATGTTGAATAAAACCGAGAGAAAATTTCAAAACATGATTTTAATGGAAGCACATTAACTGTGCTACAGTGACACCGGATACCTTGGCCCGATCTTTTCCTTTTTTAGGAAGAAAGTTGGTTGGCTGATAGCCGACACTACACCAAAACCAGGATTTTGTAACAGTGCAACCTGTCACAGTTTATTTTTCAGTCGCAGATACACCTGTGATAAGTCCTGCAACAGTTATAACTGTTATTAAATTTTGTATTCGTGATAATAATTAGGAATATTAAATTCTTTTATAAGTCACAATAATATTTGTTGACAATTTTACAGACAATCACAATTATAATTCAAAGTGATGATTCCACCCAAATATTTCACAACTTCTAAAACAACCCCAAAATTATAACACTTTGAATTTTACTTGTCACTAATTTTCCCACATTTGTACAAACTAACAATTATATTTCATTTCTATAAATCAAAATATATTTTTCTTTTTCTTTTTAACTTTTTTAATATTAGAAAATAGGATCAAGACCAAGTCAACAAGTCATGACTTTATAGAAATTTGACTTTGACATATCTGCTTCTTCCGAAGACGGTGAAAATTACCAGACACCCTTATCGGAATAACTGCAATAAAATTTCTGAAGATTGTGAAAATGACCAGACTACCCTTATTGGAAATAAGTAAAGTAAATATTATAGACTGTGAAAATGACAATATTACCCTTACTGGAAATTTGTGCAATAAATATTATTTAGAATGTGAAAATGACCAGACTACCCTTATTAAAAATAAGTAAAGTTAATATTTCAGACTGTGAGAATGACCATATTACCCTTACTAGAAATTAATGCAATAAACATCATGGAGACTTTATAAAATGACCAAACTGCCCTTATCAAAAATAAGTCAAGTAAATATTACAAACTATGAAAATGACCATTTTACCCTTTACTTATTTCCGATAAGTGGTAGTACGGTCATTTTCACAGTCTCCATAATATTTATTGCACTTTTTTTAATAAGGGTAATATGTCATTTTCACAGTCTTTAACATTACTTTATTGATCTATGATAAGGGTAGTATGGTCATTTTCACAGTCTCCATAATATTTATTGCACTTTTTTCCAATAAGGGTAATATGGTCATTTTCATTGTCTGTAAGAATTACTTTACTTATTTCCGATAAGGGTACTATGGTCATTTTCACTGTCTCCATAATATTTATTGCACTTTTTTTCCAATAAGGGTAATATGGTCATATTCACAATATTTAAGAATTACTTTACTTATTTCCGATATGGGTAGTATGGTCATTTTCACAATCTCCATAATATTTATTGCACTTTATTCCAATAAGGGTAATATGGTCATTTTCACAGTCTTTAACATTTACTTTACTTATTTCCGATAAGGGTAGTATGGTCATTTTCACAGTCTCCATAATATTTATTGCACTTTTTCCAATAAGGGTAATATGGTCATTTTCACAGTCTGTAAGAATTACTTTACTCATTTCCGATAAGGGTAGTATGGTCATTTTCACAGTCTCCATATTATTTATTGCACTTTTTCCAACAAGGATAATATGGTCATTTTCACATCATGTAAGAATTTCTTTACTTATTTACGATAAGGGTAGTATGGTCATTTTCACAGTCTTCATAATATTAATTGCACTTTTTTCCAATAAGGGTAATATGGTCATTTTCACAGTCTGTAAGAATTACCTTACTCATTTCCGATAAGGGTAGTAACGTCATTTTCACAGTCTCCATAATATTTATTGCATTTTTTTCCAATAAAGGTAATAGGGTCATTTTCACAGTCTGTAAGAATTACTTTACTTATTTCCGATAAGGGTAGTATGGTCATTTTCACAGTCTACATTATATTTATTGCATTTTTTTCCAATAAGGGTAATATGGTCATTTTCACAGTCTATAAGAATTACTTTACTTATTTCTGATAAGGGTAGTATCGTCATTTTCACATTCTCCATAATATTTATTGCACTTTTTTCCAATAAGGGTAATATGGTCATTTTCACAATCTGTAATATTTACTTTACTTATTTTTGATAAGGGTAGTATGGTCATTTTCACAGTCTCCATAATATTTATTGCATTTTCCAATAAGGGTAATATTGTCATTTTCACAGTCTCTAAGAATAATTTACTTATTTCCGATAAGGGTAGTATGGTCATTTTCACAGTTTATCCGATATATTTGAACCTATGATGTTCAATTCTGATATATTTCGTCTCCAGTTCATCCGAAAGAGAAACTCAGCTTTACCTTTAGAAATATGTGAACCTGTGATGTTCAATTCTGATATATTTCGTCCTCAGTTCATCCGAAATCGAGAAACTCAGGTCTAACTGTTGTAATATTTGAACCTGTGATGTTCAATTATGATATATTTCCTCTCCAGTTCATCCGAAAGAGAAACTCAAGTCTAACTTTAGTAATCTTTGAACCTGTGATGTTCAATTATGATATATTTCACCTCCAGTTCATCCGAAAGAGAAACTCGGCTCTACCTCTAGTAATATTTGAACTTGTGATGTTCAATTCAGATATATTTCGTCTCCAGTTCACCCGAACGAGAAACTTAGGTCTAACTTTAGTAATCTTTGAACCTGTGATGTTCAATTATGATATATTTCGTTTCCAGTTCACCCGAACGAGAAACTCAGGTCTAACTTTAGTAATCTTTGAACCTGTGATGTTTTACTTATTATGATATATGTCGGCTCCAGTTCATCCGAACGAGAAACTCAGGTCTAACTGTTGTAATATTTGAACCTGTGATGTTCAATTATGATATATTTCTTCACGAGTTCATCCGAAAGAGAAACTCAGCTTTACCTCTAGTAATCTTTGAACCTGTGATGTTCAATTATGATATATTTCGTCTCCAGTTCATCCGAAAGAGAAACTCATCTCTACCTCTAGTAATATTTGAACTTGTGATGTTCAATTCAGATAGATTTCGTCTCCAGTTCACCCGAACGAGAAACTCAGGTCTAACTTTAGTAATCTTTGAACCTGTGATGTTCACTTATGATATATTTCTTCTCGAGTTCATCCAAGAGAGAAACTCAGCTTTACCTCTAGTAATCTTTGAACAAAGAATGTTCAAAACTAGTATATTTCTGATCCAGTTCATCCAAATGAGAAACTCGTGTCTAACTCTAGTAATCTTTGAACCTGCGATGTTCGAAACTGATATATTTCTTCTCCAGTTCATCCGAATGAGAAACTCAGGTCTAACTCTAGTAATCTTTGAACTTGCGATGTTCGAAACTGATATATTCCTGATCCAGTTCGTCCGAATGAGAAACTCAGGTCTAACTATAGTAATCTTTGAACCTGGGATGTTCGAAACTGATATATTTCTTCTCCAGTTCATCCTACTGAGAAACTCGGGTCTAACTCTAGAAATCTTTGAACCTGCGATGTTCGAAACTGATATATTTCTTCTCCAGTTCATCCAAATGAGAAACTCGGGTCTAACTCTAGTAATCTTTGGACCTGAGATGTTCAAAACTGATATATTTCTTCTCCAGTTCGTCCAAATGAGAAACTTGTGTCTAACTCTAGTAATCTTTGAACCTGCGATGTTCAAAACTGATATATTTCTTCTCCAGTTCGTCCAAATGAGAAACTCGGGTATAACTCTAGTAATCTTTGAACCTAGAATGTCCAAAACTAATATATTTATGATCCAGTTCATCCAAATGAGAAACTCGGGTCTAACGCTGGTAATCTTTGAACCTGGGATGTTCAAAACTAATATATTTGTGATCCAGTTCATCCAAATGAGAAACTATTGTCTAACTCTAGTAATCTTTGAACCTGCGATGTTAGAAACTGATATATTTTTGATCCAATTCATTCAAATGAGAAACTCAGGTCTAACTCTAGTAATCTTTGAACCTCCGATGTTCGAAACTGATATATTTTTGATCCAGTTCGTCCGAATGAGAAACTCAGGTCTAACTATAGTAATCTTTGAACCTGGGATGTTCGAAACTGATATATTTCTTCTCTAGTTCATCCGAATGAGAAACTCAAGTCCAACTCAAGTAATCTTTAAACCTGAGATGTTCAAATCTGACAAATCTTATCTTCACTTCATCCGAATGATGTTAAAATAAGGTCTATCTTTACTAATCTAGTTAGCTTCGTGGCATCTGCCGCTAATCGAAACTCTTTGGCACCAAGATCTTTACCGACATGAAAATAACACATGCTTCTCACACACTTCCCTTAATCCATATGAGAACCCTAAACCAAATACAGCCCGTTCGGATCTTTACACGATCCGCATGATAAACTTTAGGTTAATATGAACCGTCGATGCTTCTATCAAAACCCAAAACTCATCTTCTCTCACTTCATTCCCCCATTTCTATCTTATCTTATCTCTTTCTCAACTTCTCTGGTCTCTCTCCAGCGGAAAAAAAAACCCCTAAGTTACCATCAACACAGCCGCGGCCACCTTCACTCAATCACTCGCTATCACCACTGCTAGTCGCCCTATAGCTGATTGGAAATGCTTAAATGTACTAATCTGATTATGTACTTTGTTTGATTGAATTTGAAACGGGAAGTTGAAGAGAGGTTTCTGAGATTTGAAACCTAACTTGTTAGAGTGAACAGATTTAAGGGTTTCTTTTGTTTTATGGATTATTTCAAGAACTGAAGCCAAATTAGAGTCTCTTCGTGTTGTTTTAAAAGCCCTATATCTTGAATTTAAAATCAAAGGCAAGTATGATTTTCTGCTGTTCACTTCATTGATTTTGATGGGTTAAATAGCATTACTAACTTGGTTGTAATTTTCGATTTTACAGAGAAAAAAGTGAATCCCGAGTTTGAATCGATTCTTGAAGTTTTTGGATTCCTTGTTAAATCTTGTATGAGTTAAGGTTTTGAAGTTTTATGCTTAAATTTTACCCTTTTAATGTGTATTATTTCTGATCTGTGTTTTGGGGTTCTGCTAGATTCGTGACTTATTTTAAGTATGGAATTTGTTAATTGGTTTAGTATTGGTTGTTGGTTGCAGCTCAAGGATGGATACACGATAATGGGATATTGGGTTTGAATGTTGATGTTTTGAAGATGAAGAGATGGTGAGAATTGGGTCTTGTTAGCATTGATTTAGTTTCAGTCTTAGTCTGATAAGTATTTGAAGATTTACTTATGTCAATTTTAACATTTTTAATAAGAATTTTTCTGATTTAATGACGTTTTCAACAAATATTTTAGGGAGTTGTTCGTAGTACGTTTTCTTTCTCCTTTGTCCGTGTTTACTTGATAGATTATCTAGTTTTTTTGGGTGTTTTAGATTATTTGGGAATTATGCTTATTTTTTTTTTTGATTTGCAGACATGGGTTTTATTTGATTCATGGACTACATGAAGTTGAAAGATGTTGAATGGTGATAGAGATTCTTACAACAAGGAAGTCCTACTAAGAGCTAGTAGTGTGGTTTAGACCTCAGTTTGAATCTAACCTTCTCCCTAAAGTCATGGTAATTACTGTATGTGTTTACATTTCCTATTTCCTACAAAGAAAATGTTCCTCTATGGTTAAGAATTCGGATCCCGCATAAATAATCTAGGCCACATGCCAAGCGTATCTATTCTTTTGTATGGTTTGATGAGAAACTAGTGCTGCCAATTGCCAAGATGTTCTTTGTTCTGTTTCTTAAATATTGAATCCTTGAGTTATGAAATATAATTGGTAAAAAACTTGACCATGATTTGTGTTCTATGTTGTAATATGTTTCAGGAGCAAAGGCGACCTTGGGTTGGGATCCTCATTCTCTTTTCCAGTTCATTCACCAAAAAAGAAAGCAGGTAACTGTGTTTGCTGTGGATGTCTTCCAGCTTTAATTCGGCACAACAAGTGTGGAGTTTCTGCATTCAGGCAGGCAAATGGTTATGGAGCATTGAGGGATGCACTGGTTTCAGACAATGTTAGGTTTCAAAGGTAATTTGTTCTAACATTTGATTACTCTCAGGTGCATGTTGGTATCAACTTTGTGTTGGGATACATCAGTGAGACATGCTCTCTTGGTATCAACTTTGTGTTGGGAGAGACTAAATGAAAAATGCTTTAACAAGTATCTTTTCTCTTGAATAATCATTATCATGTTGCTTTCTATATATTTGATGAAGATGTTTGATCCCAGTCAGGTGACGGTAAGATTGTCATGCCTTTGAGTTCAAAGTTTTAAATTTTGCTTCTATTTTTGGGTCTTGGGACATCTAATTATTTTGCTACAACTATTTATTGATTTTCCTTTTATTAGTTCCCTTCCTAGAAGACTACGTAGTCCTCTTAGAAGATCATCTCTGTTGGTCATCGGCGTAGCCGTTCTCCTATTCGCAGGCCTCTTCGTTCACGGTCATGCTCAATCTCGCCACGCAGGTAAAATTTTGACCAGCAGATGTTTCAATCACTAGTTTATTTGGTACAACTAAACTGCATGTAGCTTTTAGTGAAATGTAATTGTTCCCATTTTCCCCATCAGTTTGGTATAATGTTCTTCAATGCATGTTAGAAGATGTACTAGCTTCCTGTCAAATCCTGAAGGAGAATTCTAATTACAATCATTTATTGTGAGATGCTAGAGAATAGGGATATTTTGTCCATGTTATCGCGCTTGTTCACTTGCTTCTTCTTTTTACTGTAGTATGTTTATTTGTGTTGTCTGTTTATGATCATCATGTGAATTCTAGGCCTGGGAGAGGAAGAAGCAGGAGCCATAGCAGTAGCAGCAGCTCACCACCTCCTAAACCATGAGAAGTCCGTGGATTTGGACCTGCTAATGGAATTTCTTTGCTTAGGGCCTACTATGGTGTTTTGAGATTCGTCATGGGAAGTGGTGTCAAGGGTTGCGAGGTACAATCTGCTGCCATTCTTTCATGTAGTCCAGTCTTTTACCCTCTATCTGCTTGATATTATACTTAACTTCAATTTGTAATTGTTGTACAGGTTATTGTGAGTGGAAAGCTTAGGGCAGCTCGTGCGGAGTCAATCAAGTTAAGGATGGATACATGATTTCTTCTGGTCACTACATTGATTCAGCCGTTAGACAGGTCAGTTTGTACCCCTCAACCGTTATTTACTGTTACTCTCTTAAATCTTTATGAATCTTTCGTTAGTATATTTTGAGTGGTAATTGTGGTTTGGTTTAAGTGCTGAGTGTCATGGGAAAATGAGGAAATTTTATATATAAATGGGTAATGCGTCAATATTTCATTGATGTTAACACCTTGGAGATCTGATGCCTTGAATCTCTTCTTTGTATGTTATTGTTTTCTCCCAATTTTGTTTGTTTAATATTGGTTAAGAGTTTGATTGTGGGCGGAGAGTTTGAGGTGATGATTAGGTAATTTCCCTATTGGTTTGATCGTCAAAATGATGGCATAAATGTGCTCTAGCTGATCATTCCCTCCCTTCTCAAAAACCAAAATTCTATGTCTATTTTTCAGTGTTACTTTTCTTCTGCAAGTTATATGGTATTTCAGTTGTTTCTGGGATCTCCTTTCATCTTCTAACTTAAATTTTACTTTCATCTGCTTTTTGTTGAGCAGGGTGGTTCTTGGTGTCAAGGTCAAGATCATGTTGGATTGGGATCCTAAAGGAAAGAAGGTCCAGTGGCTCCATATTACCTGAGGTTGTTACAGTCCACCAACCCAAGGATGAAGAATACTTCATTAGCAGGAAGAAAGGAAAGAGTGTATTGTGAATGAGAATCTTATGTCAGGTGCTTCCTGGAATGCGAAATTGCAGGTCCATGGTTTTTTGTTTTGTTATTTTTTAGCATTGCAGGTCCAGGATGATCCAATGGTAACCTGTATTTTTTTTGTATTTTTTTTTGTTTAAATGTAACGAAATTCTTTACGAGAATAGCTGTAACATAAATTTTAATAACTGTGACAAATAAACAACACGTGTCATCACCACGATTGTGTGGTTGCCTGCCACGTGGCGGTCCTCAAAAACACGTGGCGTCTCGGTGTCAGTTGCAAATCTACAGCAACATATAGATGGTGACAAAAAGTGTGACAAAAAAGACACGTGTCGAGACAAGAAAAATTGCTAAATCATGTTGCAATTAATTATCAGAACGGTCTGAAATTGTGACTTTCATAAAAACTTGTCACATAAAAAACTGTTGCAATAATTTATAACAATATTAATAACGGCGTTTTTATTACGGACTATATGTGTTACAAAACTTATCAGTAACAGATATGCCCTGTGATAAAATTCCTGATTTGGTGTAGTGCGATCTTTTCTTCGTTTCTTGGTCAAATTCATATCTTTAAGTGCTCACAAAATAGAGCGGTAAGCCGGGGGTGGTTTGCAAAATAGACTTCGCCAAAGCCTTCGACCATGTCTTGTGGGAATTTCTGGATGAAGTGCTCGCAAAAATGGGTTTTGGTTCAATTTGGAGGAAGTGGATACAGGGGTGCATCAACAACACTCCAATTTCAGTTCTCATTAACGGTTCGGCTCATACCAAATTTATTTCAGGCAAAGGTTTAACCCAAGGTGATCCTCTTTCTCCTTTTTTTGTTTTTGATTGTCTCTGAAGCTTTGAATTTAATGTTCCAAATTGGTCATAACCGGGGCGGGATTGGAGGCTTTGAAATGAGCCAAAATGGAACTAAGATTAGTCATTTGCAGTTCGCAGACTACACCTTAGTCTTCTTAGACAATTCTCTAGATCAAATGAAGATTAGAATAGTCACAGAGCATACATTTAGGATGAGAGTGGTTTTTATGGTTTATTTTTCTTCTGTTCTTTTTAGTTGAAATGCAAAGATTGATTGAAGTGTCTATCCACAAAGGGGGTACAAGTATTGTAGCATGCCAATCTAAATCAACCTAAAGATCAATCTAAGAAAGTTAATTGGCACTGTCTGAAAATTTTCTTTAGATTGTCGATCAGTGTAAGACCTTTATTTTTTCACTCCCCAAAAAGAATGAAGTGTTCTGTCCAATTAGTTTAATGGGCAGTGTCAATAAAATTTCAACCAAAATCCTGGCTTCAAGGTTGAAATATATTTTTATTTTATTTTTGATCAATAAAACGATAGAATTTATATAAAAGAATAAAGAATCACACAGTTACAGAGTTACAATACCTTAGCCCATAATGGACCGAAGTGAAGGAAAAGTACAGAAAGACATCAAAACAATTATCTCCGGACTAATTCTTTCCATTTGAAGACTAACATTTCAAATCTTGTGTTGTTTAGAGCCTTTGAGGGATGAGATCAGTACAAAATATTTGCCTTAATATCTAATATGATCTTCTGAGCGTCTTTCTCTTTTGCCTCTGCGACAAACATCCTTTGATTACGTTCCCTCCAGATGTTCCAACAAATGGCATAAGGAAGGATGTTCCAAATAAAATTTCCACTTAGCGTAAAATATTTTCTATCTCTGTCTTTGAAAGCATCCTTTATGTCATCTCCTGGAGCTCTTCCCACTCCAAAACCATTTAACAATATGTCCCATATGGAGTGAGCTACAGAACAATGTAAGAACAAGTGATTTATAGTCTCTAATTCCTTCTTGCACATACAACATTTGTTTACCAACGTTCTCCCTCTTTTTTCTAGATTATCTTGAGTTAGCAAGGAATTATGATGGATCAACCACGTGAAAAAGCTAACTTTGGTCGGTACATTATTATTCCAAACAGTCTTGTGGGAGGAAGGAATTAGAGATGAGTAGCAGGAGCGTACCATAAATGCCCCGTTTGTTGTCCACTTCCATCTTCTCTGGTCTTCAATATCATTCAATGTCACGCATTGCAGCTTGCTCGAAAGTTCCCCTGCTTCTACAATCTCAGTATCTGATAGTCTCCTCCTCATGTCCAGGTTCCAATTCGACTGCCCTTGCATGTCTCTGCTGTAAAATTGTTTGAAAACATTGTTTTTCTTCCTTGAGACATTGTAAAGGTTGGGAAAGGAAATTTTCAAAGGAGCATCACCCAACCACTAGTCTTCCCAAAATCTAGTTATATCCCCTTTACCCACTTTATGCACGATCCCTTTATAAAAACTCTCCATTTTGTTGGTGACCCCTCTCCATATCCCGCTCCCATACTTTGACTTAATAATCTTATAAGATAATTCATTGAAAAAAGGTACTTAAGGGAGGTACCTCAACCCAATAAATACAACCGAAAAAAAAAGGAAACAGAAAAGGGATTCGGTCACCCAAAGAAGAAAAAGAACCAAAAAAACAAAGTATAAAGCTCATGATCTTACTTTTGAAGATCCAAATCAATGAGAATGATAGAAATTTGTGTCCCACAATGCTATTACTGTGTTGGCCGTTAATCCTAACATTTTAGTGCTAGACTCCGTCCAAAAGAAAGCTTGAATCTTGATATCTCTAATCAAACTTGCCAAATTTCTCTTTTTGTTGTTGAAGATCCTTGAATTTCTTTCATTCCAAATGCACCACCATATAGCTACCGGTAAATTGTTCCAAATGCGATTAAGACGCTCGTCACCCCATTCATGCTTCCAAGTTTTTATAGTTGTGGCGATATTAGTGTTGTAGTTCCATCGGAAGCTACATCCTTCGGCAAAGTATGTCCAAATTCTCTTTGTTCTCCAACAACCGTAAAACAAATGAGCACTTGTTTCATCTTGCTCCTCACAAAACTGGCACAACTTATTCACATTAATACCCCTTCTACTTAATTCGTCGGTCGTCATCAATCTTTCATGATAAATAAGCCAAAGAAAGAAATTTAGCTTACATGGGAAAGACCGACTCCAAATAACCTCATGGGTAAGACCGACTCCAAATAACTTCGACTTAATAATCTTGGTATCCCATTTCAGCTTACTCTCGCCATGCTTGTCCTTTATAAGATTTCTCCACTTAGCTTCAGGTTCCTCTTGGTATCTCCACAACCATTTGCATAATAGAACGTCATTCATGATATTCAAATCCCGGATCCCTAACCCTCCTATTTCTTTACTTTGAGCAATTTTACTCCACGCAACAAGAGGGTACTTCTTGTTTACATCTGTGCTATTCCACAAAAACCTTCTCATTAGTCCATTCAACCTTTTTGAAACTGACTTTGGCATTGAAAAAACCGACATCAAGTAGATGGCCAGTGAGCTCAGCACATGTCGAATAAGAACCAGCCTCCCTCCATATGTTAAAAACTTCACACTCCAACCTTGAAGCCTTTTTTCATTCCTTTCAATTATAGTATCCCCGATAGACTTGCTCCTATAAGACCCCTCAGTCGGCATACCTAAGTAATTTATAGGTAATTCTTCCAGAGAGCACCCCAAGCTAATACTTACTAACTCATTACAAGAAGTATTCCCGATACTGATTGCAGAACTTCTAGAAGGATTGATTACCAAACCCGAACAAATTCGAAAGCAGATAAGAGTAGCTTTGATAACTTGGATTTGATCAGGAGAGTCATTTGAGAAAAACAGTGTGTCGTCGGCAAAGAGCAAATGAGTCACTTCTTTTCCATGGTGATTAACCTTGAAACCCTCATATAAATCATTGTGCTCTAACTTGGCTATCATCCGGCAAAGTCCTTCCATCACCATTGTGAACAGAAAAGGAGATAAAGGGTCGCCCTGTCGCAATCCCCTTGAACATTTGAACATACTACCAGGGCAACCGTTGAAATATAAAGGTTGAAATATATTATGGTTGGTCTTGTTAGTCATCACCAAAGCGCTCTTTTAAGCGGTAGACAAATCATCGGTAATTCTCTTATATCGTGTGAGAGTTAGTGTATGTTTTCTGGCGGCAAGATTTTAAAGTTTGATACTGTCCTTTGTCCCAGGAGCATTGTGCCTGTGCCTGATTAAGCTATTTTTCCTTGCAAACGAAGCTTCAGATAGCCTAAAGCTTCTTTCGGGTCTTTACTGGTTGGTATAACACAAGTCACAAATCATTTTTGAAGTTTATTTCTGATGAAAATGTTAAGTTGTTCAGTTTCAGAGATTAAAGACAAATGAAACGACACGGGCATCATCTTTTGACGTTAAAAGAGATTGTGAGAGAAATGCTTGTGCACAAAAAATATCTTCTTGTTTTATCTTGTTGATAGGAATTAAATTATGGACGGGTTTTAAGTTCAGTGGATAATCCTAATAAACGACCATCTGGTAATCATTTTCATGAGGCTGAGTACTCCAATTTAAGCAGAAAGAGGCAATATGGCATGTCGTAATCGTAGTACAAGACATTGGAAGTTCATTAATGTTTCTTTACTTTGCATCAAAACTTGTTTAGTGATGCAAGCGGTGCTCAACATTTTATCGAAGAGGATGTTTCATCCATCCAAAGGGACAACATCTTCTGTTACTGATGTGCAATTAATCTCTGTTAGAAATGGTGCTTGCAGGTGCATTTTCAATTTCGTTTGTAGCACTAGTGAAAAAGAATTAACATCTATTTCGCAGTACCAGTTGTAGTAATTCAGGAGTTTGTTGGAAATTGGAATTGATTAATCTCTCGTGTTTATGTGGATTAATAATGTCTCATGTATCAAGTCAGTCCGACGGGTTAAGAGATTGAGTTAGGAATCCTTGGAATGATTTCATTTTATCGAATGAGTTGATTTGATTAATCTGGGTCAGGAAAGGCTTACCAAAGTTTAAGTTTAGTTTTGAGTCACTCCATCGTAATACCAGTAATCAAACTGCACTTCATTGCATTCTTCTTATTCTGGTATACCCATGCACGCAGAGCTCCGAGAAATGCCTCCCAAGTGCCAAGATACATTCCTATCATCAAACCCATCTTGAGTTTAATGAGTGACCAGAATGCAAAAAAGTAATAAAAATAAACGAAAACTAAAAACCAATCAGCTATGAATGTAGAGGCCCGGCTGCACCACACACAAACGCATCGCAAACTGATCAATCAATACATCAATTGGTTTAGCTGATAGCCCATGTAGGACTATTCTTCGCACGGACACACACATACTACGCAAGCAATATATTTTTCCTTTTTGGGGGTTGGCTGATAGCTCATGTAGAGCTATGTAGGATGGGCATACAATTCATAGCTGATTGGCGATATGAAGTGCAATTTTAACTTATTATATACAAGATTTACAAGATTGCGTTCTCGGATGTGGGACTATATACATAGCGGGATGTTTTAACTAGAAGCTAGCCCAAATTGTTCCGGCAATTAATCAGAACAAACAAGGGAAACCAAATCCTTTAACGAAGAAAAGCATCTTCGGGGGGCTAAGTTTGATAAGAAATCTGAAACACAAAGTCACGTGCACGATTAAATTTACCTGGTTGAAAATATATCAAACTCTATGAGGATATGTTAAAACTACCAGATTCAATTTTTGGAAGTCCGAATCCGAAATTCTTGGGTAGTGGTGGTGATGCATGCATGCGTCTGGTCCAAGATTCTTTCACGTTCACTCCATTTTTTTTTTTTTGCTCACCCATCTATCAACACGTACATAAGGTACAAGCAATATTAAACCTGAGCATTCTCCAATCACTCCGAGATCTTTAAACAAACTATCTTGTCGACGTGAATTCAACAATTCTTCTGGGAATGGCATATCCAAAATTGGTGTAATAAGATTAAGAAAATGCCTAGGAGGTGTAGTTTTTGCAAACTAAATCCAAAGTGAACCCTAATCTAATATTTAAAACCATCAACCATTGTGGCTCGTAACTATCCTGGTAGAGGAAAGGGGGCTGGAGAATACAGAAAAAACCCAAAAAAGGGATTAGAAATGATTGTAACCCATACTTGAATAAAATATCTCTCCATACGGGGATTCGTCCGTGGATGTAGGCAAACCATGCCGAACCACGTTAAATTCGTGTGTCTGTCATTCTTGATTATTTCATGTTTTTAACCTTATTTTCCTCATCATCACCAAAATCATCGTGTTTAGTGCCTGGAAATATTTCTGGGTACAAACATTGGCACCGACCAAGGGGACTACGAGAAAAAGGATCGTGTTTTCCCGTTGAGAAAAGTAGTTCAGAAACCTTCAAAATCCTGTCCGTCAAAAAGAAGTTTGGACGTCGTAAAAATAACTATTGCAGTCCAGTTGATCGTAACTGCTGCATCGCAATCGCTGCTGTCCAGCTGATTGTAGCTGCTGCATACTGAGATAATCACGAAGCACGATGCAGTCTAGTTGGTCGCGACTCACTGCAAAGTCCGCATTCGTTGTTCGAGATTTGCTAAAACTATTACCTTTGAAAATCAACAAACCGCATCACTACAAAGACCGATGAAACCGCTCCCAGGGTTCGGTCCATGTTAAAAGATGGCATAAAAACATCATTAAAATTGTTGCAGGATGTTCGATCCGCAACATGATAGGGTCCAGAGTTCGTTGCAATTTCCGCCAAGGATCGTTAAGATTGCTGTTAAAACGAGGAGAAAGCCCTAGGAAAAAAAATAAAAAACTACTGCTGCAATCCAGTTAGTCGTAACTGTTGCAGTCTAGTTTTGATCGCGATTCTTTGCGATGCAGATTGATCGCAACTCCGCAGATCAAAGCATCACGATTTGAGATTTGCTGAAATTATCACCTTCATTAGCCACCAGAGTTGGACTGCCAGAATGATCGTCAAATTTGTTGGATGGATGTTCGATCCGCAGCATGTTCAAGACCAAAGTTTGAAGAATTTGCTTCCCATATAACACAATGTCCACTTATTCGAGTTCGAAGTTTGTCGAAATCACCACCGGGTGTTATCTGGTTGCCAGGCTACCCGTCTCTGACTGTATCCATTAGTTACCTGCACCCGCAGCACGTAAGACAGAAAGGGAGGCAAAAACCCTAGAGAGAATCTCCGAGAAAAGCACTCGAAAACCGTAACAAACAATTGTAGCGAGAGAAGGTCTAGAGAAAAGGCAACAATTCATTAAAAACTATTACAAACGGGCAAGATTAAAATACAACGAGTTAGAAAAATTGTTACAAAAAGTATCAAAGGAAAGACCACAGTTTAGAAAACCGTTGCGAAAACTTTCAAACAGAAAAGGAAAAAAAAAAGAAAAGAATCATGAAGAAGCCGGCGGCCAGGTCGGCGACCATGCCCGGCGGTGGACCACGTTCACCCACGTCAAATATCTGTTGACCCACGTCAACTATTCTTTTCACCCATGCCAGGTGTGCTCTTCACCCACGTTATAGGTTTAACTAACCCACATTGGAGGTTTTGTACACCCACGTCAGATCCAGCCAATCTGGACCGTCCATAGTAACGCCGTTAGGCAGCGCCGTTAACTGCGTCAGCATGGCGTCATCATCCTCTCCGGCACAGTATTCTACTCCGGCAACGACGACAGTTTGGGGCGGCTCCACCCGGCGGCCATTGCCGGTGACCAACACCGGCAGATATCTGGTGTAGGATTCTTTTTCACTGCTAATACATTTATTTTACTTGTGCTTTCTTGACTCCATCATCACATGGTAAAAACGATACCAAACTGCTCTCATGCATTAGAACAGTTAAATAACAATATCCATATACGATAACCCAATAGCTGTTTTTTTTTAATTTGCAAAAACAAAAACCAAATCAGCAACAATGATAACCAAATAGCTTTTCTTTTAAGTTGCGAAAACAAAAACCAAATCAACTGGTAGAATATAACAATATCAGACGTGGAGTGATATATATGCTTTTAGATATAAGTATAGTTACCTAGAAAATATTTTGTAATCAATTGAAATAGTAGGATGAAGCGGTTGTTGTCTGGTGTAGGATTCTTTTTCATTGCTAATACATTTATTTTACTTGTGCTTTCTAGCTAGACTCCATCATCACATGCTAAAAACGATACCAAACTGCTCTCATGCATTAGAACAGTTAAATAACAATATCCACATACGATAACCAAAATGGTTTTTTTTTTAAGTTGCAAAAAAACAACCAAATCAGCAATGGAAGGAGAGGCCCGAGCTTTTTCCTTTTTAGCAAAAAAGTTGGTTGGCTGATAGCCCATGTAGGACTATAATGTGGGCGTCCAAACCATCATTGATTGGCGATTAGTATTGCAATCCTAATATCATATTGTTTGTACCATGAGTAAAATTGCCTCATATTGGTTCAGAATGTTGCCTGGGCCACTATTCACTGCCATGACCTACCCATCAAGTAGCTACCAAGTCCAAGTCCGGGCTCCATAAAGTCAATGGCAGGTCAATGGTCATAGTAAACCATCAGTCAGCTATCGAAGTCAAGTTGCCAGTCGCGCTTCTAGGAATTCGGAAGGAGGCCAATGCCGGAGGCCAGCGACCGGCGGCCAATGTCGGCGTCCAATGCCAGCGGCCTACGCCGAAGGCCAATGCCAGCGGCTTACGCCGGCGGCCAATGCATGTACTGTTAGCTAGGTCTCTACCCATCTTTGTCATTTGTGCTTCCATACAACATCCATCAATACTGCCATCCCGTTATGCCAGTCAAGCAAGAATGCCAACAGGGAAAGTCAATAGGCATGCAGGGCGGTTTCATGCAAGATTAATACATGAAGGCATGTAGGGCAGTTTCATGCAGAATTGATTCTAGGAGTAATGCATGTCAGTTTCATGCAGGGAGGCATACACGGCAGTTTTCTTCTTCTGTCTCCATCCCTGTCCCTATCCTTATCATCTTGGGCTCCTCTTCAGTACCTATGTTTACTTTTTTAGTCGGTTCTGCTGCAATGAAGTTTGCATTTAGTTCGTTTAGCGGGGATGGCTCTTTGATCTCCTTTGCTGGTGCATCCTCTTCATCTGTGATTTCGCTGGGTATTCCTCTACCTTCTTTCGCTCGCAACATATATACCCTGAATTCTTCTTCTTTCCTTAATTGTTTCGCCTTCCTCCATCTATCCTTTCGCTTATTTGCTCTCCATTCGTAGTTCTTGACATCTAATTGACTGCAGGCTTTCGCCCTTTCCGTATCGCCTTAGATTTCGCCTATTCCACTCGGCATTGGGAAACGTATACATTGGTGCAAAGTTCACGCTACACCTTTTATACCGTGCACCCACGATCTTTCCAACAACATGTTGTACGTTGACTCCACATCCACTACGCACAATGTTACCCGCGTTTCTATTTCTCCTAGCGGCATGTTTATAATTACCTTTCCTTTTGGTTTGGTCGTTGCTTTGTTGAATCCATGGATGTTGTATGCAGTTGACATTAAGTATGTGTCGTCATATCCCATGTCCTTGAATGTGTGATAAAATAAAATGTCAAATGAGCTCCCGGTATCTATCAAAGTTCGTTCGACCGCCCATTCCTCTGAGCCTTTCGCACCGCCATCCTTTACCATTCTTCGCGCAGGTATAATTACTACCAATGGATCTATTTCCCCCAACTTATTTGCAGTATATAATACGCTTCGAACATGATCTTCTGTTTTTGCCATTCGTGCATGGGTGACATCTTTTCGACAGTCAAGATCTTCCTTCCTTCATAATCACGTTTGTGGATCTGCCCTGTGAGTCCTGCATGAAAATCCATAACATCCATACCTGATTTTGTTATCATATTACACTGTAGACGCCTGCCTCCTTTTTTTCGCTCCAATGGCCTTTATTACACTTGTGGATTTGCTCATCTCCGGTTTCATACACATGCTTGTTTGCTCTCCCTTTCGCATCAATTAGTTCTTCTTTCTTTTATGGATAAACAACCTTGAACAGTTTGTTCATGAAATACAAATAGTTTCTCCAAATACCTTTATGAAAACCTTTTTTCCAATCTGCAAATCTTGCTTGTCGAAAGAAACTTATAATCTCTAGGACTATCTTATAAATTCGCACTAGTGGAAAATATGGTGTTCTCCTTCACATCTTCCCTCTCTCTCCATTAGTTCATTCGCATAGAAAAAAACCAAACACCAAATTTCTCCTCCTCTCTCAGAACTCCATCATTAAAACTAATTAAGCCCTTATATCACAAAATATTACTAAGATTAACCTGTTACAACTTTCAATTATGCAGCAGTTAGGTTTAAATCTCAAAATCATTAGGTACTGGTAAAGTTAGGTTTTGGATTGAAGTTTTCTTTTCCTTCTTTTTTTTTCTTTTCCTGGTCGATTTCTTCATGGGGTATAACAATAACTGTTTTATCGGTGAATTTCAGGTAAATCTCAATAGCGATCTAGTTGTAATTCTTCAACAAGTACAGTTAGGGTTTGGGATTGAAGTTTTCTTTTTCTTTTACTGGTCGATTTGGTCATGGGTTTTAATAATTATTTTTTTGTTTGTTGATTTCAGGTACATCTAAGCAGCTTTGCAGTTCAGATTCTCATCAGGTATAGCAGATTTTATCGATTTGGGTGATAACATGTATTAGGGTTAGTTAAATTATATTGTTGTTTGGGTCTGTGTATCATGTTTTAGGTTTTGTGTTGTTGAAAAGAGTCATGTTTTATGGCTGTTACCCATGGATTTTTCTTTGTTCTTCCTTTTGGTTTGCAGTTGGTTCCTTATGTTTTATGTGATGGCTTAATAGGTTATTCAAGTTTCAGCATCTGTTATCCCTCTTCCTTATGTTCACTATTTGATGACTTGTGAAGGGTGCAACACTAATAGTTAAAGTTTCTGTCATATATTCAAGTCATGACCTCAGTGTATATATGACCAGCTAATTGGGAGAACATGCTTTTAGTTGTCGTGAATTAATGCAGACAATGTAATTTCTGGTTTTGATGAAATTGTTTGCTATGCTTAATGAAACCATTGTTGTGCTTTATGGATGTCATGTGATTGTTGTTGCAACTTAATGTTTGCACTTAGATAGGTTTTACAGTTTATTGCTTAAAGTTCTCTTTCTCTTTGATGGATCTCTTCAACTTTTACTTATTTGAGTAATAACTTTGTTTGAAGTGAGTTTGTTAATATTTCAATGTGTGATTTTGTTGTAGAAAAATATGGCAACACCTCATGATGGAGGTAGCAGCCGATTTCGGTCTGGAAGTACTAGGTATGCTAGTACTAGATCACCAAGTACTACTCTTAGCTCAAATGAAGCTAACTGGCCAAGGGGTTTCCTCAATTCACAAGGATCTCCGTCAACTGATGGTGCAAACCCAGCTGGAAGTCGACAAGTGTATTCATCAGATGGTGAACATTCTCCAAGCCAAGGTACTGGGAATCAACCTGAGGAACATGGATGGCATGAGGCCTTTCATCAGGCGGATAATGATCCTGGTGATACCGAGGAAAGCATGAACAACGGTATATTATATAACTTTGTTTTTCAAATTAATTCATATGATTAATTGACATCTAATTTGTTTTGTTTTGTTTTGTTTTATGTAGGTGACCAACTTCCAGAAATTCCTTTCAATTCCTTGGGACAACCAGTTAAAGATATTTCTAAGCCATATGCTTCCAGAATTGGGGTGATATGCAGGAATGTTGTTTCACCACATTATGAGGATTGGAGGATCGTTCCTGTGGAATTTAAGGAAAAAATTTGGAGGACCCTTAACAATGAGTACAAGATACTTGAAATCATCAATGGCAAGGTTTTAAGAATGGCAAATAAATCATGGAAGAACAGAAAGAACAAACTAAGACTGTGGTGTGATAAGTTTGATACTATTGCTGCGCAAAAGCACAATAGACCAGCAGGTGTGAGGAAAGAGAATTTGGAACGCTTTGTTGATTTGTATGCTTCAGACAAGGACACGAAACTAAGGCAGATAGGGAGGGAATCAAGGAAGCAACTGAAAGCTCTCCACACTACTGGAAGGGATGGCATTGCTCGTCGTCGGCATTTGATGGAGCAACAAAGTCCAACTGGTAGTGTATCAAGATCTGTGGTATGTATACTTGGCAACACATGTTTACCAAGAAATCCCTCAAGAACATCTTGAGTTAATGGACCCAAATTGCTATGAAATAAAATGCAGAGAATATGTTGTAAGTTGTTTCTTGGTTTTTGATCGACTTGCATACATTTATCTTTTAGTTTTCTTTGTACTTGGTTTTCCGCTTACATATAATCTGATGTCCTTTGCAGGCAAAGATAAGAGAGTTGAACGAAACTGAGCAGTATAGAAATGAAACTAATTTAGACAAAGATGTTGTCGCCACGGTGGGTGAACTTGAATTTTTATTGCAGTTTGCATATAAGAAACTTGTCAATTGCTAGCTAAATGTTTTGTTTACTTCTTTGTAGGTGCTTGGAACTGATCGTAGGGGATTTGTTCGAGGAATGGGAGGTGGGGTATCAAAGATTGAAGTGCGTGCTTCTGCCATTCCTAGGGAGCAGTTACGTCAACAGGTGCTGAAGACTAGAGCCGTGGAAGAACGTGTCCGTACTATTGAGGTCACTGTTGAGACACTAATGGCTGGTTTAAGCTGCAATGCTAGCACCAGCAATGCTAATGCTCAGGTAGCATTCTATAATTAGTTAGTGATTAATTGCATGAGTTGCTTTTAGATTGAATGAATGTTTGTTCCAATTGACAGTGAATTAGAAACAATGAAAAGAAAATCTTAGATGTTAGAATAGTTGAATCATGATTGAGTTTTTAACCTTTGATTTTGTATGACCTTTCTTAGCGAGCAGTTGAAAAATTCATTATGTTTGCATTGTTCTTCTTATGTGCACTAGTATTTCTTACTATTGTATTGGATGTGGTTATGATCTGCAGGGAATGAATGCTGGTGGTTGTCAACCTAATAGTCAAAGAGTTATTTTGAGAAATATGCGAAAGAGATGTGTTTCCTTGGGCCTTATAGACAGGACTATGCCTCTAATAAATGATGAGTGTCATTTGGTCCAGATAGAAGAAGTTTGTCTAGAATCTGAGGGTCTTTTGATGGGGATAGAACTTTTAAGGACCTTAACATAGGCGAGAAGATTTTATGGCCGCAACACTATGTTTGTCCAATTGCCGGTGATGGTTTTTAATAAAGTTGGAGTTCAGGTTTGCAGTGGAGGTTTTGACTTTTTGGGGACTTTTTTTTGGGTATACATGGTTGGGATATACATGTTGGATATATATTTACGTACTGGCCTGGTTTTTCTTTTTGGGTATACATGCTTGGTTGGGATATACATGTCGGATATATATTTACGTACGTACGGGGTTTATATATGTAACTTTTTGGGGAAGCTTAATTTTAAGATGTAAGTATTTTGGGGTTGGGAAGCTTAACTTTCAGTTGTTAGTATTTTGGGGTTTAGTCGAACTTGCAAGTTTCTATGGTTTTGAGTCTCATCTCTTTTTTTGTAAAGAAGAAGAGGCTCAAAACATGTAAAAAAGTGTCTTGCAACTACTATATGGATATGTAGCTTCAGCATGTTTTGGAGACATGCTTTTATCTAATGAAATATATTTAGTAGCTTATATTTATTAGCTTTCGGATTTTTCGAGCATTTCAGTTTCAATATTGTTACTAACTTGTAACTTGTATTTTATAGGAACTTGAAATTTCAATCTCTGCAAGTCCTATTTTGCATCTGTTTATCTAGTCTTTTGATAATTATCATGTTGCATAGAAACTTCAATTCATTACTACTTGAGAATCAGGAAATAAAGCTAGAAATTGGTACTTTTCATCACCATATTCTTTTACATTCAAATTTTAACTTCATCAAAAACCATTAGCAAGAGATGAACACTACAGTTTACCATAATCTTTTACATTCAAGAGAAGATTACATCATTCATAAGCACATAAGAACTTCTCTTATCAATTTGTCTCATTTAAATTCCTCTGGGGAAAATTCTTCCCATATTAAGAACTCTCGGGGAAAAAATCAATCGGGAAAAAAATCAAAAAAGAAATCTGACTCGTTTTAGAGGCGATTTAGCACATTCAGCTGAGTCAGTTATCAATCTGACTCTTTTCACACCATGAGTTTCTTATCCATCCGAGAACAAAAAAAAATAGAAAAAGGAAATAAACTCTCTCCTCTCGTAATAAACTTATTATCTCTCGATATCTACTAAAACACTCTCATCATGAGCAAATATAATCGATTTGTACTAGGTAAAATTGATGAGGGTTTTAATTCTCGAAGTTTCTGGTTAGGATTTTGATTCTCGATATGTGCCTGTCTGACCTAATTAGTTAAACTGTTGTAGGATGTACGAAGAAGGCTCAACAACTCTGATTTGATTTCAGAACTCAGATCTCTAGCTCACCAATTTATTAGGTTAAGTACCTCTTTCTGAATTAAATTTTATTAAGGTTTAGCCCAATTGATTTCATTTTCAGTTGGAAGGTTGGTTATTAAATGAATAATGATTATTGAATTTTGGGGTTTTGTTTAATTAGGTCAAAATAAGTAGGTGTATTTGTAATCAATGAGTGATGTACAATTTCATTAATCTGTTTTCATACTTTTCTATGTGGATTTGACTTTAAGTGTTCATCTCTTGAGCCCATCCTTTTTTAAGTAGAGTACCGTGTATGTATATGTGAACAACTGTATATTAGGTACACTTAAGAATTACGTGCTTGAACTTGTGGTAAACTTGGTTGCATCGAGACTGAAAAATCATCTTTGATTTTGTGTCTTGAGTCTTTATGTGAAGTATACATGACATATTTGTTTACATCGCTTTGGACTGTTAAGTTGTTAAGCATTAGTCCATTAAGTTGGTTCTGATATATATATATGTAATTCCTTTGTTTTGCAGATGTCTCAAAATCTTATAACTACTCCAAATAAAGAATGGATGGCTGCATGCAAGGGTTCACCTCAATGGATTGCAGGTATTCAATCTTTCATCCAATTTGCAACAAAGAGCCTTGGTGAAGGTATCAAAGAATTCCGCTGTCCTTGCGTTAAGTGTAAGAATTACAACAGTTTACCAAAATGTATAGATGATGCACATGGTGATATTCTTGATTATGGGTTCGACAGCCAATACCGAACATGGATCCATCATGGAGAGCGACCTCGTGTGAATAATATTCAAGCATGTACTTTACCCGCCAATAATGTTCTGAATCAGGGAGCTGCATCTTTTCCGAGGATATTTGACTTATTCAATGAGACACTAGGATGTATAGATGGTCTTGATAATCCACGAAGACCCGGTAGAATGCTGCTTGTTGAAGTTGGTACTCTCTTGTTGAAGATGGTACTTACATTGAAGATGGTGCTGCTTTGTTGAAGATCGGGCCTCTTGTCAATCGTAGGAAGAGGTTGAAGGATGCGGGTGCAAACCTTATTTCCAGGTTGTGATCTTCGAACATACAAAACTTTCGACAATGATGAGAGTTACTTAGTATGCAAGCGAGGTATCAATGTTCTGATGTTTTCATGACTGAATTATTTGGATATTTGAAAATTATTTTACTGGAAGGGAACACATTACCATCTAATTGTCGTAAAACAAAGGACATGATTAAGCCATTTCAGTTGCCGGTCCATATCATCCATGCTTGCATCAATGATTGTATTCTTTATCGCAAGGAGTATGTTAATGAAGATAAGTATCCTAAATGTGGTGAAAGTAGATGGCTGAAACCACCAGAAGGCACTACATCAACTAAAAAGATTCCAGAGAAGAGACTTAGGTATTTTCCAGTCACAGAAAGGTTGCAACGTATGTATGGCACAGCATAGATAGCTGAGCTGATGACATGGTATACTAAGGTTGAAGAAAGTGCTGCACACATGAGACATCCGATGGATTCGTCACAATGGAAGTCAATAGACATGAAGTGGCCTGAGTTTCAAGAGAAGCGAAATGTAAATGCGGGACTAGCTACGATGGTTTTAACCCTTTCGGAATGATGAGCGTGCATATTACTTGGCCTGTTATGCTTACTTGTTATAATATGCCGCCATCTGAATGCACGTTAAAATATTTTACGATGTTAACATTGCTGATTCCTGGTCCACTTGGTCCCAATCATAACATAGATGTTTATTTTCAGCCTTTGATCGACGAGTTAATTTATTTGTGGATCGTCGGTGCGATGGCGTCACGATGCGCATACAAAGACTTCCTTTACAATGAAAGCAATGTTATTGTGGTGCATACATGACTTTCTGCATATGCTCATGTTTGGTGTGAGGACACGGAAGATTTGGTTGCCCTGTGTGTGGAGAAAATACGAGGAGGCTATCAGGCTAAAATGGGGTTCTAAGTATGCTTATATGGGTCATAGAAGGTTTAAAGATAGGTTTCACCCTTATAGACGGAAAACATCGAGTTCAACGGATTTGAGGAGACAAGGGGTGCACCAAGGCGTTTGAGTGGCATCGAATTATTCAACAAGATAGCAACCGCAGATAAAGAATTTGGGAAGTTGGTCAAGTGACCGGCCATACGTGAGTCTTCGTGGTCGAAGAGATCGATACTTTTTGTCTCCCATATTGGAAGGTAAATTGATGGTATTGACCAATTATACTTTGCAGTTACCTTACTTCAATATGTTTATGTTGTTTAAAATTCCTTTCTAACATAATTAATCTTATCAGTTTATGCAAGTCCGGCACAATGTGGATGTCATGCATGTAGAAAAGAATTTTGCAGAGAATTTATTTTGCAGAGAATTGATTCTAGGAGGAATGCAAGTCAGTTTCATAAGGAGGAGCCCAAGATGATAAGTAAACTTCCTGTGGTAGTCTTTTTGTCAGAGCCTTGAGAAAGATGAGTACTTCTTTTTGAGTTTAGACCATGTCCGTTGGGGATCGAGCAAGGACCTCCTGTCGTTCCATCAAATCGGCGATGGTGGTATAGGGTCGGCTCCTTCTAGCTCCTTCGGTTTCTCGTCCTGTTGGCGGGGTAACTGGAGTCCTGATGGCGGTCGGAGGTGACATGCTTAACGAGGCATTAGGGGCGTTAGCGGCAGCTCTGGCCCTGGTGATCGGTGGTGTAACACCTGGAGGAGGGCTTTCGGTGTTGCCAGGATTGGCAGGTTGCGTAAAAGCATTAGAGGCGGCAGTGGCTCTAGCCTTGGTGACCCGTGGTGTAACACCTGAAGGAGTGCTTTCAGTGATGTTGGGCTCGATGGGTGGCATAGTGATGATGCATTTGGAAGGAGCATTAACACCGAGGGACGAGTTCCGTGTTAGTGTTCTCATGGCTCATGACTAATCCGGATCTGTTCCACCATGTTGAAGTTGGGATTGAAAGATGAGATTGAAAGCTGGAAATTGATATTGTAACAGAAAGATCAATCCTCCCACTGTGGTCGCCAATTGTTTGAGGGTGAAAACAGTTTCTGCTGATTTCAGTAATTTTGCGCGAGTGGGCGTGAAACTAAGTCTAAACCCTAAATAATGTATTGCAAGGGAGTACTTTAGATTCTAGAGATCAATATGTACAAATCCAGCCTAAACCAAGAAATGGTCGTTCCAGACTTGCTTCGGTCACAAAGTGAAGGAGAAGGGTTGGTTTTAGGGAGGGAAGCGAAGAAAGTGTTGAGACCAGAATAGTTGATTCTGAAAGAGTAGTTGTTTGACTTGTATCAAAAAGTGAAAGCTAACAGATGAGAAAGCTAGCAAGTGGTTTCTAAGTGTTGTATGCTCCTTACCCAAATCTTGTTGTTTGGTGGAAATAGGTAAGACCTATTTATACAAGTCGTAACATAACGTACTCTGGTCTCATAGAAAATGGAAACGCCCGAGTAAAGTGGGAGGGAGGTGATAAATGGGTAACGCCTGGAATTGATGTTCCATAATGAAAGGAGCGTTTCACCATTATTCCTTGTATTGACTAACAGACTCATTCTTATGACACTTTCATGTAACAGGCGTAGTGTACGCCGTTGTAAAATGCCAAACCAATACCCTTTATGAGCATCCCCGGTTTGTGACATGTGTTAGATGTCTCGAGTATTTTCATGGGAAAACGTGTAGCAAGATGTTACGTGTGGCATGGTGGCATGCCGGTGGCCATGGTAGAGTCGACATGGCTTTGCCAAATAATAGGCGCGGCCAAATTTGGGGTTTAGATGCAAACCAAGTGATGTTTTGGCTTTGGGCCGTAAGTTAGATGGCAAACTTGAACGGTCGAGATCCGCTATCAGAGGGAAGGATAGCCGTTGATTATTGAAACCCTCCGTTTTAGTAGCCAACATTGAGCATGGCTTTGCCATAGAGTGGGCGCGGCCAAATTAGGGTTTAGGCGCAAACCGCGTGTTTTGGCTTTGGGCCGTAAGTTTCCATGTGTCAGGTGGCGAACTTGTGTGGTCGAGATCTGTATCTCAAAGAGAAGGGTAGCCGTTGATTATTGCAACCCTTCGTTTTAGCAGACAGCGTTGAGCATGGCTTTGTCATAGAGTAGGAGTATTTGCTAAATTAGGGTTTAGTTGCAAATCGTGTGTTTTGTCTTGGGCCGCAATTTTCCATGCGTCGGTGGCGAACTTGTGTGGTCGAGATCTGCTTCTCAAATAGAAGGGTATCATTGATTATTGCAACCCTTCGTTTTAGCGACCAGCGTTGAGTCATGGCCTTGTCAAAGAGTAGGCGCGGCCAAATTAGGGTTTAGGTGCAAACCGTGTGTTTTGGCTTTGGGCCGCAAGTTGCCATGCGTCAGGTGGCGAACTTGTATGGTCGAGATCTGAATCTCAATGAGAAAGGGTAACTGTTGATTATTGCAACCCTTCGTTTGTAGTAGCCAGCGTTGAGTCATGGCCTTGTCAAAGAGTAGGCGCGGCCAAATTAGGGTTTAGGTGCAAACTGTGTGTTTTGGCTTTGGGCCGCAAGTTGCCATGCGTCATTTGGGGACTTTGGAAGGCTACGATCTGCATCTTAGATGGAAGAGTGGCCGTTGATCGTTGCAACCCTTCGTTTTGGAAGCCAATGATGTGAAGGAGAGGCTGGCATGGTATAGGCGCGGCCAAAACTAGGGTTTGGTGCAAACCGTGGTGTTTGGCCTTGGGCCACAAGTTGTCGTGCGTTATGTGGCAAACTTGGATGGCCGATATCTGTATCTCGAAGGGAAGGGTAGCCGTTGATTATTGCAACCCTTCGTTTTGGCGTGGAGAAGTAGCTCGCATGGTTTTCCATTGGCACGATGGAGCGGCGGGCATGGTTCGCATGCCTTGGCGCGGAAACGTGGCTCGCATGGTTTTCCATTGGCATGGTGGTGCGGTTGGCATGGTTGTCATGCCTTGGCGTAGAGACGTGGATGGCATTGTTTGCCATTGGCACGATGGTACGACTGGCTAAAAAATAATAAGAGAGACATTTTTCATGCGTAGTCAAGTAAGCTGACTTGGTCAAATGGTCAGCTATGCAACTTTTTTTCCAAGGGCTGCTTGAGGCATTTTCACCGTCATGGCCATCTATATATAGCCGAGACAAAACCACAATTTTCGCAAAAATTACTTAAGCCGAAGTTTAAGAGTGTATATTTTGCTAAATCAAAGATTAAGCATCTCTAATTTTCCCATAAGGAATGTTAAATCAAGAATTAAACATGTACATTTTACTAAACTTTTAGAGTCCAGACTCGATGATATTTTGCTAAACATATGATTTTTTTCACTCAACCACATGTAAAATGATCGATTTGTGACAATGCTAAGGCTACATGGAAAAGGTTTGGTAGCGCGAGATAAAGCCTTTTCTCTATGTTAAGTCCAAAAATTTCAGAACAAAAATACAATTACAAGAACTGCAAAAAAGAAAGAAATAAAAGAATAAAAACTCAAGATCCTCGCCCTTTAATGAACCGAAAATGCTAGGATGGCCGATTTTTCCTCTCGACCCAAAATCCGATTCTAATAAATGGTGGGCCCATTTTAATCCATTGATGATCCCAATGCCTGAGACGCTCCATGAGGCAAGACATGTTCCTTTCGGGAGATTATGTGGAGATGAATATTCGGTAGATGTAGCATTTCCCTTTAAGGCTAACCCCATGGTCTTCTAATCTAGCAGCTAGATTGGCCACCCACGTCAGCTAGGGAAACTTCCTAAATCCTATGATATTTCTAATCTAGCAAGCGAAACTTATTTGAATAGAACAATTTGAGCATATTTGAACCAAACAACGTTACATGATTTTATTTTCCAAACAAATAATCATTATTATTTCTCTCTCCATCTTTTCCTCTCTCTCCCTCATTTTCCTCTCTCGCTCCTAGTTAGCAATTGACGAATTATTCCCGAATTATTCGCGAATCCGAGCAACTATCGAGAATTCGTTGCATTCGTTGAACTATTGAAAGTCCGAACATGGTACGCGTATATTATGGAATACCCGAATTAGCGCGAATAATTTGGATACACGAACTATTCGGCCGAACTAAGTCGTCTCAGCTGGCTAACCGGCTCGGTCGACTCTCGTATTTGAGTTAGCATCCAACTCGGCCAATTAATTATATGAATTTGTCAAAAATGAAAGTGTAGGCGTGGAGAATCGATTACTAACGTGAACCACTAGACCAATAATTCGGATACTGTATATACCCGAATTAGCGCGAATAATTCGGATACCGTATATTACGGTCGCTCACTAACGCATGAACCACTAGACCAACCATGCGTTGGTGTTGATGGTGGTTTTTAGCTTAGGGGTAAAATCGTAAAACCCTAGTCAGACAATGACGTCACATAACTTGAGTAATAATGTCCAAACCAAGAACATTTATTGAACCCTTTAATTTGTCTGCGAGAAAATTATCAGGGTACCTTTTTTAATGCTAATTAGGGTTTCAACAGGCCAAAACCCTAATTCTCACACCGCATGTGCCAATGGATAACCATGCCAGCCACACCTATCGCGCCAAGGCATGCCAACCATGCTAGCCGCACCATAGTGCCAATGGCAAACCATGCAAGCCACACCTACCGCGCCAAGGCATGCCAACCATGCTAGCCGCACCCCTGTGCCAATGGAAAACCATGCCAACCACACCTACCGCGCCATGACAAACGCACCTTGCCATGGCCCCATTCTAACCCAGCCGCGCCACCTTCTGGCCTTCCCTACGTGCTACCAAAACGGCGTGCGACAATCAACGGTCCCCCTTCAATCCAAGGGGCAAATCCTACCCATCAAGGTTACCAGACAACGCGTGGTAACCTTTGGCCCGAAAACCTAAGTTTGGCCACGCCAAACCATGCCATGCCAAAGACATGCCAACCTATCCGCGCCACCATGTTGGCCTTCCCTACACGACTACCAAAACGAAAGCGTGCAACGTTCAACGGCTATCTTTCCTATTGAGATGCAAAATCTCGACCGTCGAAGGTAACTAAGCTAGCAAGTCTCCCAAGTACGACTTGCCAGGCAAGAACAACATGCTACATGTTTTCTAGAAAAATATTCGAGACATCAACACATCACAAACTGGGGGATCCTCTTTGGGTATTGGTTTGGCGGTATACAACGTGCGCCGTACACTACGCCCGTCATAAGGAAGTGTCATAAGGGTGAGGCGGTTAGTAAATGCAGGGAGTCAATGGTGAAACGCTTTTTACATCAATTCCATGCGTTAACGGTTTCATGGAACATCAATTCCATGCGTTAACGGTTTTATGGAACATCAATTCCATGCGTTACCACCTCCTCCCATTTACTTACCCATTTTTCCATTCCTTAATGAGACCAGAGTACGTTTCACTTCGACTTGTATAAATAGGTCTTACCTATTTCCACCGAACGACAAGTTCATTCGGGAATATACAACACTCAGAAAATACTTGCTAGCTTACCATTTGTTAGCCTTCCCACTTTCTGATACAAGTGGTGGTAACACAACTAACCCAAGTTACCCAATTCTATTTATTTGGACAATTCTGGGAGAAATGTATAGGTGCATTCTAAGTTCTAATTCACTGAGCCGATCATCACCATCTTCGGTGAATTTATGCTCTCCTTCCTCATAATAATTTAATATACAAGAACCTAACCCGGTGCATACGCATCGGATAATTCAAGAGTGTCTAAATCGTATAAAGACAAAATTCGGTCGCCAGACATAGAACTATCGCCGGCGTCATGAAAAATGCATATGAAACTTGGAAGGCTGTACGTAATATCCGCAGAAAGCATTATTACGATAATGAGCAGAAAACATACCTTTTCACCTTTGCTGCATGAAGTCTTACGATCGCTCAGACTCTCAAATCTCGTAGTATAATTATGGTCTACATTCATTAAGTACTATGTATCCCCATATCTGTCAAGCATTCATTTGTTTCTATCACGTGGTACTTTTAGTGTCAGTACTTGATTCGCATTGCCCATCCCGGCTCACTCATTCGTCGCATTTGAACTACATTGTTATGCATCAGCGTTTCTTACAATATGGCGTTTCTTACATTATCATACAGAGGAAATGATAACCATATGCATATTGCTATGACATATATAACACAGGAGGAAACATTTTGCAACTCTCTTTTATATGTTTTGATTCTATTAAAAAATAAACATGTCATCAAAATGAGTTCCTAATGATATCGAAATTCTCTATTGTCGTAAGCAAGCGATTTTAGCATAAGCCAAAGTTAGGAATTTTTCCTTTCTTTGCACTTTGCTTGCTGAACTATGTAATTTTCACACTTGGTAAAGGTAGACTCAGATTTGAACTTGAAATATATTTTACTCACTTGGTCACTAAATAGATGATCCAGTTCAAGTTTGATCTTTCCTTGCACCAAATCTCTCTTGAACACTTTTTTTTTCCTCAGAATATCTATATATGTTGGATTGCTCATCGAGATACTTGAGTGTCCTATCCAGCCCCTTCAAAACCATGTTTATGCACCAGCATCATTGTTCTTTAATCCTATATTATTAGGTCTACCCTGGACATTAGCGCAGCAAAATTTGTTTCCTTTGGTATGTCGCAACGAGTTTTCATCAAATTTGTCCTCCCTCCGGCATTGAAAGTGATGCTATCCCGATGAATCCAGGATATCAAACAAATTTTGGCCTGGATCTTAAGCCGGCTGCAAATGCTTTCATAGATATTTCATATGTTTTTCCCGTCCCGCCACTGGCAGAAATAAAAGCACCTTGGATGCAATCGCCTCCATTACAGCACGGATCTTTGCTCGATGCTCAGTCTCTTGTACAGCCCTAAGAAATCTTCAAAATTTTGGGTTTTGTTGTGGTCAGTTCTTCACGGATGAGTTTTTTTTTTTTTTTTTTTTGAGAAATCCTTTTTGAACAAGAAGTGAAAACGAATTAAAAAGAAGATACACGGTGAGATGAGTGATGCCTTTATATGCATTCTTTACTCCTTGAATATTTGCATAAATGTTATAGATATTGCATAGTCGTTGTTACACGAACCAAGCCAAAGAGTAAAACCTTTTCGCCTTTGAACAATGAAGAAGACCCAGTTCGACAACGAAATAAAAAAATTATGGCCAGAGTTTTGCCTAACTTATTGGGGAAGATAAAATATTCACGAGACACGATTACGATCTTGCAAGTAGTAAATTGGGCCGATAAGTTTTCTCTGTTAGGCTGCACTTAGGCAGTACTAATGTATTTTCTATTGTCCCACATTGAAACAAAAAGGTTTTCAAACCTTGTTTAAAATTGTATAAGGACTGACAACTTATCGCCAATTAGCAGTGAGTTGGATGCCTAAGTCTTATAATCCTACATGGGTTATCAGCAAAAGCAAATTATTATTATGAATCGTCATCATTCTTACTTTACAATAATAGTCCTACATGGGCTATTAGCAAACTCAAACTCAAAATATGGAAATGCAATTTACTCTGTCAGTCTCATAGTGTTAGTGTGTGTCTGTCTAGGCCTCTCCACTCATTGCTAATTGGTTTTTTTTTTTATGCCAACAAGAAGCTACCACAAGAACCCTCCAAAAATCTACAAAAAAAGCAAATTATAATGTTTAGAGTACTGTTGAGTGACTGCATTTAAGCTAATATTTTTTTCCAGACGAGTTAATTAATGGAATCTGACAAATCTCAGAAAGGTTAGTTTAGCATTGCAATGGTGTTATTCATTAGATTGTTCTTTCTATCAAATTACTCTGTCAATTGATTATGGAGTTGAAAGGTTTTTTACCAGATGCAATTCAATCTACACAGTTTGCTGCATGAATATGTAATCTTACTGTTGAAATGAAATACACTATGGGGTTTATGATTTTCTTTGTGTAGTCATAGTGTTATTGGATTAGTACTCGAAAGCAGCTGTTAGGAAAACCATTAAACGCTTGGCTGTTAGGTGTAGGAGGTTGGATTAGTGCATAGGAAGAGGGACGTGATGATGATGGAAAATCCCTTTATGATCGGCAACTGCTTTGCTTTCTTTACTCCATAGGAACAGGGACGTGAATTAGAGTCATAAGTTGGCGTTCTAACTAAGAACGAGACAGGTTAATTTTAAGTGTCGGGACTCTTATCGGATATCCAGAGATTGGTTTATTGTGATTTTGGGTTTTTTGTATAGGTGCACTAAGGTCTAAGAATAGAAAGTTATTTTGGTGTTCTTCGTTTCTTGGTCAAATTCATAGCTTTAAAGTTTATCATTTAAGTAAGTTGATATGATTAGAATAGTCACAGAGCATACATTTAGGATGAGAGTGGTTTTTATGGTTTATTTTTCTTCTGTTCTTTTTAGTTGAAATGCAAAGATCGATTGAAGTGTCTATCCACAAAGGGGGTACAAGTATTGTAGCATGCCAATCTGAATCAACCTAAAGATCAATCTAAGAAAGTTAATTGGCACTGTCTGAAAATTTTCTTTGGATATGTTGAAACTACAAAGTCATGTGCACGATTAAATTTACCTGGTTGAAAATATATCAAACTCTATGAGGATATGTTAAAACTACCAGATTCAATTTTTGGAAGTCCGAATCCGAAATTCTTGGGTAGTGGTGGTGATGCATGCATGCGTCTGGTCCAAGATTCTTTCACGTTCACTCCGTTTTTTTTTTTGCTCACCCATCTATCAACACGTACATAAGGTACAAGCAATATTAAACCTGAGCATTCTCCAATCACTCCGAGATCTTTAAACAAACTATCTTGTCGACGTGAATTCAACAATTCTTCTGGGAATGGCATATCCAAAATTGGTGTAATAAGATTAAGAAAATGCCTAGGAGGTGTAGTTTTTGCAAACTAAATCCAAAGTGAACCCTAATCTAATATTTAAAACCATCAACCATTGTGGCTCGTAACTATCATGCATGAAAACCAATCAAGTTTGACACGGCAAGTGTTTTCGCAGGACTTTGCACGGTCACTCTCAATGTCGTTATTTTGATGGCTAAAATGACTTGCATGGTTTTCAAACCACCTTGATAATTAACTATACACAGACGCCATGCATTGAACTTTTTATTTTAGATTAAAAAGTCATTAAAATAAGGACCCAATTCATTAAAATTCCGTCCGAAAAAAGTTGAGATACGATTATTGTTTGTTTGGAGAGATATATTTAAGAGTTTATAGCGCAGAATCATTTAGAGTTCACATGTAACAAAAACTATAGCCGATCAATACATATTTTGAAATTAAAATTTTGAGCTGGTTGAATTGATTTATCAAGAATTCTGTGAATGATTTCGTTTCACTGAAAAGACATAATTGTAGCTCATCAGCTTTGTACTTCTCGGGGGTTTTGCGCAGCTCGAAAATGCCCCAACAACTGGTAGAATATTACAATATCGGATCTCGGGGTTTTCTGCTGCTGGAAAATGCCACAACAACTGGTAGAATATTACAATATCAGACGTGGAGTGATATATTTGCTTGTAGAAAATAAATATAGTTCACTAGAAAATATTTTGTAATCAATTGAAATGGTAGGATGAAGCGGTTGTTGTCTGGTGTAGGATTCTTTTTCACTGCTAATACATTTATTTTACTTGTGCTTTCTAGCTAGACTCCATCATCACATGGTAAAAACGATACCAAACTGCTCTCATGCAATAGAACAGTTAAATAACAATATCCACATACGATAACCAAAATGGTTTTTTTTTTTTAAGTTGCAAAAACAAAAACCAAATCAGCAATGGAAGGAGAGGCCCGAGCTTTTTCCTTTTTAGCAAAAAAGTTGGTTGGCTGATAGCCCATGTAGGACTATAATGTGGGCGTCCATACCATCATTGATTGGTGATTAGTATTGCAATCCTAATATCATATTGTTTGTACCATGAGTAAAATTGCCTCATATTGGTTCAGAATGTTGCCTGGGCCACTATTCAGCTGCCACCAGCCTACCCACTGAAGTAGCTACCAGCAAGTCTAGGGCTCCATAAAGTCAATGGCAGGTCAATGGTCATAGTCAACCATCAGTCAGCTATCGAATTCAAGTTGCCGGTCGCTTCTAGGAATTCGGAAGGAGGCCAATGGGAGGCCAGCGGCCGGCGGCCAATGTCGGCGGCCCAATGCCGGCGGCCTCGCTGACGGCCAATGCCAGCTGACTTCTGCCGCTGGCCAATGCAAATATTTAGCTTGATCTCTACCCATCTTTGTGTTTGTGCTTCCAGACAAAGCATCCATCAATACTGCCATCCCGTTATGCCAGTCAAGCAAGAATGCCAACAGGGAAAGTCAATAGGCATGCAGGGCGGTTTCATGCAAGATTAATACATGAAGGCATGCAGGGCAGTTTCATGCAGAATTGATTCTAGGAGTAATGCATGTCAGTTTCATGCAGGGAGGCATGCGCGGCAGTTTTCTTCTTCTGTCTCCATCCCTGTCCCTATCCTTATCATCTTGGGCTCCTCTTCAGTCCCTATGTTTACTTTTTTAGTCGGTTCTGCTGCAATGAAGTTTGCATTTAGTTCGTTTAGCGGGGATGGCTCTTTGATCTCCTTTGCTGGTGCATCTTCTTCATCTGTGATTTCGCTGGGTATTCCTCTACCTTCTTTCGCTCGCAACATATATACCCTGAATTCTTCTTCTTTCCTTAATTGTTTCGCCTTCCTCCATCTATCCTTTCGCTTATTTGCTCTCCATTCGTAGTTCTTGACATCTAATTGACTGCAGGCTTTCGCCCTTTCCGTATCGCCTTAGATTTCGCCTATTCCACTCGGCATTGGGAAACATATACATTGGTGCAAAGTTCACGCTACGCCTTTTATACCGTGCACCCACGATCTTTCCAACAACATGTTGTACACTGACTCCACATCCACTACGCACAATGTTACCCGCATTTCTATTTCTCCTAGCGGCATGTTTATAATTACCTTTCCTTTTGGTTTGGTCGTTGCTTTGTTGAATCCATGGATGTTGTATGCAGTTAACATTAAGTATGTGTCGTCATATCCCATGTCCTTGAATGTGTGATAAAATAAAATGTCAACTGAGCTCCCGGTATCTATCAAAGTTCGTTCGACCGCCCATTCCTCTGAGCCTTTCGCACCGCCATCCTTTA
Source organism: Papaver armeniacum (assembly GCA_023531295.1). Classification (NCBI taxonomy): domain Eukaryota; kingdom Viridiplantae; phylum Streptophyta; class Magnoliopsida; order Ranunculales; family Papaveraceae; genus Papaver; species Papaver armeniacum. The sequence goes on from JAJJWW010017191.1 coordinate 849,094, forward strand.
ACATTCTTCGCGCAGGTATAATTACTACCAATGGATCTATTTTCCCCCAACTTATTTGCAGTATATAATACGCTTCGAACATGATCTTCTGTTTTTGCCATTCGTGCATGGGTGACATCTTTTCGACAGTCAAGATCTTCCTTCCTTCATAATCACGTTTGTGGATCTGCCCTGTGAGTCCTGCATGAAAATCCATAACATCCATACCTGATTTTGTTATCATATTACACTGTAGACGCCTGCCTCCTTTTTTCGCTCCAATGGCCTTTATTACACTTGTGGATTTGCTCATCTCCTGTTTCATACACATGCTTGTTTTCTCTCCCTTTCGCATCAATTCGTTCTTCTTTCTTTTATGGATAAACAACCTTGAATAGTTTGTTCATGAAATACAAATAGTTTCTCCAAATACCTTTATGAAAACCTTTTTTCCAATCTGCAAATCTTGCTTGTCGAAAGAAACTTATAATCTCTATGACTATCCTATAAATTCGCACTAGTGGAAAATATGGTTTTCTAGACCCACATCCTCGACCCTCACTAACGGTCAATGGATAGTTGACCAATAAAGACCGTCTCTGATATAATAAATTTCCGGAGCAAATTCCAGAGGCTTAAAAATGGTCGTTCAATTAATATTTTAATTACCACCATGTCCTGATTCACTAACCCACACCGAGATGGCTCCACCTAGTTGATTCAGTGGTACTTTTTTAAGGCGGGAAGTTTCACTCGGTTCGCGCCACTTCCTACCTCGTTATTATCGATGCTATTTTTCTCCTTCACATCTTCCCTCTCTCTCCATTAGTTCATTCGCATAGAAAAAAACCAAATACCAAAATTTCTCCTCCTCTCTCAGAACTCCATCATTAAAACTAATTAAGCCCTTATATCACAAATTATTACTAAGATTAACCTTTCTGACTTTCAATTGTGCGGTGATTAGGTTTAACTCTCAAAATCATTAGGTACTGGTAAAGTTAGGGTTTTGGATTGAAGTTTTCTTTTCCTTCTTTTTTTTCTTTTACTGGTCGATTTCTTCATGGGGTATAACAATAACTGTTTTATCGGTGGATTTCAGGTAAATCTCAATAGCGATCTAGTTGTAATTCTTCAACAAGTATGAGTTAGGGTTTTGGATTGAAGTTTTCTTTTTCTTTTCTTGGTCGATTTGGTCATGGGTTTTAATAATTATTTTTTTGTTTGTTGATTTCAGGTACATCTAAGCAGCTTTGCAGTTCAGATTCTCATCAGGTATAGCAGATTTTATCGATTTGGGTGATAACATGTATTAGGGTTAGTTAAATTATATTGTTGTTTGGGTCTGTGTATCATGTTTTAGGTTTTGTTTTGTTGAAAAGAGTCATGTTTTATGGCTGTTACCTATGGATTTTTCTTTGTTCTTCCTTTTGGTTTGCAGTTGGTTCCTTATGTTTTATGTGATGGCTTAATAGGTTATTCAATTTTGAGCATCTGTTATCCCTCTTCCTTATGTTCACTATTTGATGACTTGTGAAGGGTGCAACACTAATAGTTAAAGTTTTCTGTCATATATTCAAGGCATGACCTCAGTGTATATATGACCAGCTAATTGGGAGAACATGCTTTTAGTTGTAGTGAATTAATGCAGACAATGTAATTTCTGGTTTTGATGAAATGGTTTGCTATGCTTAATGACACCATTGTTGTGCTTTATGGATGTCATGTGATTGTTGTTGCAACATAATGTTTGCACTTAGATAGGTTTTACAGTTTATTGCTTAAAGTTCTCTTTCTCTGTGATGGCTCTCTTCAACTTTTACTTATTTGAGTAATAACTTTGTTTGAAGTGAGTTTGTTAATATTTTAATGTGTGATTTTGTTGTAGAAAAATATGGCAACACCTCATGATGGAGGTAGCAGCCGATTTCGGTCTGGAAGTACTAGGTATGCTAGTACTAGATCACCAAGTACTACTCCTAGCTCAAATGAAGCTAACTGGCCAAGGGGTTTCCTCAATTCACAAGGATCTCCGTCAACTGATGGTGCAAACCCAGCTGGAAGTCCAAGTGTAGGGAGTCGACAAGTGTATTCATCAGATGGTGAACATTCTCCAAGCCAAGGTACTGGGAATCAACCTGAGGAACATGGATGGCATGAGGCCTTTCATCAGGTGGATAATGATCCTGGTGATACCGAGGAAAGCATGAACAACGGTATATTATATAACTTTGTTTTTCAAATTAATTTATATGATTAATTGACATCTAATTTGTTTTGTTTTGTTTTGTTTTATGTAGGTGACCAACTTCCAGAAATTCCTTTCAATTCCTTGGGACACCCAGTTGAAGATATTTCTAAGCCATATGCTTCCAGAATTGGGGTGATATGCAGGAATGTTGTTTCACCACATTATGAGGATTGGAGGATCGTTCCTATGGAATTTAAGGAAAAAATTTGGAGGACCCTTAACAATGAGTACAAGATACCTGAAATCATCAAGGGCAAGGTTTTAAGAATGGCAAATAAATCATGGAAGAACAGAAAGAACAAACTAAGACTGTGATAAGTTTGATACTATTGCTGCGCAAAAGTACAATAGACCAGCAGGTGTAAGGAAAGAGAATTTGGAACGCTTTGTTGATTTGTATGCTTCAGACAAGGACAAGAAACTAAGGCAGATAGGGAGGGAATCAAGGAAGCAACTGAAAGCTCTCCACACTACTGGAAGGGATGGCATTGCTCGTCGTCGGCATTTGATGGAGCAACAAAGTCCAACTGGTAGTGTATCAAGATTTGTGGTATGTATACTTGGCAACACATGTTTACCAAGAAATCCCTCAAGAACATCTTGAGTTAATGGACCCAAATTGCTATGAAATAAAATGCAGAGAATATGTTGTAAGTTGTTTCTTGGTTTTTGATCGACTTGCATACATTTATCTTTTAGTTTTCTTTGTACTTGGTTTTCCGCTTACATATAATCTGATGTCCTTTGCAGGAAAAGATAAGAGAGTTGAACGAAATTGAGCAGTATAGAAATGAAACTAATTTTGACAAAGATGTTGTCGCCACGGTGGGTGAACTTGAATTTTTATTGCAGTTTGCATATAAGAAACTTGTCAATTGATAGCTAAATGTTTTGTTTACTTCTTTGTAGGTGCTTGGAACTGATCGTAGGGGCTTTGTTCGAGGAATGGGAGGTGGGGTATCAAAGACTGAAGTGCATGCTTCGGCCATTCCTAGGGAGCAGTTACGTCAACAGGTGCTGAAGACTAGAGTCGTGGAAGAACGTGTCTGTACTATTGAGGTCACTGTTGAGACACTAATGGCTGGTTTAAGCTGCAATGCTAGCACCAGCAATGCTAATGCTCAGGTAGCATTCTATAATTAGTTAGTGATTAATTGCATGAGTTGCTTTTAGATTGAATGAATGTTTGTTCCAATTGATAGTGAATTAGAAACAATGAAAAGAAAATCTTAGATGTTAGAATAGTTGAATCATGATTGAGTGTTTAACCTTTGATTTTGTATGACCTTTCTTAGCGAGCTGTTGAAAAATTCATTATGTTTGCATTGTTCTTCTTATGTGCACTAGTATTTCTTACTGTTGTATTGGATGTGGTTATGATCTGCAGGGAATGAATGCTGGTGGTTGTCAACCTAATAGTCAAAGAGTAATTTTGAGAAATATGCGAAAGAGATGTGTTGCCTTGGGCCTTATAGACAGGACTATGCCTCTAATAAATGATGAATGTCGTTTGGTCCAGATAGAAGAAGTTTGTCTAGAATCTGAGGGTCTTTTGATGGGGATGGAACTTTTAAGGACCTTAACATAGGCGAGAAGATTTTATGGCCGCAACACTATGTTTGTCCAATTGCCGGTGATGGTTTTTAAAAAAGTTGGAGTTCAGGTTTGCAGTGGAGGTTTTGACTTTTTGGGGACTTTTTTTTGGGTATACATGGTTGGGATATACATGTTGGATATATATTTACGTACTAGCCTGGTTTTTCTTTTTGGGTATACATGCTTGGTTGGGATATACATGTCGGATATATATTTACGTACGTACGGGGTTTATATATGTAACTTTTTGGGGAAGCTTAATTTTAAGATGTAAGTATTTTGGGGTTTGGAAGCTTAACTTTCAGTTGTTAGTATTTTGGGGTTTAGTCGAACTTGCAAGTTTCTATGGGTTTGAGTCTCATCTCTTTTTTTGTAAAGAAGAAGAGGCTCAAAACATGTAAAAAAGTGTCTTGCAACTACTATATGGATATGTAGCTTCAGCATGTTTTGGAGACATGCTTTTATCTAATGAAATATATTTAGTAGCTTTCGGATTTTTCGAGCATTTCAGTTTCAATATTGTTACTAACTTGTAACTTGTATTTTATAGGAACTTCAAATTTCAATCTCTGCAAGACCTATTTTGCATCTGTTTATCTAGTCTTTTGATAATTATCATGTTGCATAGAAACTTCAATTCATTACTAATTGAGAATCAGGAAATAAAGCTAGAAATTGGTACTTTTCATCACCATATTCTTTTACATTCAAATTTTAACTTCATCAAAAACCATTAGCAAGAGATGAACACTACAGTTTACCATAATCTTTTACATTCAAGAGAAGATTACATCATTCATAAGCACATAAGAACTTCTCTTATCAATCTGTCTCATTTAAATTCCTCTGGGGAAAAATCTTCCCATATTAAGAACTTCTCTGGGAAAAAATCAACTGGGAAAAAAATCAAAAAAGAAATCTGACTCGTTTTAGAGGCGATTTAGCACATTCAGCTGAGTCAGTTATCAATCTGACTCTTTTCACACCATGAGTTTCTTATCCATCCGAGAACAAAAAATAAAGATAAAAAGGAAATAAACTCTCTCCTCTCGTAATAAACTTATTATCTCTCGATATCTACTTCTGAAAAACACTCTCATCGCAGGCAAATATAATCGACGCTGTACTAGGTAAAATTGATGAGGCTTTTAATTCTCGAAATTTCTGGTTAGGATTTTGATTCTCGATATGTGCCTGTCTGACCTAATTAGTTAAACTGATGTAGGATGTACGAAGAAGGCTCAACAACTCTGATTTGATTTCAGAACTCAGATCTCTAGCTCACCAATTTATTAGGTTAAGTACCTCTTTCTGAATTAAAATTTATGAAGGTTTAGCCCAATTGATTTCATTTTCAGTTGGAAGGTTGGTTATTAAATGAATAATGAATATTGAATTTTGGGGTTTTGTTTAATTAGGTCAAAATAAGTAGGTGTATTTGTAATCAATGAGTGATGTACAATTTCATTAATCTGTTTTCATACTTTTCTATGTGGATTTGACTTTAAGTGTTCATCTCTTGAGCCCATCCTTTCTTAAGTAGAGTACCGTGTATGTATATGGGAACAACTGTATATTAGGTGCACTTAAGAATTACGTGCTTGAACTTTTGGTAAACTTGGTTGCATCGAGATTGAAAAATCATCTTTGATTTGGTGTCTTGAGTCTTTATGTGAAGTATACATGACATATTTGTTTACATCGCTTTGGACTGTTAAGTTGTTAAGCATTAGTCCATTAAGTTGGTTCTGATATATATATGTAATTCCTTTGTTTTGCAGATGTCTCAAAATCTTATAACTACTCCAAATAAAGAATGGATGGCTGCACGCAAGGGTTCACCTCAATGGATTGCAGATGTTCAATCTTTCATCCAATTTGCAACAAAGAGCCTTGGTGAAGGTATCAAAGAATTCCGATGTCCTTGCGTTAAGTGTAAGAATTACAACAGTTTACCAAAATGTATAGATGATGCACATGGTGATATTCTTGATTATGGGTTCGATAGCCAATACCGAACATGGATCCATCATGGAGAGCGACCTCGTGTGAATAATATTCAAGCACGTACTTTACCGATAATAATGTTCGAATCGTGAGCCGCATCTTTTCGAGGATATTTGACTTATTCAATGAGACACTAGGACGTGTAGATGGTCTTGATAATCCTGAAGACCAGCCGGGTACTGCTATTGAAGTTGTTACTACTGTTGAAGATGGTACTTCTGTTGAAGATGGTACTGCTGTTGAAGATGGTACTGCTGTTGAAGATGGTACTGTTTTTGAAGATCGGGCTACTGTCAATCGCAGGAAGAGGTTAAAGGATGCGGTGCAAACCTTATTTCCAGGTTGTGATGCTGAACATACAAAACTTTCAGCAACAGTAGAGTTACTTAGTATGCAAGCGAGGTATCAATGTTCTGATGTTTTCATGACTGAATTATTTGGATATTTGAAAAATATTTTACCGGAAGGGAACACATTACCATCTAATTTTCGTAAAACAAAGGACATGATTAAGCCATTTCAGTTGCCGGTCCATATCATCCATGCTTGCATCAATGATTGTATTCTTTATCGCAAGGAGTATGTTAATGAAGATAAGTATCCTAAATGTGGTGAAAGTAAATGGCAGAAACCACCAGAACGCACTACATCAACTAAAAAGGTTTCAGAGAAGAGACTTAGGTATTTTCCAGTCACAGAAAGGTTGCAACGTATGTATGGCACAGCATGGATAGCTGAGCTGATGACATGGTATGCTAAGGTTGAAGAAAGTGCTACACACATGAGACATCCGGTGGATTCGTCACAATGGAAGTCAATAGACATGAAGTGGCCTGAGTTTCTTGAAGAGAAGCGAAATGTACGTGCAGTACTAGCTACTGATGGTTTTAACCCTTTCGGAATGATGAGCGTGCATAGTACTTGGCCGGTTATGCTTACTTGTTATAATATGCCGCCATCTGAATGCACGTCAAAAGATTTTACGATGTTAACATTGCTGATTCCTGGTCCACTTCGTCCTAATCATAACATAGATGTTTATTTTCAGCCTTTGATCGACGAGTTAATTTATTTGTGGACAGTCGGTACAGTAACGTACGATGCGCATACAAAGACTTCCTTTACAATGAAAGCAATGTTATTGTGGTGCATACATGACTTTCCTGCATATGCTCATGTTTCTGGTGTGAGGACTTCTGGAAGATTTGGTTGCCCTGTGTGGAGAAAATACGAGGCGATCAGGCTAAAATGGGGTTCTAAGTATGCTTATATGGGTCATAGAAGGTTTCTAAAAGATAGGTTTCACCCTTATAGACGGAAAACATCTGAGTTCAACGGATTTGAGGAGACAAGGGGTGCACCAAGACGTTTGAGTGGCGTCGAATTATTCAACAAGATAGCAACCGCAGATAAAGAATTTGGGAAGTTGGTCAAGTGACCGGCCATACGTGAGTCTTCGTGGTCGAAGAGATCGATACTTTTTTGTCTCCCATATTGGAAGGTAAATTGATGGTATTGACCAATTATACTTAGCAGTTACCTTACTTCAATATGTTTATGTTGTTTAAAATTCCTTTCTAACATAATTAATCTCATCAGTTTCTGCAAATCCGGCACAATGTGGATGTCATGCATGTATAAAAGAATTTTGCAGAGAATTTATTTTGCAGAGAATTGATTCTAGCAGGAATGCAAGTCAGTTTCATAAGGAGGAGCCCAAGATGATAAGTAAACTTCCTGTGGTAGTCTTTCTGTCAGAGCCTTGAGAAAGATGAGTACTTCTTTTTGAGTTTAGACCATGTCCGTTTGGGCTCGAGCAAGGACCTCCTGTCGTTCCATCAAATCGGCGATGGTGGTACAGGGTCGGCTCCTTCTAGCTCCTCCGGTTTCTCGTCCTGTTGGCGGGGTAACTGGAGTCCTGATGGCGGTCGGAGGTGACATGCTTAACGAGGCATTAGGGGCGTTAGCGGCAGCTCTGGCCCTGGTGATCGGTGGTGTAACACATGGAGGAGGGCTTTCGGTGTTGCCAGGATTGGCAGGTTGCGTAAAAGCATTAGAGGCGGCAGCGTCTCTGGCCTTGGTGACCCGTGGTGTAACACCTGAAGGAGTGCTTTCAGCGATGTTGGGCTCAGTAGGTGGCATAGTGATGCCGCTGGAAAGAGCATTAACACCAGGGACAGATTCCGTGTTAGTGTTCTCGTGGCTCGCAGCTAATCCGGATCTGAGTTCCACCATGTTGAAGTTGGGATTGAAAGATGAGATTGAAAGCTGGAAATTGATATTGTAACAGAAAGATCAATCCTCCCACTGTGGTCACCAATTGTTTGAGGGTGAAAACAGTTTCTACTGATTTCGGTAATTTTGCGCGAGTGGGCGAGAAACTAAGTCTAAACCCTAAATAATGTACTGCAAGGGAGTACTTTAGATTCTAGAGATCAATCTGTACAAATCCAGCCTAAACCAAGAAATGGCCGTTCCAGACTTGCTTCGGTCACAAAGTGAAGGAGAAGGGTTGGTTTTAGGGAGGGAATCGAAGAAAGTGTTGAGACCAGAATAGTTGATTTTGGAAGAGTAGTTGTTTGACTTGTATCAAAAAGTGAAAGCTAACAGATGGGAAAGCTAGCAAGTGGTTTCTAAGTGTTGTATGCTCCTTACCCAAATCTTGTTGTTTGGTGGAAATAGGTAAGACCTATTTATACAAGTCGTAACATAACGTACTCTGGTCTCATAGAAAATGGAAACGACTGAGTAAAGTGGGAGGAGGTGATAAATGGGTAACGCCTGGAATTGATGTTCCATAATGAAAGGAGCGTTTCACCATTATTCCTTGTATTTACTAACCGACTCATTCTTATGACACTTTCATGTAACAGGCGTAGTGTATGCCGCACGCTGTAAAACGCCAAACCAATACCCTTTATGAGCATCCCCCAGTTTGTGACATGTGTTAGATGTCTCGAGTATTTTCATGGGAAAACGTGTAGCAAGATGTTACGTGTGGCATGGTGGCATTCCAGTGGCCATGGTAGAGTCGACATGGCTTTGCCAAATAATAGGCGCGGCCAAATTTGGGGTTTAGATGCAAACCGTGATGTTTTGGATTTGGGCCGTAAGTTAGGTGGCAAACTTGAACGGTCGAGATCCGCTATCTGAGGGAAGGATAGACGTTGATTATTGAAACCCTCCGTTTTAGTAGCCAACATTGAGCATGGCTTTGCCATAGAGTGGGCGCGGCCAAATTAGGGTTTAGGCGCAAACCGTGTGTTTTGGCTTTGGGCCGTAAGTTTCCATGTGTCAGGTGGTGAACTTGTGTGGTCGAGATCTGCATCTCAAAGAGAAGGGTAGCCGTTGATTATTGCAACCCTTCGTTTTAGCAGCCAGCGTTGAGCATGTCTTTGTCATAGAGTAGGCGCGGCCAAATTAGGGTTTAGTTGCAAATCGTGTGTTTTGTCTTCGAGCCGCAATTTTCCATGCGTCAGGTGGCGAACTTGTGTGGTCGAGATCTGATTCTCAAATAGAAGGGTATCCGTTGATTATTGCAACCCTTCGTTTTAGCGACGACGTTGAGTCATGGCCTTGTCAAAGAGTAGCGCGGCCAAATTAGGGTTTAGGTGCAAACCGTGTGTTTTGGCTTTGGACCGCAAGTTGCCATGCGTCTGGTGGCGAACTTGTATGGTCGAGATCTGCATCTCAAAGAGAAGGGTAGCCGTTGATTATTGCAACCCTTCGTTTGTAGTAGCCAACGTTGAGTCATGGCCTTGTCAAAGAGTAGGCGCGACCAAATTAGGGTTTAGGTGCAAACTGTGTGTTTTGGCTTTGGGCCGCAAGTTGCCATGCGTCAGCTGGGGACTTTGGAAGGCTACGATCTGCATCTTAGATGGAAGGGTGGCCGTTGATCGTTGCAACCCTTCGTTTTGGCAGCAAATGATGTGAATGAGAGGCTGGCATGGTATAGGCGCGGCCAAAACTAGGGTTTGGTGCAAACCGTGGTGTTTGGCCTTGGGCCGCAAGTTGTCGTGCGTTATGTGGCAAACTTGGATGACCGATATCTGTATCTCTAAGAGAAGGGTAGCCGTTGATTATTGCAACCCTTTGTTTTGGCGTGGAGAAGTAGCTGGCATGGTTTTCCATTGGCACGATGGAGCGGCGGGCATGGTTGGCATGCCTTGGTGCGGAGACGTGGCTCGCATGGTTTGCCATTGGCACGGTGGTGCGGCTGGCATGGTTTTCATGCCTTGGCGCAGAGACATGGCTAGCATTCTTTGCCATTGGGACGATGGTACGACTGGCATGGTTGGCATGCCTTGGCGCAAAGACGTGGCTGGCATGGTTTTCCATTGGCACGGTGGTGCGGCTGGCATGGTTGGCATGCCTTGGCACAGAGACGTGGCTGGCATGGTTTGCCATTGGCACGGTGGGAGAATTAGGGTTAGGTGTATACATATGTGATGTCAGTTAATACTAAGGGTTCTGTCGTGGAACATGACACATATATAAAAAAAAGGTACCCTGGTAATTCTTACGTAAATACGCTGATTGTTTCAATAAATGCGCTATTGGTCATAGTGACTTCATGCCAAATGTACTGTTTTACGATTTTATCTCTAAGCTAAAAACCACCATCAACAGTTACGAACTGAGTTGAAAAAGGTCAATTCTGACCTTGTTCTCATTAAGTCACATGTTAAGGATCTTCTCAAAGAGGATATCTTCTCCAAAGAGGATGTCGATGCTGTCAGTCACAAGTTTGAAGGTCTTGAAACCCGTGAAGATACTGAACATGAACTATGATTTTAGTTTTGGTTGTTTTGTTTTTGATTTTTATCTAGGAAACTTCTTATGAGAATTTATTCTTGTGTTTTTAAGAAGGATAACTAGGGTTTGGAATAGCCATTATTGTGAGTACACATAGCTATTGCCAACGTTTTCATCTTGCAATATTTTTAAATTTATTTATTTAAATTCTAAAGTTTATTTTGAAGATGATCTTTGCAGTATTAATCTTTATGGTTTTATATATTGCAAATTGTTATGGGATATGTTGTTTACGTCCGTGAACCTTGACTTTCCCATATTTGTTCAAAAGTTAACTCTATTATATGTCAATAGTATGAAAGTATTGATAAAAGATAGAATGAACTTTTGAAAACAAAATTTAAGCCTTTTATGTCATTATGCAAATATTGATGGAATAAAGGATGAACTTTTGTTCTCAAAGATTAAATCTATTATATGTCATTGTGCAAATAGTGATGAAAAATAGAATGAATCTTTGATTATTCCGTAGTATTGGTCTTTCCCTAATCCACATCTTTGTGTATGTACTGCGTGGCTCCGTAAGTTCTCTTATGTTGAGCATGGCCAATTGAATTGATCATTTTTCTTGTGGTTAATTCAATATAATTGAGATTTTTGGATACAAATTCATGTTTCATGTGATTTGGTAATGTCCAAAGAAATCCATTTTTTCTTGTATAAGTAAGGTCGCTCTTGTTATTCTCTCGGGAATGACATTTTATGGGGGAGAGTTCTTAATTGAACTTGTGCTTAATTGTCAAATCTTTGTGGGGAGTGCGGCTGTGGAATATTGTAGGGGTTATCTTGTATCTTTATAAACTCCTTGATGAATCCATTTAGTTTCGGCTATTTGATAGCATTTAAACAAGTTGGTATGTTGTTCTCTTTTGGTCATGAAGTATCTCTATGAAAATTTCATGAGGATCCCACTAGTTTTCGTACCTTTGCCAATTTTTATTGACAAAAAGGTGGAGAATTATTGTGTATTTCACACTACAAATACACATGGTTTACGGATCATTATGTAAAGGGGGGGTGGTTTTCATATTGAGATGAAGTATTGACTAAGGGGGAGTGATACATATCACCATAGTATTGTTGTCAAAGTTGTGATACAATTGGACTTTGATGCTGTATAATGATACTATGACACTATATAACAATGATTGAGAGCAATTATTTTCTCATTGTTATAGCTACGGATCTTCAACAACGATGATGTTGATTTGAATACATTTGGAATCATTGGAGTACTTGGAAGTGAAAAAGATTTCGAGTAATGTTGAAGAACTAAGGAGATCAAGCATTTGGATGAGAAGCTACAAAGTTTATTTTTTGTAATCCATATGTATTGATAGTTTTGTCACTAAAATTGACAAAAGGGGAGAATGTTAGAGCACTGCTCGGTCGTACTTGCAAGCATTGCTATCCGAAGCTTGTTTATCAATGTTAGTAATCAAAACTATAATTATTGATTTCTAGTCTACTTAAAGTAATGTCTCGGACTAGGATAGATTGTTTAGTTGAGCATTAGACTTCACGGCGGTCATTAATTGAAGACGAAGAACTACTAAGGAGAGCTTGTGGAACTTCATCAACAAAAGGTATGTGGAGACTAAAACTCATTTATCGCTTGGAAAGTATATTTCTACTCTATCTCTATATTGACACAAAAGTCGTATTACTATAGTTTTCGATTATGCACATTTGAGATTTCGACCTGAGTTTAACTTTCTTATGTATTGGTAAGCTTTCGGTTCAACCAAGTTCATCTTATAATCTTGACGAAAGTAAAAAGATGATCATGTGAAAAATCGCCGAGTAACATCTTACATGGTTTGTGTGATACAATCATTTGATGTAGACTTGGAATGTTTCGTTATGATTATTTCAATAACTTGAAAATTGCTTTGATGCTAATAGTGTGTGAAAACGGCTATTTTCATCCTCTAAGAAAGTTTCAATAATTCAAATAATAGTTTAGAACACTTAACCAATATTGGATTATAAACATGTTGTGCACTCTTGCATATGTGTGATCCATGTCCGGGAAACGTAGTATGCATACCTATATGTGTACCTGTTGGTTTGAGAAGTCCGGCAACCTAAGTGCGCGTACCCGTATGCATACTGGCGTAGGTTTGTGACCAGAAAATTCTGTTGGGTTTGGAGGTATGCATACCCGTTCGCATACTGACGAAAACCAAACTTGGTCCGGCTATTTCAAGTATGCTTACCGTTTTCAGCGGCGGAGCTATGTGCAAGTTTTGGGTGGCCATGGCCACCCCAAGATTAAGGCGTTTAAGTAGGGATATATGCAGATTTCTTCCAAGATTTCCAAGTTAAGTACAACGTGGCCCCTCCAAGAAAAGTGAGAAACACATTTCTTCTATGAATAAGTCTCACGTTTTTAATGTTTTCCTTAAAATGGTTGTAACTTCCCTTAAATCTAGCTCTTAATATTTTTGAATTTCCTTTTCAACTTATTCTTAAAAGATTTATTAACTTTGATTGGATGCTTTCTTAGGAAAAGAGTTTATGTCGGTCTTATAGATTAGTTAAACCCTAAACAACTAAACAAGATCCTAATTCGTAAACAGATAATAGATTGGAAGTCGCACAAATCTCCCGGAAACGCTCAATCACTAGAACAGGCATACAAGGTATGTACAAACATGAAACGTTTGTATTGACTACGAGATTGTAATTTTATTTCCCAGAATACTAAATTTTTATGTTATTGTTTAATCTCAATAGTCTTTGAGTCAAAACTATATCCTTAGGAACAGAGAGTTGCACCAACATTAATTCACATGGAAGACAACACCAGAAGCCCTACTGCACCACCAACAGCAACTACAAGTTCTCCTCCATCACCACCACCGTCACCAAATGCTGCACCTAAGGTATATATTGTCCACCATAATTTTTGTACTGTAATTTAATCAGAAAATATAATATGTCTACGTAACTAATATTATTTCCAATTTGAATTCAATTTTTTTTGAAGATGAAAAATCAATCTAAAATATATGGGTATTTTAAAAGGCAAAATAAATAGTGAACTCAGACAATGATTCGCCGCATTTGTCAATGTTAACGTCCCTGCTTCTAGGCCATCAAAGTCTCCAAGACTTCAAATCAGTGAATTTGATAGTTCCAAGTTAGAACGTGATCCAGGACTACGCCCACAAATTTGGGATTATCATGTTGATTTGCACGATGTAATTCGAAGAGCATATATTACAGCTGGTCCGTACAAACCTAAAAGATCAGAATACCCACAATCTGGAGAAGAAGCTCATCAACGTGGTTTTTGTTATTCGTGGTTCGGATCATTTCCTAGTTGGTTAGAATATTCCCCGGCAAAAGATGCAGCTTATTGTCTCCCATGTTTTCTATTTCACAAGCCATCTAATCGTTTTGGGCAGAATGCTTTCACAATAAATGGGTTTCGAAACTGGAAGAAAGTCAAAGTTGGAAGTGAATGTTCTTTTCTGAAGCATATTGGGACAGGTCCTAACTCATCCCATCGAATCGCTGAGAATTCATGTGCTACCTTAATGAAGCAGCCACACCATATACAACATGTGCTAAGTAAGTATACATCTCAACAAGTTATAGACAATCGTTTGCTAATTAAAACTTCAATTCAATCAGTTCGTTGGCTTGCTATGCAAGGTTGTACATTAAGAGACCATGATGAAGGGAAAAGTTCAATTAATCGTGGAAATTTTCTTGAAATGGTAGAATTCTTTGGAAATAATAATGAAAAAAAAATTGCAGAAGTGCTAGCTAATGCTAAAAAAAATGCTACTTACATGTCGCCGCAAATTCAAAAAGAAATTTTGCATGTATTATCTACTAAAGTAAAAAAGGCTATTCGGGAAGAAATAGGAGATGCAAAATTTTGTGTTATTGTTGATGAATCTCGTGATGAGTCAAAAAGGGAGCAAATGTCTATTGTTTTAAGATTCGTAGATAAAAATGGGCAAGTGCAAGAAAGATTTTCGGTTTGGTTCATGTAACTGACACTACAACATTGACATTAAAGAACGCAATATATTCAGTATTGTCTCATCACAATCTGGATGTTCAAAATATTCGTGGTCAAGGCTATGATGGTGCCAGTAATATACGGGGTGAATGGAACGGATTACAAGCTTTGATTTCAAAAGACTGCCCATATGCTTACTATGTTCATTGTTTAGCACATCGATTGCAGTTGGCCTTAGTAGCAGCATCAAGAGAGGTAATTCCAATTCATAATTTTTTTAATAAGCTAGTTTCGGTTATTAACATTGTTGGAGCATCTTGCAAGCGTAATGATGAGCTTAGGAAAGCAAAAACAGCTGAAATTGAACATTTGATTTCTAATGATGAGTTGGAAACTGGAAAAGGACTTCATCAAATTGGCACATTAAAACGTGCTGGAGATACCCGTTGGAGTTCTCACTTCAAATCGGTTACAAGTTTAATCAATATTTTTAGTCCTACATGTGAAGTTTTAATTAACATCATTGATGATGGAACAACTTATGTGCAACGAGGAGATTCAGATGCAGCTTATGAATCGATAACTTGCTTTGATTTTGTTTTCACTTTACATCTCATGAAATCAATTATGGAGATCACAGATTTTCTTTGCCAGACTTTACAAAATCAATCCCAGGATATTTTGAATGCTATGCAGTGTGTCTCATCAACCAAAGCATTGCTCCAAAATTTGAGGGACAAAGGATGGAACAACTTGATTAATGAAGTGAAGTTGTTTTGTGAGAAGCGATCCATAGATGTGCCAAATATGGACGATCCTTATGTAGCAAGAAGAGGGAGAGCTCGGAATCAACAAAATGAACTTACAGTGGAACAATATTATCGAAGAGAAATCTTTTATGCCGCAATAGATTCTCAGTTATACGAAATTAACGATCGTTTTGCAGAGAGTTCAATGGAGCTACTTATTCTTAGTTCGTCTCTGGATCCTCGTGAAGCACGTGAAGCTTTATATATTGATAACATTTGTAATTTGGTGGACAGATTTTACCCCGAAGACTTCTCAGACTATGATAAGCTGAACTTGAGACTGGAGTTGCAACATTATGAGCATAGCGTTCTTGCACATCCAGAGTTTAAAGATTTATAAAGCATTTTCAGATCTATGTCATTGGTTGGTAAAGACTAGGAAGTCAATAACATATCCGCTTACTTACAGACTACTCGTGCTCGTGCTTACACTTCCGGTTTCTACGGCAACAACAGAAAGATCATTTTCTGCTATGCGTATTGTCAAAACACGGCTTCGCAACAAAATGGAGGACGAGTTTCTAAATGACTCTTTACTTGTGTACATTGAAAAAGAAATCGCTGAAACATTTAGCTTGGATTCGATTATGGACGATTTTAGAGATCTAAAAGAGCGACGAATTTTATTCTGATATTTGTTAGAGTTTGGATGCCCATTTTTATCTTTTTAATTTTGACATTTCGACAATAGTATTTTTTTCTTTTAAGTTTATTAAATCATTTCATTACACTTTATTACTTAGAATTTTTTTTATATTTGGTTCTCTGTTTAATTTTTTTTCACACATCTCTATATGGCCCCTCCAACATTTAAATCCTGGCTCCGCCGCTGACCGTTTGCATACTTGAATGGTTAAAGTTCTAAATCGGTTGTGACATGAACAAATACATTTATATAATAAGGAATGCATTCTTTGCAAACCGTGTCTATAATGTTCATGAATTGATTCGAGTGAATCAAACTGATTTTGCTTCAATTGTGTTCTTGTATACTTCTATGAGAATATAGCAATTGAAAACCTCTTTAACTAGTTTCATTTGAGTTAGTTATGGTTAAGATGAATAATATTGATACGAGAGTGTTCATATAGCTAACCTCGATTAACTACTGTTGAGCCAACATGGTATACATGTTTATGTAGGATTACATAAATCTAAATGAGGGTACATTTCATTTGTGTATAACAAGCTAAGTTCGATCTAACGGTTGAAAGATATTTGTTTGGGTTTAATCGAGGGTTTTCATCTAACGGTGGATATTAAATGCACCCGGGTGCAGCCTTGCCAAAATATGTATAATGCACTCAGGTGCAGCTTATGTATTTCGTGAATAAATCTAGGTTTATCCTAATAATTACCTCCAAGAACCGATGGTAGTAGCAATTTCATTACCTCCACTCCTTTCAAGTTCTCGTTCCATCTCTGGAGCATTTCTCCAAACACTTAGTGGGCATTAAATCAATGATGTGTGTGAACAAAACAAACACTTAAGAACAGGTGCTAGAGCATACGTTGAATTAGTGTCATGCACCAAGCTCCAAAACATAACCAGCTCACAACACTGTATCACTCAACAAATGACACAACACAAGTGATGTTAATAAGGTTCAATCTTATTACAGATATTGTTACTGTTAAATCATTATAAAGGTGGGTCAAAAAAAAAATAAATACTTTTTGATAAACAATCAAAAATCAAATGTAAAACCAAATTCAAAAGCATTCGGCACAAAATTTCTTTACCCAGGTCTTATATAAGTCCCTATATGACTCCGCTTCCGTATCCTTTGAATCTAGAAGAAAAAAAATTCTTGATTTCTCTTCGCTGCAAATTTAAGTTTGATAAACACCCAAAACACCTATTGATCATAATCATACATAGACATCTATTGATCTATGTACCATACTCCAGTACATTAACTTAGCTTATTCCAACAACTACTCCTCCAGTACCTCAAGTTAGCTTGTTTCAACTACTCTCCTGCGAAACAATATTGCTGATGGTATATATGTACCATAAACAAATCTCATTCTTGTCAAATAAAGTCTAGTGCGTGCAACTAGTAATGCAAATGAAAAACATCCAATTACCCACTTTTAAAACAGTATGCAGCTCAATAAACCAAAGTACCAGAAATTAGAAAAATATGTTAATGTTGTCAAAGATTAAAATCCTATATTCACACTTGTGGAGGTTATAGGACACTTGGCATAGAGAAGAAGAATGCTTGGGTATTAAGAACACATGGGAATTATCTAGTAAAGTCTTGGCAACCAAGTTTACTTTGCTTGCAAGGTTTTTACTACTTGGATGTCAAGTATTTTTCTTGAATCCCAAGTACTTATCTAGTATAAACACACCAACACACCAACTCTAAGAGCCTTATGAGTTTCTCTCTACTTCTCTTCTACTTTCTATTTGTGAGGATATAGAGCAATATTACTAGAGAGTTATTTTAGTGTTATGATTAGCTTCTTGCTATTCATAAATTAGTGATTGATTCATCAATCTTTGAGTGTTTTAATTCTCTGTAAAAGTTTTATAATAAAGAATTGATCGTAGCCGTTTGTGGATGTAGGCGTACCGCCGAACCACGTTAATTCTTGTGTTCTCGCTTTCTTGTTTCTTTTAGTGTGCATCTTCTTTATTTTTACTTTACTTCTACATTGATCCAAAGAACTAGTGTCTTGTGGAATTATTTACCAAGTAATCCCAACAAGTGGTGCGGTGAGCGTGGAGAGGATCATAGTTATAAGTAAAGATGTCAGCCTCCGCATCTGGTGGAGTTTTCTCGAAGGTGCATGGATTTGATATTATCAAGTTCAATGGAAAGAATAATTTTACATCATGGAAAACAGATGTAAAAGATATTCTTGTTAGCATGAAACAAATTAAAGCAATCAAGGAGAATCCAACGGTCTTACCAAAAGATTGGACCGAGCGAAAAGTGGGCTGACCTTGATATAGAGGCTTGTTCAACTATTCGCTTGTGTTTGTCGAGGAAATTACTCATAATTTTTCGGGTGAAACTTGGCAAAGGATTTTGGGAGAAATTAGAAGCTCAACTTACAAAAGGACTTCACTTCGGAACTCTGCTTGAAGCGTCGACTCCATGCCTTTCGGATGGCTTCAGGTAAATCATTAGTAGATCAAATTAATAAGTTTAATATGATAATATGTGATTTATCTAATATCAATGTTAATATCTCGGATACGGATGAATCTATGATATTACTATGTTCTTTACCCCCGTCATATGAAACTTTTGTGGATTATTTGTTAAGTGGGAAAACCGAAGGAGATAATAAATTGGTTTTCAATGATGTGGTTTCGGCTTTACAAGCCAAAGCTATGACAAAAAGAAAGCAAGAGTTTTACGATGAAGTTGAGGGCTTCTTTGTTGATGGAGGTAAAAATGGTAATAAGAAGTCGAAGTCGAAGAATCGTTCCAATTTCAAAAGGAACGACATCGAGTGTTATTATTGTCGTAAACCCGGTCATATAAGAGTTGATTGTCCTAAGCTAAAAGCAAAGGATTTGAAACATAATAGGAAATCAAATTCGAGGAATGTTGTTGCTTCAATTGCGGAAGGCAGTGAAGTTCTGGTGGAGCCAATGTGTGGCTTTGATCAGGAGGTGTTAACCGTTACATCAAAGAGTTATCTCAATGATGGTTGGATGCTCGATTCGGGTGCTTCGTACCATATGTATTCCACTAGGGAATGTTTCACCACTTATATAGAGGTGAACGGTGGTACTGTTTTGATGGGTAACTCTAATACCTGTAAAACAGTTGGAGTTGGTACAATACGGGTTCGTTCGCATGGTGTTACTACAACACTTTCAGAGGTTAGACATGTTCCTGATTTGAGAAAGAGTTTGATTTCGTTGGGAGTACTTGAATCTTTAGGATACAAGTACGTTGCAGAATATGGATTCTTGAAGGTATACTACGGTAGTAGTTTGAAGATGACCCATGAAAGACATGGTAACTTATATTTCTTACAAGGAGATATAATTTGTGGTGGAGCTATGGTTTCCCAATCAGTTGATGAGAAACATGTGGAGTCAACACGTTTGTGGCATATGCGGCTTGGGCATATGAGTGAGAAAGGCTTGTCTGTGTTGAGAAGTAAAGGTTTACTTGGAGGAAAAAAGACGTGTAAGCTTGATTTTGTGAGCATTGCATTGTTGGGAAACAATCTAGAAGCGATTTTGGTACCATTTGTGCACCACACATGGGTATGTTAGATTACATCCATTCAGATGTTTGAGGTCCCTCTCGTACAGTTTCTAAGGAAGGTGCTAGGTGGTTTGTGACCTTTATCGATGACTTTTCGCGGAGAGTTTGGCTTTACACCATGAAGCAGAAAAATGAAGTCACCGAGGTATTTAAGAAGTGGAAGACCATGGTGGAGAAACAAATTGGTCGTGTGGTCAAGAAGATACGTTCCGATAATGGTGGTGAATACACTGAAGATCCATTAAAAGAATTTTGTGAGGAACAAGGAATCACTAGACACTTCACAGTAAAAGGTACACCACAGCAAAATGGAGTAGCGGAGAGAATGAATCGCACACTACTTGAGAGAGCACGGTGCATGTTGTCAAACGCAGGTTTGGGAAAATTTTGGTGGGCAGAAGCAGTTAATACGGCGTGCTATTTAGTGAATCGATCACCATCAAGAGCCATTCAGTGTAAGTCACCTATGGAAATTTGGACCGGTAATCCTGTAAATTATTCAAATTTGAAGGTGTTCGGTTAACCGGCTTATTTTCACGTCAGAGAATATAAGTTAGGTGATAGAGCTAAGAAAGCAATTTTCTTAGGTTATCCAGAAGGTGTGAAGGGGTATCGTTTATGGTGCCCAGATTTGCAAAAGTTTGTGATCATTCGTGATGTGACCTTCAATGAGAAAGCTATGCTTGATTCAAAGAAGTTCACAGGTTGGGACTCTTAAATTGAAAATGAGAGTATTAGGGCTATTGATGACGATTCGGTGAAGGTGGAGCAAAGAGATCCTTATTCATCTACTACACAAGAAGAAGAAGATCAAAATGAACAAGTAGAAGATGAAGATGAGGTTCTCATTGAGGAACCCATTCGGCAACAAACTGAGATTATTCCGTCTTTTGCATCTCAGCGTGAGAGGCGTCAAATTAGTGCACCTATTCGATATGGTTATGAGGATAGTGTTTCTCATGCATTATCCATTTTCGAAGATGAGCCGTTTACCTTCAAGGAGGCGATGAGTGATACTCATGCCGCTGAGTGGAAAACCGCTATGGATGAGGAGATGGAGTCTCTTCATAAGAATCACACTTGGGAACTAGTTAAGTTTCCCAAGGGTAGAAATAAGATCGGGTGAAAGTGGGTCTATACAGTAAAGGACGGAACTCCAGACTCTAAGAGTATCGTTAGTGGTGTACGATATAAGGCAAGGTTAGTGGCTAAAGGATATGCACAAAGGGAAGGTGTGTATTACAATGAAGTTTTCTCTCCGGTTGTTAAACACACTTCCATCCGAATCCTTCTAGCTTTTGTGGCGTAGTTTGATTTAGAGCTCGAGCAACTAGATGTCAAGACTTGCCTTCTTTCATGGGGATCTGGAGGAGGACATTTATATGTCTGACCCATTGGTTTTGAGGTTGCCAGTAAAGAAGATTATGTGTGTTGACTTTAAGTCACTGTACGGTTAAAACAATCACCAAGACAAGGTGGTATCTCAAGTTTGATACATTTATGTTGTAAAGCAAAAGTACACTCGTAGTAAGTACGATCAATGTGTGTACTTTAAGAATCTCCGAGATGGGAGTTTTGTTTATCTCTTACTCTATGTTGATGATATGCTTATAGCTGCAAAGGGAAAGTCAGAAATTAATGCTTTAAAGAAGAAATTAAGTTCGAAGTTTGAGATGAAAGATCTGGGTTCAGCTAAGAAGATATTGGGCATGGAAATTACTCGAGATAGATCAAAGGGGAAGCTATGTCTTACTCAAAAATCTTATCTTGAGAAAATTGTTTGTCGCTTTGGAATGCAAAATTCTAAAGCTATTAGTCTTCCATTGCCACCAAGTGTTAAGTTGTCAAACCAGTTAAGTCCTACTACTACTGAGGAAGAAGAGTTTATGTCAAGGGTTCCCTATGCTAATGCGGTAGGTTCTTTGATGTATGCTATGGTTTGTACCCGTCCAGATATCTCTCAAGCGGTTGGATTAGTTAGCCGGTATATGGCTAATCCTAGGAGATCACATTGGTACGCGGTTAAGGGAATTTTGCGATATCTTCAAGGAACTCTAGATGTTGGTATAGTGTATCAAAAGAGTAGAGTTTGAAGGTCTGTGGATTTGTTGATTCAGATTATGCTGGTGTTGATGGTGGTTTTTAAACAAGGGGTAAAATCGTAAAACCCCATGACCTAGTGTTACCCGCAACACATTCACTAAGAGCATTTAACTCAGGTGTAAATAATTAATAGGGGTATTTTTTAAAATGCAGATTAGGTTTTCAACGCGTAACCCTAATTCCAAAACCAAGCCGCATCTTTGCGCACCATGGCAACAATGCCAAACCAAGCGCATATGCGCACCATGGCAACAATGCCAAACCAAGCCGCATATTTGCGCACCATGGCAACAATGCCAAACCAAGCCGCATCTTTGCGCACCATGGCAACGAGTGCCAAACCAAGCCGCATCTGCGCACCACGGCAACAATGCCAAACCAAGCCGCACCTCGCGCACCATGGCAACAATGCCAAACCAAGCCGCATACTGCGCACCATGGCAACAATGCCAAACCAAGCCGCATACTGCGCACCATGGCAACAATGCCAAACCAAGCCGCATACTACGCACCACGGCAACAATGCCAAACCAAGCCGCACCCTGCGCACCATGGCAACAATGCCAAACCAAGCCGCATACTGCGCACCACGACAACAATGCCAAACCAAGCCGCAACCTGCGCACCACGGCAACAATGCCAAACCAAGCCGCACCCTGCGCACCATGGCAACAATGCCAAATTTCCAAGCCGCTATACCTTTGTCCCACGCCAAATATAGCGCCCTAAGCTTGCAAGACTTGCAACTAGGTTAACATGGCCGTACGTGCCATTGGCACATGCCAACACGTGCCGCAAGCCATATTTCTAAGCCGCTATGCCTTTGGCCCACGCCCAACATAGCGCCCTAGGTTTTCAAAACTTGCAACTAGGTCAACATGGCCGCATGTGCCATTGGCACATGCCAACGTGCCGCAAGCTATATTTCTAAGCCGCTATGCCTTTGGCCCACGCCCAATATAGCGCCCTAGGCTTGCAAGACTTGCAACTAGGTCAACATGGCCGCACGTGCCATTGGCACATGCAAACACGTGTCGCAAGCCATATTTCCAAGCCGCTATGCCTTTGGACCACGCCCAACATAACGCCCTAGGTTTGCAAGACTTGCAACTAGGTCAACATAGCCGCACGTGCCATTGGCACATGCCAACACGTGTCGCAAGCCATACTTCCAAGCCGCTATGCCTTTGGCCCACGCCAAACATAGCGCCCTAGGCTTGCAAGACTTGCAACTAGGTCAACATGGCCGCACGAGCCATTGCACATGCCAAACACACACGCTGGTAGCCTAACTTGCAAACCGTGCAACCTACCACCAAAGCATTCCGCACATGTCATTGGCACATGCCAAACACACACGCTGGTAGCCTAACTTGAAAACCGTGCAACCTACCACCAAGGCATTCCGCACATGCCATTGGCACATGCCAAACACACACGCTGGTAACCTAACTTGAAAACCGTGCAACCTACCACCAAGGTATTCCGCACATGCCACACGCGCCACTAGCAGCGCCACTTGCACTCAAGATGCAACCAACACTCGAGACATCGACACAAGCGCGGGGATGCTTCTTTAGGGTTTTGGTTTGCGGTCACAACATGCGCGTACACTACGCTCACATTAAAAAAAGCGTGAAAAGGAATAAAGCGGTCAAATAAAAGAGGAAATAATGGTGAAAAACGTTTCCGCCCATTAAACCATGCGGTTACCACCTCCTCCCATTATTTCACCCTTTACTCTCTTCCTTCATGAGGCTGTGGTACGTTTCAATCTCGACTTGTATAAATAGGTCTTAACTATTTCCACGGACAATAAGTCTCGGTCGGAGAAAAATACTACACTCTCGGAAAAGGCAACTTTGCAAGCTCTCTAAAAGCTTTCATCTCTTGCAAGCTTCTCAAGCTTCCACTTTACGATACAAGTCGAGACACTACTCCGGAACTATTCTCGGTCTCAACACCTTTCTTGGATTCCCTCCCCAAATCAACCCTTATCCTCCACTTTGTGAGTAGAAGCAAGTTTGGAACGGCCATTTCTTGGTTTAGGCCGGACTTGTATGAGATTGATCTCTCGAATCTATAAAGTGCTCACGTGCAGCATATTTGTTTAGGGTTTGAACCAAGTTTCTCACTCACCTACCGAATTTACCGAAATTGGCGTAAACGATTTTACCCATAAACAATTGGCGACCACAGCGGGAGGATTGGTCTATCGGCTATAATGTCGGGATTTGTCGATCTCGTTCTTCGACCCGGATATCAAGATGGTAGGGGAAGGCGACTCAATCCGACTCAACTGCGGACAACCCGGTTATCGATTGAAAAACTACACTTGGCGGGGACTCGTTAAAGATGCTTGCAATTGGGGACTTGTGACTCAATCCGACTCAACCGCCAGACAACCGGTTATCGGTTGAAAAACTACACTTGGCGGGGACTCGTTAAAGATGCTACCAAGCAATTGGGGACTTGTGACTCGGTCCGACTCAAGCGCCAAACAACAGGTTATCGTTGTTTAAAACTACACCAGTAAAGCCGGAGACTCGTTGAATACGCTACCGAGGTGGGGACTAAGCGGCGATGCTACCAGCAAGGCCGCCTTTACACGGAGAGGGGCGTGTTCACAAAACCTATGAAGTGAGTAAATTTAGATCGCACAAGATATACGATCTATTTTTAGGTCCTTAGTAAAACCGTCATACTACTCGAGTCTTGTGCCTATTGCTAGCACACACTTTCATAAAAGCAACATTCCTTTCCCAAAACATAATCGAGTCATATTATCAAAACCATTCATCCCGAAATAATCCAATACCCTAAAAAGCTCCCATCTGTCTATCAAAGGTCAAGTTTTGAACCAGACATCCAATATGTCTTTCAAAAAAAAAAAAAACCTAAATAAAAGTTTAACGGAGAAACGTTCAAGGAAAATCATCCAACAGAAGTCTGCTCTTTTTGGAGAAAGTCAACTTCGCATCTTCAAGAGCCGCTCTCTTCATAGTCAACATCTTGGAAAGCTTTTCGAGTTCCATCTCCTGTCGTGCAATCTCCTCGGCGGAAAGGCTTTCAACTTTTGGATCTCGGCAAGGCCTTCGACAAACCACGAAGTGTTGAACTCCTTTCTCGCACACGTCGCGATGGTGCTCCCAGTCGGCAATAACGTCTTGAAACGGTGTGACCGATTCAAGCACGCATGTCCTAAATGGAAGATAAAGCCTCTTCCACACGCTTAACCAGTGCAAATCGACTAGTGACTTTCTTGGTTGTAGCCATATGTCCGTGCTTTTCCAAGATTCTGGTGTACAACGCCTCATGCTTAGTCGGCACTTGACGCCAAGCGCCAACCAAGACATGACCTGGATAAGGAACCAAGTACGGGGGATCAAAAATGGCGCCTGCACCTGGCCTCACTACTCGCAGAGGGTCTTCTTCCATGCCTAACCTGCGTCCACGCCAAGTCAACGCCCATTCCAAGATGATCCAGCGCCTACCAGATGCGTTCCCCAGATGCGCTTACCATGCGCTTGCTGACGCGCATGCCAGAAACGCTTGCCAGGGCGCGTTTGCCAGGACGCGCTTACCAGATGCACATACCAGGCACACGTGCGCGCACGCGCATGCCCGCCTTGATGCCACACTTTGTGATAACAGTTTGCATCCTTCCAATAGCCGACATCTTGCGCCCTTCCAAGACCATCCTCGCCCTTTGAAACAGCGCCATGGCTCCAAAGACGCCGTGATCAAAACCGTGTCATCTCGGCACGATAAACTTACGATCACGGAACCGCAGCCACTTCCGCCACCCCAACGGTTCTTCAAGCATGGAAACTCCAACCGTCACCAGAGACGCTACTCCACCATCGGGGCAAGATCTTGGAAGATCAGGAAGAAGCCGACCTCCTTTTAGCACTTGTTGATTTGATGAAGACAAAAGATACTTCAGCAGGACGCGTATTTATAAATGAAGAGGCTCGCGTCGCTCTTGAACGCCCAGTAGAAGGGGATAAGCAATCCAATTTCGTCACACGGGAAGATCAGGAAAGACTTCTCCAAAATCGAAAGCAAGGAAATCAACAACTCTCCTGAGTTCACGGAGACACTTCTTCCAAGACAATGGAAACTTCGACCACAAAGTAAATGCGGTCTATGGTGAAACAGGTTATGTGAGATTCGATATTTCTCCAAGGCGTAGCGTCAAGAAATATTTTCACCCCTCAACCGCATTTGCATCAGGAAAGCAGACGTTTCCAGCCAGGAAAGCCGTTCCCAAACCCCAACCTCTCTAGAAAGCACGATCGATAGATATAACTGGGGGACTCTAACCTATGTTCTCTTGAGGGATGTCGAGTTTGGCGAGAATGTGACGCGACCTCGACTTCAAAATGGTAGCCGTCAAGGCTCGAGAGTTGCAAGATGTCATTTCAACGTTCTCTCCAGTAGCTGCGCATCAACGTTCTCTCCAGTAGCTACACATCAACATTCTCCAGCGGCCGGCTTCGCTTCAACGTTCGCTTCAACGCCACTCCTTCTGCAAAGGTTCGTGCCGCCACACTCCTCATATCAAGGAACATAGTCACAGCCAGCCAATCTTCGTAGTCATAGACACCTTTTAATCCATCTCGCCAAAACTCGTGATCATGGACGGTTTGCTCGCTTACGCATCCGGCTAATCCTTTATTTCCACGGAAGCCCATAGAACATCAGTCAATCTACTTTGTTACCACGACAATATAGTTTCTCCTGATTACATCTCCTACCAAGAACTGTTGCCCCTCATTCGTTGATACCAGCCAGAGCTTCACCGCAGCAGTAATTACTACAAACAGGGAAACACGTAAACCATACTTGAGGACGGAAGATATACATGGGATCCCTTCACATGTCAAAGCTCCGAAGACACAGTCTACCAAAAATCCTTACCCACAACAAGGTCCTCTACTCTTCAAGGGTGCAGCGCAAGAATATCATCACCTCTCTGTCTAGAAGACGCCTTCAACACTTTACGAGGCTGCGGAGGATCCCGAGCCTGCACTATCCAGAATATGTCATCATGTAATTTCTGAGCATCCCAGTGTCACATCCAGCAAGATGCATCGGCACCGAAGTTTTCTCCCAAATGGGAAGGGCCGTACATAATCACTAAAGCGTATGACAGTGGTTACTACAAGATTATCAAAGAAGATGGGGAAAGCTAGAGACAGTCATCAACGGAAAGTGGCTTAAGACATACTACGCCTAATCACTTCCCTGCAACATGCTACATCAAAATTCCTAGTCTTCAAGTCTCGAGTTAAATCTTCAATCCTCTGAGACTCCAAGGCCAAAGCTTTCTCCTCTTCCAGCATGGTTTCTGTGGCAGGAATCACACCAGCAAGAATACCAGCTCTGTCGACTTTCACAATATTGAGACGATGCCGCAACCAGCTGATATTAATCTCCAAGGATTCGCAGGTGGACGCTATGTTCTCCCACCTTTGAATGGCTAGCTCTGCAGCGGCACGGATGGACGTATTCTCAATCTCAGCAATCATTGGCAAAAGACAGTTCACTACGGAAACCAAGGCGGACGAACATCACTTCACTGCGCTCCTGGTAGCGATATGGCCGCATGTCTTCCATATCCTCGTATAAAGGACCACGAATTCTTTCTGCACCAGGAAACCGCTAACATTCCGATAAATGGAGGAGAGACACCTCATACGAGTCCCAAACGACGAACTTGCATAGGGGTATTCATAACAAGAGAGCCCTAAATCAGTGTTCTCCAAGTCTGCAGCAGTCAACAAGGTTGGATTTGAAGGGAGGGGAACGACTAGGTCATCCTCGTCGAAAACACTAACGCATGCTCCCACAGGATATCTCTGCACAAAAGGAGAATTTTCCATTCATCAAACAAGCAGTAAAGCGTACGTCGGTCCACCAAAGAATAAGAAAACATACAGGTATGATTTTCTTAACCTGAATAACCTTTGTTGGGATGCTCCTTCCAGAGTCAGACCTCGCGCCTTCACTTGGAGAACTCCGGTTTGGTTAGAAGATGGTTCGTCTCTCGTGCGACATGACAAAGAGAGAAACTCAACAAGAAGAACCCTTTCTCAAACGGGAGATGATGCAATTACGTTGGGTATGAATACGAGAACCTTAAAAAAGGAACGGAAGCAATGAGGAACATAACGCTTCCGCATTTTAGCATGGACAATGCCCGATCGAAGCCGCGCGTGAAGGAAGGCAAAACAAGGAAACTTTGCTATACGTAGAAACACCTACTCCTCCTTGTTTACACCGATCTCGCTTGCCTAGCGCGTCGCTTCCCCACCTTGCGCCGGTCCCACCAGACTAGCAAGCCCGGTTCCTAACTCGCGTCAACTTCCCTATGACCGCCCAAGTCACGCCCGCAAGCACGCACAACTTCCCTACCTTGCGCCGGTCCCCACTAGCTAGCGCGCCAGGTTTCCTAACTCGCGTCAACTTCCCCTATGACCGCCCAAGTCACGCCCGCAAGCACGCACTGACTTCCATATTGCGCCGGTCCCACCAGCTAGCACGCTCAGTTTCCCAACTCACGCCAACTTCCCAACATCGCCCAAGTTGCACTGGCCCCACCAATTGTGCCCGGCCTCCCGATTTGCAAAACTACGAGAGGCAAGGATTCCAAATCCTATTTATAAAAGGTCGAGACAAGCCTCCTCAATTCTCTTTACGGTTTTCTTGTTGATAGTTTGTCACCATCTTATGCTTACCTCGCAACAAAGCCCCCTGTTAGAGCTAAAAGGGGACTTAATGTTGATGGTGGTTTTAAACAAGGGGTAAAATCGTAAAACCCCATGACCTAGTGTTACCCGCAACACATTAACTAAGAGCATTTAACTCAGGTGTAAATAACTAATAGGGGTATTTTTTCAAAATACCAAATTAGGGTTTTCAACGCAGAACCCTAATTCCAAAACCAAGCCGCATACTGCGCACCATGGCAACAATGCCAAACCAAGCCGCATACTGCGCACCATGGCAACAATGCCAAACCAAGCCGCATCTTGCGCACCATGGCAACAATGCCAAACCAAGCCGCATCTTTGCGCACCATGGCAACAATGCCAAACCAAGCCGCATACTGCGCACCATGGCAACAATGCCAAACCAAGCCGCATACTGCGCACCACGGCAACAATGCCAAACCAAGCCGCATACTGCGCACCACGGCAACAATGCCAAACCAAGCCGCACCCTGCGCACCACGGCAACAATGCCAAACCAAGCCGCACCCTGCGCACCACGGCAACAATGCCAAACCAAGCCGCATACTGCGCACCACGGCAACAATGCCAAACCAAGCCGCACCCTGCGCACCATGTCAACAATGCCAAATTTCCAAGCCACTATACCTTTGGCCCACGCCAAATATAGCGCCCTAGGCTTGCAAGACTTGCAACTAGGTCAACATGGCCGTACGTGCCATTGGCACATGCCAACACGTGCCGCAAGCCATATTTCTAAGCCGCTATGCCTTTGGCCCACGCCCAACATAGCGCCCTAGGTTTGAAAAACTTGCAACTAGGTAAACATGGCCGCATGTGCCATTGGCACATGCCAACACGTGCCGCAAGCCATATTTCTAAGCCGTTATGCCTTTGGCCCACGCCAATATAGCGCCCTAGGCTTGCAAGACTTGCAACTAGGTCAACATGGCCGCACGTGCCATTGGCACATGCCAACACGTGTCGCAAGCCATATTTCCAAGCTGTTATGCCTTTGGCCCACGCCCAACATAGCGCCCTAGGTTTGCAAGACTTGCAACTAGGTCAACATAGCCGTACGTGCCATTGGCACATGCCAACATGTGTCGCAAGCCATACTTCCAAGCCTCTATGCCTTTGGCCCACGCAAAACATAGCGCCCTAGGCTTGCAAGACTTGCAACTAGGTCAACATGGCCGCACGAGCCATTGGCACATGCCAAACACACACGCTGGTAGCCTAACTTGCAAACCGTGCAACCTACCACCAAGGCATTCCGCACATGCCAAACACACACGCTGGTAGCCTAACTTGCAAACCGTGCAACCTACCACCAAGGCATTCCGCACATGCCATTGGCACATGCCAAACACACACGCTGGTAACCTAACTTGAAAACCGTGCAATCTACCACCAAGGCATTCCGCACATGCCATTGGCACATGCCACACGCGCCACTAGCAGCGCCACTTGCACTCAAGATGCAACCAACACTCGAGACATCGACACAAACTGGGGGATGCTTCTTTAGGGTTTTGGTTTGGCGGTCACAACATGCAGCGTACACTACGCTCACATTAAGAAAGCATGAAAAGGAATAAAGCGGTCAAATAAAAGAGGAAATAATGGTGAAAAACGTTTAGCCCATTAAACCATGCGGTTACCACCTCCTCCCATTATTTCACCCTTTACTCTCTTCCTTCATGAGGCCAGGGTACGTTTCAATCTCGACTTGTATAAATAGGTCTTACCTATTTCCACCGGGACAACAAGTCTCGGTCGAGAAAAATACTACACTCTCGGAAAAGGAAACTTTGCAAGCTCTCTAAAAGCTTTCATCTCTTGCAAGCTTCCGAAGCTTCCACTTCTCGATACAAGTCGAGACACTACTCTCCCGAACTATTCTCGGTCTCAACACCTTTCTTTGCTTCCCTCCCCAAATCAACCCTTCTCCTCCACTTTGTGACCGAAGCAAGTCTGGAACAACCATTTCTTGGTTTAGGCAGGACTTGTACAGATTGATCTCTCGAATCTATAAAGTGCTCACGTGCAGCATATTTGTTTAGGGTTTGAACCAGTTTCTCACTCACCTACCGAATTTACCGAAATCGGCAGAAACGATTTTTACCCATAAACAGCTGGCGATCGAGATAAGTGTCGCTCTACTTCGGGGTATTGTTTTACTCTGAGCGGAGGACCTGTTTGTTTGAGGTCTATGTTACAGTCGGTTGTTGCTTTGTCTACTACAAAGGCGGAGTATATTCTTCATGTGAGAGGCTGTTAAGAAAGCATTATGGCTTCAAGGTCTAGTTGGAGACTTGGATATTGTGCAAAGGAATGTCATTGTGTATTGTGACAGTCAAAGCGAAATCCATCTTGCAAGTCTACCATGCGCGCACCAAGCATATTGATGTCCGTTATCATAAAATTCGAGAAGTGATTGATAACGGAAAATTTCTTCTATTGAAGATTGGTACTGAAGATAATCCATCAGATATGTTGACGAAAATCGTTCCGAAGGTCAAGTTCGAGAGGTGTCTCAACTTGATCAACACTGCTCGTTGTTGATGCTTTAGGCGTTTTGGAGGCTACGGTTAACTCAGTCTTTTTTGTGGAATCATTGACAAGGTGGAGAATTGTTAATGTTGTCAAAGATTAAAATCCTATATTCACACTTGTGGAGGTTATAGGACACTTGGCATAGAGAAGAAGAATGCTTGGGTATTAAGAACACATGGGAATTATCTAGTAAAGTCTTGGCAACCAAGTTTACTTTGCTTGCAAGGTTTTTACTACTTGGATGTCAAGTATTTTGCTTGAATCCCAAGTACTTATCTATTATAAACACACCAACACACCAACTCTAAGATCCTTATGAGTTTTCTCTCCTACTTCTCTTCTACTTTCTATTTGTGAGGATATAGAGCAATATTACTAGAGAGTTATTTTAGTGTTATGATTAGCTTCTTGCTATTCATAAATTAGTGATTGATTCATCAATCTTTGAGTGTTTTAATTCTCTCAAAAGTTCTATAATAAAGAGTTGATCGTAGTCGTTTGTGGATGTAGGCGTATCGCGAACCACGTTAATTCTTGTGTTCTCGCTTTCTTGTTTCTTTTAGTGTGCATCTTCTTTATTTTTACTTTACTTCTACATTGATCCAAAGAACTAGTGTCTTGTGGAATTATTTACCAAGTAATCCCAACAAAATAAAGACATACCTGACTACAAGAAAGACAGTCTATAGCCACACCACATGTTTGAGCGCATGTGGAAAAATGCCTGTATTGCTACAGTCTCATACTGATGCGGCAAAAATGTATTTTTAGCCACATGCAAAAAAACTGGTGAGGCAAAATATAAGGTTTTTGCCACAATAAGCCTTGATGTGCGGCAAAAAGATGGTATATTGCCACGGGGCTCAATGTAAGTGTGGCTAAATCATAATAACTTGTTTTTCCTAATATATATATATATATATATATATATATATATATATTATTAGTGGGAGTGCATCTATGTGCACCCTCATTAAACCATGGGTGCACATTCCTCCCATTGTTATTGGCTCAAATTTAACTCTAGTTATCTATTATTTTATTTGTAATTTTATATTTGAAAATACCTTCATGGGAATTGGAGAAATAAAAGCATAATCAAATTAATATCGTTAATATCTCCCCGGTTCATCCGTTCATGCTTTAACACTTTTCTTCTCAATTAGACCTTCATCAAATCAAGATCTTTTATTCTCCAGAAATTTTAGTCTGCTGTTCCGTTGTTTTTGTGACTGTCAATTCAGTTGGAATATCTCCTGTCTCGGTGTCTCCACTTAAATTTCCAAATAAATAGCCATAAAATCTATACAATGTTAAGCCCTTGATCTTTTCATTACTAGTTATCAGTATAGATACCTAGAGCTATACCAACTTAGCTTATAGTAGTGCTGATTAGTTTACATTGGTAAGTCCAACAACTTCCTGTAGAATAGGAATTATTGGTTGACATTACCGACGAATAGCTTATGTATCATTCATCTTTACTTATGTAATTGGTCTTCACAGACGAATAGTCCAACAAAAAGACCAGCTTATTCCAACAAAAAGCTTATGTATCATTTATCAAATCCAACCACGAAGACTGGACCTGGTCATTTTTCCATCTTCAATCTTCATTAGAAATAGAGATAGAAGCGGCAACCGAAGGACTAGTAGAGAAGACACAATGTCACAATCCTTATTGAATTTGTTGATAACCCGTTGTCATCTCTAGTATCGTTTCCTTTCCATTTCCTTAATGTTAAGAAAATAAGTCTTCAGACTTCAAAAATAAAAACTAGTCTATAATCAAGGATCAATAAATAAGGATTTTTGTTTTGTAATTGATGATTATCGGAAAAGAATTGTATATCTTAGATTTGTAGACTTTTTTTCTTTTTTGATCTATTTAGATTTGTATTGCCTAAAATGAAGATCCTGTAACCGGAGGTGTAACCTCTCACTAGTATAAAGAATTGAAGAGGATACGGATTATTAATGTGTAGTTACTTACGCTCCAATTTACCATGTACTATTTTTAGAATATAAAATTAAAAATAAAATGAGTAACTAGAGTTAAACATTAGCCAGTAAAAATGGGAGGAATGTGCACCCATCGTTTAGTGAGGGTGCACATAGATGCTCCCATGGTTTATGTAAGGAAAGAGTCAAAGTCCAACCTCCTCGTACATATCCTCCTTCCTCTCCACTTTCTCTCTTTAACCTCTCATATTCCCTCTCTCCATTTTTCTCACACCAAACTTGTGAGATTTAACAAGTAATTTTTTTTCAAACATTGTTTTGTTTATGCCAGTAATCTTTTGGGGAGGAATCAAGCTCTCGAGGTCATGATTCTTTTTGGGCTTGCATACTTAGGTTAGGTTATTATTTAACTATGATGTTGGTCGGACCAGTTGGAGAAAACTTTTTTGATTTGGCAAAAGAAAAACAAAGGTTTGATGATTCAATTTTCTTAGGGTTTGAGGTTAGTGAAAAACAATATAATATTTACAATGATTTTAAAATTTTAAGGAGTCATTTTATTAAGATCAGATCCATAATTTGTCATCACATAATTTTTTTTTCCTTTGTTTCTGTAGATTCATAATGTGCTAGCTTTCGTCTCTTTTCCTTCGTTTTCACTTTTTAAACCTAGACTCTAGGCTGATAAACTCGGTAATTTTTATGAACCAGAGGTACTGATCTTCCAAAACTTAAATCTATTGGGTATTATTTAGTACGATATTTGATTATGAAAAAATAGCTATCTTCCTTGAACATTGATTTTGCAGAAGGAGAGAAGAAGATCGAAACGATTTGATTTTGCAGGAGCAAAGTACAAGATCTAAACGAATTGATTTTGCAGGAGCAGAGAACAAGATCAGAACGAAGTTTCTCTTTATTTTTCTTGAAAATTATCATGTGGCTGATCCTATGAATTTTTTTTTTCTTTTTGAAGCATTCATCTTATGATGCATCATGTATTTATTTATTGATGAATGCTATACCTTGTATACATATTAAATTTAATTTAATTAAATCAAAAAGTTGAGAATTTTGTCCTCTGTTATTTTTTTCTCTATTGGATTTACCTAATGATTCAGAATTAATAAAAAATTTAATTAAATTGTTATCTTACAGATCTGTAATTTATATTTTTTTATTATTTATGAAAAAAAGAAATTGTTATCATGAACAAAAATAAAATGGTAATAAACAATTTTAACCAATAAATATTTTTTGACCATTAATGCGGAAGCTGAATTTTGTAAATTAAAAAAAACATATTAATACAAAAAAATATTTTTTGCCTCATGTTTTAGCCTCACCGATTGGTGCGGCAAAAAACAAAGCTATTGCCACGGTACATCTTAGGTGTGGCAATAACTTCTTGGCACACAGTTTCTTGCCACAGGGTGTGGCAAAAAAACATTGTGCGGCAAAAGGCTGTTGCAACACAAAATACAGCCTCTTGCCACACAATGAACATGCTGCAATACCCTACTTGCCCCCGATCACAGTAGCCACCTCCTTCAATTTCATTTCCTCACTTTTACCACCATCACCACCACCACCCTGTTCTTCCACCACCAATAATCAGCAAACACCATTAACGATTTCTTTTAATTAATTGGTATTAATTAAAATTGGAATCGGAAATTTTTTTGTTGAAATCAATTCATACCAATTTTCAATTTCTTTTTCAATATATACCAATTTTGTTTCGTATTCGATTCCAATAGCAGAAACACCATTGCCTAGAAAAAACCCTAACTTTACCTAACCAACATCATAACAAAAGAGAAAAATTAAAGAAAAAAAAACAAATCAAACCCATAAATCACCTTTTGGGGTTTGTTCTTGAGAGCGAGAGATGATACCGGTTCTGTTCAATCACGAAGACCAGAGAGGAGTAAACAACGATGTCTCATTCGCATTATAGGAGAAGAAAGGGTATTTTTGCCAACTCCCCGGAAGATAAAAGATATAATATTGGGAGAAATATCCAAATGGGATATTAAAACAGTATCTTGGGATACTTGGATATTTGAACAAATGCCATATTTTGCTCGTCTTTTTGGCCCAGGAATTCAAATTCGAGGCCTATTCAACCAAAAACCTGATTTTTTATTTATTTATCTGTTAACAGTTAAGAATTTCATGAAAATCCATGTTTGAAACCCTAGAAATAAAATCCACGCCTTAATAGGAAGAGCGGTTGAATAAGAGATCAAGAGTTATACCTTATAAGAGATTGTACGTGGAGCCTAATTACTTCAAATCTTGTAGAAATCAAAACACAGACAAATATTATTGAGAAGATTAGAGGAACAAGTTGAGAATAACAACTTGGTCCTTTCACGCTATTTCTTTTTTTTTTTTATCAGTTAGTCCTTTCACGCTATTCTACTCTTATATTTTCGATATCTCCCCTGTATGTGTTTAGATCTTGGTAGAATAGTGGAATCAAAAGGCAGTACGTGGAGCCTGGCAGCGTGGT
This sequence comes from Papaver armeniacum, assembly GCA_023531295.1. NCBI lineage: Eukaryota > Viridiplantae > Streptophyta > Magnoliopsida > Ranunculales > Papaveraceae > Papaver > Papaver armeniacum. Next base: position 884,653 of record JAJJWW010017191.1, read on the forward strand.
AGTTGTTTAGTCGATTTTCGGCAGGCATTGTGGAGGTGTAAATAGAGTATAAAAATAAAATTATTGTTTACATGTGTAAGGCCATAATCCATATCAGATTTTGGTAGGCTAGAATGAAGAAGATCCCAAGTTACTAGTTTTGTTCAAGGGTGGTATCTAGATTTAATTGTGGTTGTATATTTAGTCACTGCCTAATTAATTGAGATTTTATTTATGAGGCGGCAAATGGAATTAGGTGAATATTATGTTTTGATTTGATATGCTTGGCCGACCTGTAAAAACTAAAATGAATAAGTTCAATGACGAACAACTGAGTTCTAATTAATCCACGTAAATGAATAATAATTTATTAAACTTTTCTTGACAATATAATTTTCTGGGGTAATTCTTAGCGATAAATGTCATAGTTTTTTCATGAACCTTGTTCGCAATACTCTGTAACAAATGAGAGTGAACGATCCATAACATCATACAAAATCCGTTTATTGGTTTGTTGCATTGCTCCTAAAATAAAATGCGGCATACCAAGTCCAGTACTATTCCCTCGGAAAAAAGCTAAACAAGCAATTCCATCAGCGGTTGCCATAAAGAAATTAGCTTTATAATCTGAAATAACATAATCTGCCTGTTGAAAATGAAGTGTTATAGAAGGATAATTAGCAGTATCAAATCTTCCCCGTATACGGAAACAAACATCAAAATGGTGTACGGATCCAATATATTCAATTCCAAGTTCGTTAAAATGTGCCTTCACCAAATCTGCAATTTTGTCAAAATGATATTTATATATCATGGATAATGGAGTACCAGAATCAATGATAGTACCTCCTCCCCCCTTAATATTAACCTTGAAAGTACCTCTTGGAAATCTTACTCTTTTGGTACCTACACTGATATCTTCTAAATTTAAATAATAGAGTGGTGTCTGAAACCAAGGCACGACAATGGGTGTTTTAAGTACTCGTTGACCTACACCTCCAATGATCGCGTCTGCACCGAACCTTAAATACGTACTCGGTCCCTCAATATTCCAGTCAAACGTCGGGAAGCAGTGGGAAAATTTACCTTGGCCGACAGCGCCTAACTGGTTCAGAAAAGACCATTGTCCTAATCCTAAACCAAGTATTCCCGCGATAAGATCAGGTTTTCCATGCAAATGATTATTGCCTATAACATTTCCAAAATTCTCTTGGAGAAAACCACAACCTATGTGTAGTTCAATTTTCTGAAGGCCACTAGTATCAGACCCTAGAGTGAATTTTTCTTCAGCAATAATACCAGATGTAATTGATCCAGACGCATATCTTTTTAAGTAGGTGCATTGGCCATCAGCATTGCATTTATCTCCTATGCAAAAAGGATGTGTATTACAAGGTACAGGACGATATGTAGTTGAAGAACTCCAAGGATAAAGTGGATTATCTTGATTGAAAGCTTTAGTGGCACCTTCACATTGAAGCCACGACTGATCACTACCTGAATCAATCATCAAATAGTAATTCATATACGATTGTCGTTTACCAGGAAACGTACCCAAACCAATCGCTGCAACATAAAACATTGTTGATTCGTAAACTACAGGCAAACGTGCAACTTCAGGTTCCATGGAGCGCGTTGCATTTCTCTGGAGTAATATTTGTGACTCGATGTAACGTACTTGAGCTTTGGATTGTTCTACGAGCCTTTGTAGCCTTTCATCTCTTGTTAAATGGTCGCCTGGATATAAAGGCGATTCTTTGGAATCTCTGTGAATCATCTTTATACTAAACCCTTTCTTAGCATTCACTGAGGTGATTGAGATTAATAGTACTGAAATATAAACAATTGTTACAAGGAAATTGAAAGAAGGTTTCCCCATTCTTTTTAGTTAAAATGAATTTTGATGGACATAATTATATATGAGATTTGAACTCGAATATATAGCAAATGCATTCAGAAAACAAATTCTTATTATTTTTTATTCAGATTTTTTTGAAGTAATAGAGAATCTTCTATTATCTTTCATTATTAATACGTATTGAAGTAATAGAGAATCTTCTATTATTAATACGTATGGAAGTAATAGAGAATCTTCTATTATTAAGTACATATTAGGGCTCATGCACCTACATATAATACAAGTAGCGCCATCTGTTATAACACACAATTAAGGAACCAAGATGGACTAACACATTATATAATTAATGAGATCTTTGAGTGATTAATTAGATTTTTTGATATCAAGATTTATAATTAAGAAAGTAAATCAGATGCTATGCGTGTTTCAGTGTTTGAACCAATTTTCACATACTATCTCTCATCCATAGTGTTCCAAAGCATATCAAAAATTCGTCTTATTCGGAAAATAAATTGCCAGATTGATACTTCTCCGTTTTTGATTGTTTATCGTCGTATGAGTGTGATGCTAGCAAGGATTGTTTATCCTTTTGCACCCCTGTTTTCATAATTGGTATCCTAGAAAAAGTCATGTATACAAGCCCATAAAGCCAAAGAGAAAAATTACAAAATTGATGATTACATTTGAGCAAAAGGTTTTTTTTTTTTTTTTTTTGTTAGAGGGAGAGAAAAAATTGATTTGAGGAGAGCGAAAATCATTGCAGAGTCACTAACAAGGTCGATTCTTCAAGTGAGTCAAATTTTATATTTTTTGGACCAAAAATACCCTTTATTTTTTTGTACCTTGACGTACCGATTCAGCCTATAATTAAGCTCAAAGTTACTGCAAAGGAAAACCCATGAGAATTAAATTTTTTTTGTTTTATCATCAAGAACCGAAAACATGTCGATCAAAAAAGAGAATCAACGAGGCTTTAAAACTAGAAATTTTATATAACTATAGTAAAAAATGTATACCCCTATGGGGTTTAATTAATCTTGTCTGGCGTAACGGACTTGCAGAAAGATAGAGTGCCGTTGACGAGAAAGAAGACAAAAACTCAAAAACCCAATATGAGATTGTTAAGAATAATCTCTAATTTCAAATTTTTGCTTTTTTCATGGTAATCATCAGTTTCGATCCCTAGAGTGAGAAGCAGATAGATTAATAAGAAGTGAAACTCTTGTGTTGATTAAGAAGTTGAATATACACTCAACTCCATTCTCTAATCTAATCTTAATTGTTTTAAAGAGACAAAATGTGGATTAATCAATTGAATCTTAGATAGTTGTCAAATTACGGATACTCTTTGTTCATTCTACGGCTCAAACCAAGAGGACACCAAACACATTTTGCTGCATTGTCAGTTTACTAAAAGAATATGGGATTATTTCACCATCCCTATGGAGAAAGATTGGTTGCACAAGGATAACATTCAAAATCAGTTTAAAGAATGGCATTCTATCCATTGTAGAAGTTTAGCAAAAAAAAGTGTGGTACATACTTCCATTTGCAATCTGTTGGGCCTTGTCGGGAGAAAGAAATCGAAGAGTTATGGCGAAGAAGAGAGGCAGGAATAAAAACATGATCATAATTGAGATTAAAAGACTTCTCTTCCAACGGGGTTCATTACACTCATGGTTCCAGGGTATAACTTTTAGCGACTTTCTCATGAACTCGGAAGTCATTTCTAGATATTAGACATTGAGAACTATTTGTTCTAAATTATCTGTAATGGGTTGGTTTTCCAGATTTTTCTTTTTAATAAAACATTGCCCCTTTTCTCTCAAAAAAGAATCTCAGATAGTTGTCGTCCTTGGGTTTAACAGCAGTGGAAGATAAGGAAGACAAAGCATTAAATTCGATCAACGGATCAAGCTTTGATGGTGTTTCTGATTGTTAAACCTTTTGTCCAGTTAACAGATAGGATTGTAGGCGTGTGAATAAGGGTATTCTAGTCCGAGTCAAAGAAAATTATTGGATCAACCTAGTTACCGATCCGACAACGATTTTTGCCCTCCTCGAACCACTTTTTGCTCTCCCTCTAAATCATTTTTTTTTTGTAATAAAAAAAAAGGAATAAACTATCTAGATGGATCCTATAGTTGTCGTCCTTGGGTTTAACAGCAGTGGAACATAAGGAAGACAAAGCATTGATTTCGATCAACGGATCAAGATTTGATGGTGTTTCTGATTGTTAAACCTTTTGTCCAGTTAACAGATAGGATTGTAGGCGTGTGAATAAGGGCATTCTAGTCCGAGTCAAAGAAAATTATTGGATCAACCTAGTTTCCGATCCGACAACGATTTTCGCTCTCCTCGAACCACTTTTTGCTCTCCCTCTAAATATTTTTTTTTTCTTTTGTAATAAAAAAAAAAGGAATAAACTATCTAGATGGATCATATGCTTTAAATACGTACAAAATATTTAGGGGTTTATGTAATGTGTACTAATCACGTACAGTTTGAGTTCATAGTCCACGATGTAGAGGACTCACGCAGCCCTAGACATAGAGGGGGTATAGTGAAGATAATAGTCCCATACTGCTTAACCTTTTAGTTTAGATCCTAAACATAAGGGTCTTGTTTGGGAACTGGGATACTCCAACCCAGGTTAGGTTATCCCCCACAAAAAAGAAAAAAAAAATAAAAAATTGAAAAGTGTTCCTTAACATTTTATTCCAAGTTGGGATAGGATAGGAAATCCATTGCTTGGTTTTCGGAGGCTAAAAGTTAGGTTTATGGTATTCTCCACTCCGCTGTTTAAATTGTTTTAAGACCATTTTTCCATTTGCTCTTACTAGTTTACCTTGATATCTGATATACACATGCAAGTTGAGTTAAAACTGATCAATATCAAGGTTAATGTACTGCTGGATTGAATGTCAAACAAACATAAGTTGAGTTAATCCAAATATGGATAGGATTTTAGACAAACAACACTAAGACTGATCAATCTCAAGACTATCATAAATTAAATTAAAATGCACTATCCTAGGCTATTTGTCTATGTTATTCCATTTCCAAGCTCCCAAACACACCCAAGGTGTGGAGCCACTCTGTTTATTACCAATTGATTTTGAGTTGGAAGCCCACGCTTTTTTCATTGTATATTCATTATAAATATAACTCTTTTGTTCTCTTTCTCATGGATAAGGAAGCTATGCATTGGTTAGAAACTGACTATGAGCCCCGCAAAGTCATTGTTTCTTTTAATTTTATGGATGACAAACTCGATAAGATGCCCTTGCCGAGCTTTTTAGCTGAATATATAGTTTCGGAAACAAATTTGTGTTCATTGGGAGTGTCTCTTTGCTTACATGGTTCTAAATGCTGCGGTGACATTGATGTATGGGAGATGGAGGAGTATGGAGGTACTGAAACTTGGTCTAAACTCTTCACCATTAACCAAGCAACTCTTTGTCGGTCCTTTGAATAGGTTATTCCTCTTCAATTTGTCAAGAATGACGAGGTTTTATTAGTGTATGATACAGATGTTGGTTTTCAATTGGATTTGTATGACCTAAAGCATGAAACCTCCACAAATATCAAGGATCATGCTAACCGTAATTCGTATGCTGATACTAGTCTTGCCTATGTGGAGAGCCTTGTATCCCTTAACTTGGGTACTTACGTTGAGCTACCGGAAATAGACACTAGTGGAAAATGGATTTTTTTAAGTCTGCTTGGGCTTTATAAAAACGACTACCCAAGGCTTTCTTTATAGAATGGGCTCCCAGAGATAGACGTTTTCGTTACAAAACCAATAAGAGTTCCCTAGGAAGACGTAATGTCAGGGGCTATTTTTGGAAATATAAAATCATCCACGTGGAGTCTAATTAAGACTGGTAAAAGTAAACTCTTTCTTTGTATAGGAAATCGTGCAAAAGAAAATAATTATGTGGTCCCTCATTTTCTTTCGATATCTGCTTCCATCATTTCTCTCCCGGTTCACTTTTACTCTTTTTTTTTCTCCTCCATCTTCTCTCCTCCCTAAAACAAATCTGAAAAGCTCATCTCCAGGAACCCATCTTCTGCAATGGTGAACTAAACCCAAACCCTGTCTTCCTTTTTTTATCATCATAAATCATATCCCCCATCATGAACTTTTTTCATTCATCACCATCAACAGTTCTTTTAGTTCTTATACTCAAAATCAACAAAACCCTTAAAAACCTAGAAATAGAATCAAAATCTGGTTTGTTTCTCAATAATTAAGTTCAAACTCAACTTGAATCTCACTGTCACTTCACAGATCGAAACTCACTGTCAGCAATCCATGCTTTATCCTTAGCCCGTATCTTAAAATCGAAACCCATGTATCAGCGGAAATTAAAATGAAAAATGAAACTCTGTAAACCTAGGTCTAGTTTTTTTGCTCCTGAAATCATTAGGGTAATGTCAATCTTCTTCTTATTTCGTAAATTTGATCAATTTTTATACTATTAACAATTTAATTTCTCTTATCTTGTCTCGTTTTTGCAGTAAGGTGTTTCCTTTTCTACTTTCCTTACAAACTAACTCATCAAGTTGGTTGAATATCTCTTCTCCTAGTGTAAGAAACAAAACCCCTAATTCTGAACATAAATACATAATTCTATTTTGATCTTCAACCCTAACTGATAGTTGTTCTTTCTTGTTTTAGGTTGAGGAAAACATCTTTAACATCTCAAAGAAGGGTTTAATCCCATCATAGATTGGTATTGGTTTCATGATTCTCATGGAATTGCTCAATTTAACAACTTTCCCTGTATATTTTGTCTTCTTTTTTGATTGATTTGTCCGTGTTTGATGTTGTTTTTGTTTGTATAGAAGCGAGGTTAAGTTTTTGAGTAATAGTTTCTTCTTAGGTAAGGTATATTGGTTACAACTAGCCTTGAGTCCATGGGAAGATGCAGGGTTGTGTTAGATTTTTTCACAATATGAGACTGTACTTACTCATGGGTTTGCTGTACTAATGTTAAAAAACCTTGTTGTACTAATGTTTAAATGCCTGATCGACTGCAATTTCTATACCATTTATCTCCGACCTTGTAAAAAAATGGTCATATGATTTAGATACCGAGTCGCTTTTGTTTGGACACTGATGTTATTACTTGAGGGTTTGCATTCATCACAAAACTCTGACTTCATAGAAGAATACATATTTTTCTTTGTTATGTTCCTGTAGTATAGCTGTTGATGTTGTGAATATTAAGGATATTTGTATGATTTGTTGAAAATGTGAAGGTTTCTTACACATATTTACTTAGTTGGATATGATTCGTGAGCTGGCATAGTTTTTGTACCATCAATCTTGCTTAGGTGTTGGACTTGCTATAATCCAAAATTTCTGGTTCTAGGGTATGTCATGTATTATTAGTAGATTAATTCGTTTTTCATGTATAGTAGCGTACATATTAACTAGTTATTCTGGAATAATTGATGAAATTTATTCCCAAGTTAAATATATATCATAACTTCGATTTTCTCGTTGTGTAAGCATAATATGGATCCTGTACTATTCCTTGTATCATCTCACATTAAAGCATGTGTATAAGAAGATTGGTATACAGGTTGGGGCCTTCTTTGTAATTTAATCTACTACTCAATATGTTATTTCCATCTCTTGATGTTCTTTCCCCTTGTGTTGCGGTCTTAGTGTCCTGTGGTATTTTAATATCTTACTGATACTGGTTTTCTTTAAATTGCCTGAACCTTAGGCTATGAAGTCTTATATTTGGCTACAAACTTCTGATGGTTCCATCCAGCAAGTAGAAAAAGAGGTGGCTACATTCATCCCAATGATTTTTAGAGAGGTGCTAGAAAATAACATGGGGTCAACTAAGAACTGCGATATTTCACTTCCAAAACGAGAGTAATACAGCTATGATAAGCTTAATACTCAATCGTTGCTGGTTATATCAAGTACCGGGTCGCTCAAATAAGGTTTGATCTCTCTTTTATGAACATTTTAAACTGGATGATTTTGCTAGTCTGGATGAAACTAATATTAAAATATAAGTCGTTACTTTTCTCTGAACGTGTCTTGTTTTAGTAATTTTCAGTCCCTGTGACCAAGAGCCTAAATCTTTTGATTTAAAGTTCACCGGAATTAGTCCCAAAGGGTTTTCTGAGTTGACGTCTGCTGCTGAAATTTCCAGCTGAAACCTTTGGTCGATCTCACCAACTGAGAGCACTTGCTCAGATGATTGGAAGGAAAACACCCAACGAAAGTAAAACTCACCAGTACGTCACTATTTTCTATTTCTTCGTGTGTCTTCTTTCAACAAAGTGCATTATGTATCTGATGTCTCTTTATGCAGTTCTTGCTGTCCATTTAGAATCTACTAACGAATCAGATTTTTTTTTGTTTGCTATTGTAGGTTGGTATTAGGTCCCTTAATTTAGGTGTATGTCCGGAATTTGACATTGCAACACCAACTGTAATATGACAACCAACTTAAAGATGATTGCTTCTCTTCTGCCACAATTGTTGCATGCCCTTTTATGCAGACAATGATTTTGCTGTCCTGCCAAACTATTGGTCCTGATGGCCTTTCCTCTGTTTTGGCTCATTTGACGTTCCTAGACTCATCATATAATTTCTCATTGAACTTGTTGTCTGTTTTCGGTTCCTTCTTGCAATTGAAGGTAGCTTTTGACGTTGATCCCTTCTCATGTGACATTATTAAACGAAGGCATAAATGGTAAAGGAAAGAGTCTTTCCTTCAACTTAGTGTTGAAACTTTCTGGTATTTAAACTTGAAATTGAGATATGAATTTTAGCATTTGAAGTTGAGATGTGGAAATTGTTAATAAACTTTAGCATTTTAGATAGTTAATAAAAAGTTGTAAACTTTAAGCACTTTTTGATACATATTCAGTTTTAAAAGCCTTTGTCAATTGAACGTTTTGAAGTAGATATTAATTAAATTGTGATTCAGCTTTTTTTTTTTTTGATTGAGAATCACTTTTAATCGACTTTTATTTTTTGATTCAAAATTTGAATCATTTTTCATTTTTTTATTGGATATGTTCAATATAAACGTCTACCTCTATCAGCAGTAGCAATAGGACTGCTCAGTGTAGTCGTTTTTGAAAAGATTCAAGAGCTCCCTGGCACAGACGTTTTGGGAAATAAGTCTCCAAATTTAGGGCTCCCAAAAGCAGTCTTTTTTAGTGATTGTAAGGCTTTTTCTGGCAGACCTTTTTTTTTGATTTTCCACTAGTGAGAAGACCCCATGAGGTATCTATATGCACTTATTAACTTATGCCTCACAGTATTACTTATAGCCTAGCCGAATATATGTGTAAGCTTAAACATGTAGCTTTCGTTATTTCATTACCAAAAAGTGCATACACTAATTAAAGCAGTTTTTCTTAGTTTATAAAACTATACATTCTCCAATACATCAAAATATATAGATCAAGAACAAACTTCTTAAATGATATGCAATTTTTTTGCTTTGTTCATTCCTCCGGTGTTAGAAATTTTGAATAGATTAGGTTAGTTACAATTGTTAAATTGTGAAGGGTTGTCTCTACTAGTGAAACCCTTTCAATTTAAGTTGGAAACTTATCCCAAGAGATGTAACTTTCCATGAAGGGACTCTTATAAGAGATGTGACTCTCCATGAAGAGACACTATGTCCTTTCCTAAGAGACACCAATCAATTATATAAACCCCACTCATGTTTCATTCTTAACATAAGAAAAACACACACCAAAATCTAATTTTACTTGTATCCATTGTTGTCATAGTATTGACAGATAAACACTAAATTTGGTTCGCTGTTTTCTTGAGTTTGGAGTGCTTCTACTCGAGGAAGAAAGATTGTTGTACCTTAATTAGGAGACGTTTCACAAGTAAGACCCATAGCACTGGAGTGGGGAGAATTTCGTCTTAAGGACATAGTATCTAATACTCGACTCGGTTTATACATATATTCTTAGTTTTCTAATCTCTTTTATTATTCTTTGGTTTTTCGCATCTCGGATCAACATCATTTGCATAAAAGGAGAAGATTTCCAAAATACGATAACAAACATGATTTGTTTAGTTTTTCTCTACTTAGTAGTTTCAGGCTTGGTGTTACTGAAAGAATTCAATTTTTTCTTGATATCTAAGGAAATAGGTTGCAATACTAGCAACTATCTGAAGTTTACTGATGCCATTTGCATGTATGTTCTTTAACTTCAGTCTGTCCAATTATGTCTTTGCAAAACAAAATAGGGGGCGTTTAATCCTTAATACAAATTCAAAGTGTCATGTTAATAAGAGGGAAAGATTGGATTTGAGGAGGGATAAAAAGCAGCAAAATTTTAGTCAATACATGGTCAAAGTCAATCTAGGTAATAAAGAGGAATTTTTTTTTAAATGCCATCCCTACCTTCTATAAAGAAAATAATAACCTGTGGCTGGATAAAGCACCATTGAAGCTTGAGATTTTAAATTTAATATGAAATCCCTACAAAGCAAAATCAATATGCTATCGATATGATAACAAAGAATAATATTGTTTCAATCTTCGAAGAGAGTGGACACAAAGCTCAATTAGCACATTTGATGTAAGCACTAGGTTTAGGCAGTTGAAAAAAGTCAAGGAGAGAGAAAGTGCAGAAAAGGGCAAATTTTCATGCGACGTTGACTACAGTTAAGGGTTTTTCTTTCAGTGATTCCTTTGGATTTCTTCGTTGTTGTTGATTGTTTCTTTTGGATTTTCTTAATGATCGGTGTAGGTTTATTCTGCTTTCTATGTTCTGGTTTTAATTCCTTTTTTTCTGGTTCTACTATGGGATTCAAGTTCTTGTGTAGGGTTAGGGTTTGGTAATCAATCTGGGTCTAGATTGAAGATTTCTGTCTCTTCTATGGGGGATGGAGCTAGTGGTAGTGGTAAACCTATTGCAAGAAGTTGGGTTTCTATGCTCACGAATCATCAAGTGGATTCTTCTTCTCCTAAATCGATGGTTCGTCATCATTCTTGTGTGGTGAATGGTGAAAGGGTCATGATGGCAGATCCTGAGGAGTATAATTTAGATGTGAAAAGTTGTGAGGATCTAGTTATTGGTTGTTTTGTAGGAAAGAGATTACCTTATATGCTGGTTCACAGAAATGTGAAACATATTTGTAAATTAAAAGGTGAGTTTCGTATGACTATCCATGGTAATTCTGTTTTTGTATTTGAGTTTGATTATCCTGAGGATGAAGTTGCAGCCCTAGGACATGGTTTTTTTTTTTTCATAGTTGATCAGTTGTTTATGGTAAGAGCTTGGACTCCTCTCTTGGAAAGGAAGATGGCAGAAATGAAGACTATCCCCATCTGGATGAATTTTTACAATGTGCCTATTCATATGTGGAATACTAAGTGTTTAAGTTTAATTGCTAGCTTTATTAGTACTCCAATCATGTCTGATAAGAATACTCTATGTAGACAGAGAATGAATTATGCTAGAGTTTGTGTAGAGATAGATGTTAATTGTGCTTATCTTTCTGAAGTGCCTCTCATAGTGGGTGTAAGGCGTATTACTATCCATGTGGAATACCCATGGAAGCCTCCAGGATGTGCTCATTGTGGCATTTTTGGTCATACTTTTAAGAAATGCAGTGTGAAGCCTAAAGTTGTGGTTTTGCTTGAACCAGTGAAACAACAGGGTGAGGTTAGTAAACAAGTTTGGAGGAAATCTACTAAAAGAAATAAGGATTCTATTGTAGAGGAGGTATTTGATATGGAGGTAGTGGAGGAAATGGTTATGGAAACAAATATTCCTCAAGTTGGCTTGGTTAGGGAGAAAGTTATGCATTTCTCTAAGGAGAATGTAAGCAATAATAGTGGCCTTAAGAATTTAGTGGAACTTACTGTTCAACTAACAAACAAATTTTCTGTGCTAAATCCTGAAGGGGCTGGAGATGAATAGAGAACAGTGTTCTTTAAGAAATTACTATTGGTCATGCTTGTAATTCCAATGTTCTGGTTAATGAGCATCAAAATCCTGTAGGGGGACTGGATGATGACTCAGGGGTAGGAGTTAGAGCTCACTTTATTAAAAAACCAGCTGGACTTGTGAATCCCAAGAGTTTGAAGGTTTCAGACCATAAAAAGTCTGGGAAGGTAGTAGGAAGGTAACTCCCCCCAATATTCAAGATGTTTAAAGTGGGATGTTGGAACACCAGGGTAAATGAATGACCCTCTAAAACAGAATGAGGCTAGTAATTTTATTAGTAATAATAATTTATCTTTAGTAGGATTTGTATAGAAACTCATTTTCAAGTCAATAACAATAATAGAATAAATAAGAGGGTTTGCCCTACCTGGAAATTTTTCGACAATTATTTTCATAGTCCGTTTGGAAGAATTTGGGTAGTATGGAACCTTGAAGTTATGCAGGTGTCTCTTATTCAACTTTCGGCTCAACCTATTTTCTTGGATATTGTTTTGCCTCATAATAAATCTTGTGTGTTTACCTTTGTGTATGGTGACAATCATGTGATTGTTAGAAGATCTTTGTGGGCTGATTTGATCTCTTTATATTGTTCTAATAAGAAGCCTTGGATGATTCTTGGTGACCTTAATGGTATTTTGAAATCTAAGGATAGAATTAGTAAGACTGAGGTGACTGCTTCTCATTTTCTGATTTCTTAGATTGTACCCAAAAGGCCATGTCATTGATTTGACTTATACTAGTTGCTTTTATACTTCGAGTAACTTACAATAGGGTTAAGCTAGGGTGATGGCGGGGAAGTTTGATATAGTTTTGGTTAATTTAGAGTGGATTTATCAGTTTCAGGACTCTGTGGCTTATTTTCTTCCTCCTGGTGTGTTTGATAATAGTCCAAGTGTCGTCACTTGTTTCGAAGGTAGAGATAATGGTCCTCCGTCCTTCAGGTTTTGTAATTTTCTTGCTGTTGATGAGGATTTCTTGAAGGTTGTTGATTCTGTTTGGAAAGAACCAGTTAAAGGTAATCCAATGATTGTTCTTGTTACTAAGCTAAAGAAAACCAAGAAGAGATTAAGTGAGTGGAGAAAAGATAAATTTTCTAGGTTATCTGAGCTAACTGTTGAGGCTAAGAAGGTTATGCTAAGTCTGCAATCTTCTCTTCAAGAAAGACCTTTGTGTGTTGAAACTGCTATACATGAAAGACAAGCTGTTCAATCTAATGTTAAACTGTCCATGTGTGATGAGTCTTTGGCTCAAGAAAAGTATAAAGTTAAGTGGATGGAAGCTGGTGACTCAAATGTGAAATTCTTTTATAATTCCATTAGCGAAAGAAGATCAAGAAATAATATTTTGGTGCTTCATACTAGGTCTGGTGATAAATTGGAGGATGATAAGTCCATTGCTAAGGAATGTGCGTATTTTTATGAAGACCTTTTCAACTCTGATGAGATTGATATTGATTCTGATAACATATTTGAGTCCTTGAAGTTTGAGAATTTGCTTAACAAAAATTAATGTGATCAGCTTATGAAGCCTATCACTAGGGATGAAGTAGTATGGGATCTTTCTTCTATTCATTCTAGCAAATATCCTAGGCCTGATGGCTTCTCCAGCTACTTCTTTAAGAAAGCTTGGTCAATTGTAGGGGATAATTTTGTTGCGGCTATCCTTAATGTTTTTTTTCAAAAAGGGAAATTGCTGAATGAGGTAAATAGTACTTTTCTTATTTTGGTTTCCAAGTGTGATAACCTTGCCACTACAAGTGATTTTAGGCCTATTGCTTGTTGCATTGTTATTTATAAATGTATCACTAAAATTCTATCCAATAGGCTTAAAGTTATGATGAGAGGTCTCATTAGCTCAAATCAATCAGCTTTCATTTCTGGTAGGTCTATTCAGGGCAATATAATGCTAGCTCATGAATTAGTCAAGAATTACCATAGACCTAAAGGTGCTCCCAGGTATGCTTTGAAGGTGGATTTGAAAAAGGATTATGATTCAGTTAGATGGGAAGCCGTGTTTAAAGCTATATCTAGGTTTGGTTTTCCTATTGTTTTTATCCATTGGGTGAAGCTTTGTATCTCTTCTGCTAAATTTTCTATAATGGTCAATGGATCCCCTTATGGGTTTTTTGGTGCTAAGATAGGTTTGAGACAGGATTGCCCTTTATCACCTTATTTATTTGTTATTGTTATGGAGGTTTTTAATGCTCTCTTGCAGAACCAAGTTATGCAGGGTACCTTTGAGTTTCATCCTAAATGCAAGTCCACTAAGCTAACATATCTGTGTGTTTGCTGATGATGTTCTTATTTTTTTTCAAAGGTTCTTTGAAGGCTACTCAAGTTATTAAGGATATTCTTCATAATTTTAAAATTTGTTCTGGTCTTGTTGTAAGTGTGCAAAAATCCTATTTGTATCACTCTGGGATTCAGGAGGTGGAAGTGAGATTGATTTTATAGTGTATTGGTTGTGCTGAAGGGGTTCTTCCAGTGAGATATTTGGTGGTACCTCTTATATCTACTAGCTTATCTTATGCAGACTGCCTCCCTCTTCTTACCAAGATTATCAAGAGAATAAAGTCATGGAAAGAAAGATTCTTGGCTTATCCTGGTAGATTGCTTATTATCAAAGCCTTTCTCCGTGGTATGGTGTATTTTTGGTTCTCTTGTTTTGTGATGCCTAAGAGGGTTTTTAAAGAGTTGAATACAATTTTTAAGAGGTTTATATGGGATGGTATTGAGGTGAGGAAAAAGTATAACCCCATCAACTGGATGCAGATTTGTACTTCTTATGAGGAAGGGGTGGGGGGTTAAGAATCTTGAATTCACAAATATCTCTGCTAATGTTAGGCACATATGGGAGCTAGTTTCTGGAAAGGACACCATTTGGACTAATTGGGCTAAAGAGAATCTCATTAAATCTCAGGATTTTTGGAGCATGAAAGTACCTCAAGACTGTTCTTGGAGTTAGAGACGAATCTTGGAGTGTAGAGATTTGGAAAGCAAAATTATGGGCACTATTCTGGGAAATGGCAGGGATACTAGTCTCTTGTTAGGCTTCTGGCACCCTAATGGTAGACTTTGTGATTGCCTAGATGTATAAGACATTAACAGTTTTGTGAATCAGGGCCATCACCTTGTTTCTGACTTCATTCTAGGTGATGTATGAGCTTTTCCTAGTGGTGAAGGAGTTGTTGAGGAGATAATGCACTCTGTGCATGAGGTTAAAGTTGACTCTAATGAAACTGACAAGATAATTTTGATTGCCAGCAAGTTTGGTGAGTTCTCTATGAAGGAAAATTATTTGGCTTTAGTTCCTAAGGGTCCTGAAATTAGTTGGCATAAATTGGTTTGGTTTAAGGATATTATTCTCGTATACTCTTTCATTGGTTGGATGGCTATGCATAGGAGACTTAAAACAAGGAAAAGGCTTCTGCAATGGAGTATCACTGATAATGCTCACTGCTTGTTATGTATGTAGACTATTGAGGATGAGGATCATCTTTTTTTGTAGCTGCAGTTTCTCCTCCACTATTTGGCAGGGAATTGTTCTTAAGCTTGGTTATTATAGGAACTGTTCTCTCTCCTGGGAGCATGAGTTAAAGTGGTGCTATGATAACTTTGGAGGTAGGGGTACTGTGAATACTATAAAGAAATTTGCTCTCAGTAGTTTCATTTATCACATCTGGAAAGAAAGGAATAAAAGACTGCATTCTGCACAATCTAGCTCTTTGAATTCTGTTAGCTTTAGTATTGTTGCAGATATTAGATTGAAGGTGGAGGCTCATGGTCTATCAGATGTTGATACTGATACCGTGAGGTGTTTCTTAAATATATGGAATATTTCTTGTCAGCTGATTAAGAAAAGAGTCATTCCTTGTACTTGGAAATTCCCCTCTGATGATGAAGTTATGATCAACATAGATGGTTTAAAAAGAGATGATTCGGGGGGCTTTGGTGCCATTGTTAGGAATGCCAGTGGTGATCCCATTGATGCTGCTATTGGAGGGTCTGGCCCTGAAACTGTGTTCACTACTGAACTGTTGGGTGCTGAATTGGGTCTTAAGATAGCTCTCATGAAGCAAATTCCTTTACTTCATATTGGTATAGATTCAATGGCAGTGTTTAATTTGTTTAATAACAAGAAACCTAAACCTATCTGGAGTCTGATGCACTTGTGGAGGCGCATTGAGAGACTGAGGAGGCAATTTAGAAGACTTCGGGTGAGTCACGTTTACAGAGAAACTAACTGTATTGCTGATGCTCTTGAAGATATGCATCCTAAGGACGGTTTTATTGACTTGGATTTGGGAACCTTCAGTGATGAGATGCGTACTTTCATTGCTGAGGACAAGAGTTTGAAAACGTATTTTCGTAGTTAGGTTGTATTTTTTTTTTTTTTTTTTTTTTCCTTTTGGTTTGTAGGTTGGGGTCTCCTTAACCCCGCAGAATGCCTCAAAACCAAAAAAAAAAAAAAAAAAAAAAAAAAAAAAAAAAAAATTTAAAACATTTGTTATTATGAACGAAAGATGGATCATTCCCATTGAATAAGATTGATTCTAGGTTAACGGGAGATATAACATCTGAATCATAAAAATAAAAAGTGCAGGTCCAAGATGATGGAATTTTTTGGATGAGAATTGAATGGCTTTTCATGATCACAGTGGTGGTGTGAACTCTTTGATGAGGTTTCGTGCATTCATGATTTATGACAATTGATTGTCAATTCCATCCTTGTGCATTATCTTGGATTTTGAAGGAAGAAGATGAACTTTGATTTTTATTATTTGATCGTGAGAAAAAGGATAGGTTTGACATTTCATCTATTTTCCAAGAAGTCAATCCCTCTTACAATATTAATTCCCGTCTCATAATTTTATCTCCTCAAATCCATTTTTCCCCTCCTATTAACAAAACTCAATTGAAACTATTAAGCCTAGTTTGGTATTGCTATGTGTTTTTGAAAAGTGCTTTTTTGTTGTGCCGTGACGTGCGTTGCTGTGCTGCGCTGTGAAAATAAAGTGGCATGACGTTTGGTTAATTATAATTTAAAAAGAGCCGTGAAATTAACAAACTATAAATTTTGTTTGGTAAATTGGTATTTTAAAGTGCTGGTGATGTAGCTAATGACGAAAATAGACATGTTTTAGTTTTAAATACACTGTAATTGTAATAAATTATATTTTTACTTTTAATATATTTAATAAAATATAAGTAGCATTTATTTTTATTATTTATTTATTTTATTTATTATTAGTATAATATTTTTATTTTCTTATAATTATTTTTATAATCTAAAAAAGAATTTTATGATTATGGTTCGCTTCAAAAAAAAATTACTATAATTATTTATTATTTTTAAATAAAAAAATAATAGAACAAAATTGAATTTAGAAATGTAATGATAATTGTACAATATTCTAGGATAAAATTTGTCTTTAAATTAAAATAACAAAGTTAAAATAGAGAATCAATTAAAATAGAGAATCAATTAAATCGAATTATGTGGGTCCACAGCTTCTGTTTTAACCGAATAACAGAGTTCTGTTTTCACTTGGTATAAAATCGTAAAACCGTACATCTGGCATGAAGACACTATGATCAATATTGACCTAAGGAGGATGTTAATCTGTCGACAAATTCCTTATATCCTTCAATCAGGTTATTTCTCATATCGTCAATTTTTATTCTTTTTTCTGGAATTTCATTTACATCAAGAGTGACAATGTTTCTTGACGAAACGACTTGATCTTTCCTTAGACGATTCTTATTAAGACTTCTGTTCTGCTTCAGAACATTTGAGCAACTCATCGAACTGACCTTCCTGGCAATATACACATGGTAAGTACGAAAACCAACTGGTTTAGACATACGAATGTCAGTTACACCTTTGAGAATTAAGTCTAAGGTGTGTTGGAGTTGTACCAAGGAGTTTTTATTCAACCTAGATTTTGTCTTTTGTTTAGCAGAGCATTTTGCATTGCAAAAGAGGCATAATTTCTGATCACAAGAGTGATTAGACAAAGTAGTCTTAACATCCTTGTTAGAATATTTCTTCCTTCCATGATATGTACCCTACCCAGATTCATGAAATGGCTACTACACCCGTATCCGTGTGTTTTGGCTTTGGGCTGCAAGTTGCCATGCGGCAGGTGGCGAACTTGTGTGGTTGAGATCTGCATCTCAAAGAGAAGGGTAGCCGTTGATTATTGCAACCCTTCGTTTTTAGTAGCCAGCGTTGAGTCATGGCCTTGTCAAAGAGTAGGCGCGGTCAAATTAGGGTTTAGGTGCAAACCGTGTGTTTTGGCTTTGGGCTGCAAGTTTCCATGCATCAGCTGGTGACTTTGGACGGCTAAGATCTGCATCTTAGATGGAAGGGTGGCCGTTGATCGTTGCAACCCTTCGTTTTGGCAGCCAATGACGTGAAGGAGAGGCTGGCATGGTATATGCGCGGCAAAAACTAGGGTTTGGTGCAAACCGTGGTCACTAGTGGAAAATGCAAAAAAAACTCTACCAAAAACATACTTAAAATCACATAAAAAGACTGCTTTTGGGAGCCCTAATATTGTAGTCTTATTTCCCAAAATGACTGCTTTATACGGATGCACTATAATTTATAAAATAACGTCTACCTTCATCAGTCTAAATGTTAGTTCCGATAGACACAAATCCTTTTTTGGATCATATTTTATAAAAAAATGAAATTGATTTAGTCAATTCAAACCGACTCAACTGAACCTTGAACTAGAATTACATAAAATAGCAGCGAACAAGAAACTAAATTTAATTAACATTTAATTACAACCTCGAATTCTTAAGAAATCGTTCCCCGTTAACTTAATGTTTGAATACATTATAACTACAACACAATGATCATAGTTGATTTCAGTTGACACTTGGATTCAGAATCACCAAAAAATTGTAAACAAAACCTGAATTAGCGGCAATACAAGCTCTAAATTCTCTTAGAGATAAGTGCAAACCAACAAAATGATAAACTGTCTGATGACGAACTGAGATGCACAACTCATATTCGCATACTTGCAGCAAAAATAAGCTTTGAGCATTAGTTTACAAACTAATTTCAACATATCAAAATGATATAGAAAACAATGTGCAACTCATTCGCCATATCAAAATGATCTACGCAAGTGCAGTATACAAAATAATACCTGCTTATGTTGTTCTTTAATAAGCTCTTAAATAAAGAAAGCAAGCGAGAGAACAAATATGGTGTAACAATTTTTCTTGGAGTTCTACAAGAACATGCAATAGCAACGTCAGCTTGAACCTGCATCAATATATTTGAGCACTCATCAGTAATCATCCAAAATGGAAGTAATCACTGCTTATAAACTCCTAAAGACAAACATAAGGATTGTGTATAAGATCACAAACCTCTCATTTGTCGAGGGACAATGACTTGAGCACCGGGCAACCACCCTCATCACTAAAAAACTTCACAAATAGGATTCACCGGAGCTTCAAAATCGATGAAGGTCAACTTCTAGCTAACAATCTTCAGGGTTTCCGATTTTGCAACACCAACTTCCGCACAACCAAAGAAAACACAAACACGGGAGCGTAACTTTCTAGGAGTTCGTAAGAAGAGAACATAAGAAATATGGTTGCTTTCACTCAAAAATTCCAAACCAGTAAGATATTCAATTGAAAATAATACCACAAGAAACTAAGACAGCAACAAAAAGGGATAGAACAGAGTAAGAATAATGTCAAGAGATGGCAATAACGTATTGAGTAGTAGAGAAAATACAAAGAAGGCCCCAATATGTATAACAATCTTCTTATACACATGGCTATAGTGTAAGATGATACAAGCACTAGTGAAGGATCCATTGTATTCTTACCCAACAGAAAAATCCAAACAACAACTTACAATACATATTTAACTTGGGAATAAATTTTTTCACAGATGCCAGATTAACTAGTAAATGTGTATGCTACTATAGATGCAGAAAAAATTAATCTACTCTTAATACATGGCATGCCCCAAGAACCAGATACTTTTGGTTAAGGCCAGTCCAACACCTTGGGTACCAATAAACTCATATGAGTATATGCCAAATTATTAGACAACAAATTTGGTATGTACTACAGAAGGGAAATGCAATCCCATTCGATCTACAAATCAGTTGCCTATAATAGCCACTTGTATATCAATTAGTAAGGTTGCATACAATAATTCACAGTGACAGAAACTATTAAAACTTCAAAATTTGTATAGGTACGACAAAGTGCATATATATATATAACAAGACACAAATGCAAATTGAGCAGCAGATATGAAGAGTGTTTCATAGGGTCAGAAAGCTTACAAATATGGGGATGAAAGCTAAACATAATTATGTATCCCAACTTGATCCTGCACATACATGACAACACAGGTTTTCAGGCTCCATATTGTAGTTCCATTATTGATAAATACCATTTCAAACTAAAAATATAAGAGTAAGAGGTCATGAAATGGTCATGAGTGGCAATTCAACTAACCTGCATTTTGATCCCCACCTATCAAGAAATAATTGTGCAAGCTGCTGCAGCCAATGCCTACAAAAAGATCTAAACTGAGGAATAACAAACACTTCGATGTATAATGAATTCCATGAGAGTAACATGAATTTCGCTTTGTTGCAGGGTTTCACAAATAAGTACCAGAACTCAGGGATATAAAACACTTCAAAGCATTAACCTTACCTGCAAAACCAAATCAAAAGTTGTTAACATAAGCACATAGGTAAAATTCAGACACCGTGATAAGGATTCAATGATATATTGATTCAAGGATATAATACTTAAAGCAAATAAAGTCAGAGATTGACAAAATTTACCCCTTTGTAGTACAAAAAGAACGTAAATCAACTTACACCCAACTTTTGCCTCATTTTCCATATGCATAAGAGATCTCATGTTTCCAACCAATGGATAATACTATCAACACACCTGCAGTATGGGTTTTGCTCCATTCTCCATGAAGCCTAATAATACCTACAACCATAATTACTCCATGAAACAACAACGACAACAACTAAACCGAGAACCATTTTCTACAATCAAAAGTGGCTTATACAAATAATAGCTACACTCATTACAAGAATTGGAAGAGAAATTGATCATGAACCTAAACCAATGCCTGCAATCATGTTGGTTGCATGCCCTATAGCACTGGCAAGAGCTAACATGCATGCCGAAGCTTGCTTGTAATAGGTGTAATACTTAGTAAAACCAATAGGTATATAAACACATCCTAGCATATCACTGTAATCTTGGATACTCAATTCAGTTCACTTATAATTTTAGACAACCTTTTTATTTAGTACAGAACAAGAAGAGTAACGATTAACATTCTCAAATTCCTCCTACCTACGCTGTTGCAAATAAAAATTTCTCAAACATCAGATTTACACATCTAAAACTGCTGAATACAGATCCTAATACATCTACATATCTAAATCAAATCTGAATTATGCCATCACCAAACTTCATCATAAAAACTCAACAAGACCAGAATCACAAAGGTGCAGTGATATCAAATCAACTGTTAGAGACCAAGCTCCAAAGTCACGTAAACAAGTACAATGAAATATATACCTCAATCAAATTTGAGGTTCTCTTAATATTCGTATATGTCCTGAATTGGTCAAATTCCAGCTCAAGCATGAAGTTTTGGTTAGCCTTGCATCACAAACATTATAATTTGAGAGAAAATTCCATAGAATACTCATGATATAAATATCTAGCAAAATTAGTAGTGGCTCCATTGTTGAACAGGATAACTTTGTCCAGGTAAGCACTTAGCTTTAAAGACTAAGATGATGTTTACCTTGATTAAGCTGAGAGATTCCTCAATATGGGTAATTCAGGGTTAGGCCATGTTGAAATGCTTCGTTCCGAGTAACTCGTCCAATTTCATATACTTTCCCAAATCCCCTAACCTATAAATTTCAAAAGGTTCACATTCAATATATTGAAAATTTTCATACAACTTCATTCTATAAAATTCATAAATTTCTGAATATCCTACACAATAAAACCCGATTTAATCAAAAATTGGATGAATTTCTGGATATTCTGAGCATATAATCCAACCATGAAAAATCCAAGTTAATAAAATTTGTACCCATAGTATCAAAAACATCACCACACCACAATACAGAGTTGCATTAGCACTAGACCCTCCACTTCCATAACCAGCCATTGTAGCAAAATTAAGCTAACAATAATTTTAATACAAAATGAAAAAAAAAAAGAAAGAAAAAGGAAGTGATATGGTAACATAGCCGTTACCTTAAACATAAATCTGATCAACATGAAAAGATCTTCAAAACTACACCTCAAATAAAAAATAAAAAATCAGAGAATGAAGGAAAACAAAATAGAGGATTGAAACCTAAACAAGATAAGCTAACCAATTACAGATCTGATAGTTATAAGAGTTATTGAATTAAAAGAGAGGGGTTTTTACCATTTAAGAGTGAGGACACCATCAATTACTAATAAACATTCGCAAACATAAAAACCGATTTAAGTGTAGAGATTTAAAGAACATCTAGGGTTAAAATGTTGAAGAAAAATTAAAGAAAATTAGTGAATAACTTCATAATAAATGGATAATTAAAGGTTTGAATATCATTACCTTATACTTCTACAGAGGAAAAACAAATGAAAGTAAGGTTTCATAAGGTAAACAAAAATTGGGTTTCATTACACGACTAAGTTTGAAAACTTATTGATAGAGAAGGTAATGAAACGGGTAAAATTGTGTGTATGTTGGAGTAATTCAGGGTTAGGGTTTGGTAGTATTCAGTGATATAAACCCTGAATAAGGAAAACCCAATAATTTTTTCTTTTTATACGATTGAATAACACAACTGAAAAACAAATCAATCAAAATAAGCAACTAATTTCAGGGGAAAATATGCCAAAATCTTGGCTCATGATAAAGGAGAAGATAAGAAGAGGAAGAACAAAGAGGGGGGGCGCAGTTAGGTTAGAGAAGAGAAGATCGAGAGATGAGTTAGGTGATTCATAGAAGAAAAAGTAAATCTGGTACTATAGAAACTAGTTTCGCTAACAGACTTAATCATACTCCTATAGTAACGTCTCCCCTAGGAAGACCAGTTTGTTAAGAAATCTTTTGGAAGACGTTTTTATAAAGCCCAATCAGACTTAAAAAAGCCATTCTGCACTAGTGGGTGTTTGGCCTTGGGCCGCAAGTTGCCATGCGTTAGGTGGCGAACTTGGATGGTTGTGATCTGTATCTCGAAGAGAAGGGTAGCCGTTGATTATTGCAACCCTTCCTTTGTCTTAATGTCTCTAGTGTTTCATTCTCCTCCTCTTCATGAATTATTCCTCCTTCTACTCGCCTCAATTTCTGTGTTTCTTCAACTTCCTCTGTTGAGTCCGTCCTCCAAGTGTGTACACTGACTCTATCATAATCAATGTTTCCCTCTTGTATTGGTGCCTGCTGAATTGGGGGTTGAATTCGTTCTTCTCCATCGTTTCTTATTCCCATCCTAGAAGATTCTCCCATTTCCTTTCTCCTCCTTCTTGCAATTCTTGTGATTCTCCTTACCATCTTTTCAATTTTAGTGATCTCTTACAAATTCTTCGCCAATTTTTCCAAACCTTCTTCAAATCTCTTAAGATTAGCGCTCCCTGTTTCTAGCGCCAATATGTAGTTGCATGATTTCCTACAACTACACCCCTATAAGATTACATAATGATCCAATCCAATTTCACGATCAATTATCAAAGTTTTATTTATTTTTCTGAAGAATTTTACAAGAATAATAAGAGTACAAAGAAATCAAAATAACTGTATACTTTCTCTCTCCTATTTGTTCTCTCTAACCTCTCAAAAAGATCTCCCCTTTCTCTAGTCTGCTTGGTCCTTTATATAGAATATTACATAGTGGATGACAGCTAAACCAACCTTTATTTTCGGATCTGATCTGCGTCATTCTCGCAAGCTTACAAGGGTTTTCTTCGCAAGTTAACTTCAATCTCGCAAAATCTTCAAACTTTCCTCATGATTAGGCTGACGTCATTCACTACATCACTTCTCTAACACTCTACAATGGCCTTCGCAAACACCTCTTATTTAAAACTTCGCTAAGACATAATTATTGCGAGATTCTGCTCCTACAATGTATCTTGTTGCCATTAGTTCTTGGAGTAGAAAATTATCGATTGAGAAATCCTAACTTACATGAATTGCAGTCTAGTACTTATAATAGCATCTGATAGGCCAGTCGGGATGGCACTTGGCAGTCCGTTTGTTGTTGGTGCCAAGTCGAAAAACTGAGGTTGCCAACAAGATTTAACAAGGCTACCAGTTATTTGTTGTTGGCTAGTCGTAGTATATCACAGTTGTGACATTCAGAATTATGTTTTGATGCACCCAATTTGCAAGGGATTTAGCTAGTATCTCCCCTTTGTGGCGGAAACTCAAGGTGTTACCTTGGAAATGCTACTTGCTCACAGTAGGAGTGGGGCTATGACTATTCGCCTCTATAAGTGCGGTTCTTAAAAAGCTACAAATCTTAAAAATATACTACTCCCAAGATTGTACTTTATTTCCTGCTACTCAAGTACCATGCCAATTGCTCCAAATTGACATTATATCAGATATCATGAACATTGCTGTAACTTTTTCTTCCCCTCAATGAATGTAAATGTTTAGTAATCAGTCATCCATCAAGGACTTCAGTCAATGAAATAGAGGAGAAGTAAGACCCTTTGAAAAAATAACTGCCACCTGAAGATGAAAAGGAAAAGAGGAAATTGTTAGATAACCAGCTGAAACAAGATCTCGAATAAAGTTACAATATACTTTTAGTTCAAGCATGAAATTCATATTATCACAATAGAGTTAATAAGGTGCCAGAGGTATCTACTTGAAATTCATCAAAGATATAGGAGAGCCACATGATTTCAGCTGAAAGAAGTGTCAAAGACTTGTAGTCTGGTTCCGCACACCTAGGAACTGTTGTTCTTTTAACAGTTATCGATGAATGAAGACCTGACTTTAGTCAGTTTACTAATCAACTACCATTTTCTGTAAAAGTACAACAGTAACATAACATGTGTTATTGCAGTATTTGCCCTCAGTTTCCACAGTTGTGCCTGCATCTACTTATTCAACTACCATGCATAAATGAAACAAGTTACGAAATCAGACATCGTATTCTCCTATTGAGATAAGATCAAGTGATTCAAGTCACCAACAAAGGGCAGGGTTAACAAAGAAATATAACAGAATGATAATAGTATACATACATCATTCACTAAAACAATGTCATTAGCAATTAAGTGCAAAGGAATCAACTCTAAGAGTTTCCATAGGTGAAAACAATGAAACATTGTGTATTGTAAGTTGTAACTGTGAATCTCAATAATAGCAAAGTAAAATTAGTACTCCTTCAAAGGAAGAAATCAAAAATCTAATTCCAGAGTTTACTGGTTCTTCTTTACAAACCCAAATATAAATCTGAATATCATTTCCATGAAAAGAACTAAGACTATTCTTCTTATTTCCTGCTACTAAGTACTCAACCATGCCATCCTGGCCGTCATTTAAGGTTACTAAAGCATGTGTTTAATAAAGATAATATCAGCACAAGAGGCACCACAACTAATGCAATGCAGTACAAACACACTAGAGTTAGGTTAAAAAGGTGGATTCATATTTGGAAGTCTCCAACTTTACTGAAATTTAACAGGAGGTCATTCTAAAAAGAAGCAAAATACAATATCAGGTTCATGGTATTATTTTTTCGGGTTGATTCAGATATTCAGATGTTTACTGATGATAGGGACAGCTACAACAATATATATGCATAAGAAAAGTCATAGGATTTGTTAAATGCATATGCTGCTGTTAAGCGTAATGTTCAAGAAGTAACTGTAGAAATCGGTCAGAATGATCTTATGGTACGTAATATCTCAAAAGAACAAACTTGTAAGTTACATGTAGGCAGACAGCCAGGAATAGCATGGGTACAGAGCACAACACTGGTAATGTTATAATGGCCAATACCCAAAAATTAGCATATAAATTAGAGGCCTATGCCGCTTGAATACTAATTAGTCATTTCTATGTTGTATAAATAGATCAATCTATGCTAGCGGAAATTTATATGGTACAAGTATTGTGACAGAACCACAAAAATAACCTTGAAACTGTCTTCAATTTCTTGATCTCATTTCTTGATTTCCTCGTATCTAGTCTAGGATCAACTGGGAGAATTTTCATCATGGTTCGACATGATTCTCCTCTAAAAAATCACAGGAGCTACAAATACTAAGCATACATGCTGTACAATGCAGTTCTGAGGTAAAATTCTTGGTTTAAAGAGAAGGGTATGTTTTTGTGCACTAGTCAATCCTAGTCAGCAACTCTTTGGGCCTAAAAGTCGTTTAAGTTGCTTGAATTGGAAACGAGTTTTCATGTACTATCTAGAAACTAAATAATGCAAATTACCAAATTATCATAAGCAAGGGCGTGTGTATATGTGCCTTCAAAAAGAATTGTACAATTTGTGAGCATGATACCTCCTTATCTAAAGCTTGCGCGACATTTCAAACAAACTTCAAAAATAATTGTACATCTGCCCTAGTGCACAGCTTATACAAGCCTTGGGTCTTATTGTAGTAACATTGTCACAAATGATTTCAGCAGTTCTCTCAAAAAATATGTTGCATTTGGATCACCACCCCATTCTCCAAAAACTACTCATAAATTTCTGGCTGGATTCAGCCATATCCGAGAACATGAAACCTGGTACTAACACATTATTTTGAAAAATTAATGCTATCGAAGAATTTAAGCGTGTTCAGATCATTTTCAAATGGCAGTATTTTATCAAGTAACACTCGATTACAACAACCATCACCAAAGTCAACCCAAATTTAAGGATTGAGGAAAGAAAAACATATTCATGGAATCAACAACACAAAATTTGCAAAAACCAATCAGCAATGGAAGGAAGAGGCCCAGTTTTCATACTTTGAAAGTTTGATTGGCTGATAGCCCATGCCGGGCTATTAGTTGAGCATTCAAACAACTACTGATTGGCGATTTTTACTGCAAACGGAATTTCATAAATGCAAGATCCTTGGAATTCCTTGTCCAATGTGGGACTACTATGTATCTTGTTGCCGTTAGTTTTAGAGGAGAAAATTAACTGCAGTCTAGTACTAACAATAATATAGCATCTGATAGGCTACCAGTTATTGCCAAGAGCAGAACTTAGTGGCTTAAGAAGCTTTAGGTTAAAGCATATATTTTGGGTGACACTGTTAATTATCCAGATTTTGAATCACACTTGGTAGTTTTTAGGTCGATGAAAATACGACAAATATTTGATCACTGTGGTAAAATGCATATTTTGTACTATATTGGTTGCCATCGAGTTAAGACGACCGCTTACAAATTATTTGGCCAACGAGGTATAATTTGGCACTCCACACACTCATTGACTTACTGCCATTGAATTCGCTCCATTCTCTAATTAGCATATAAATGTGGCTCTTATCTTACTGCAATTTTTTCTGATGTGGTAAGCATTCAGAAAAAGAGATGTTCGATCAAACCTCGTTGGTTCGCCAACCTCCCAATAACACAAACATGTTCTGAAGGTCCCGTATTGGTTGCTGTTTGCTTCGCTTTTGTGAAGAATTATCAAGTTATATCCCCTTGACCATCAAGAAAATTCTAACAAGTAAACCTGCTAACGTGCTACATCCTATAAGTAGATAAACGGAAATCAGTCGTAATTTGGGTACATGAAGGTTCTGAACATTAGTGGGCATCCTAGCTTTCTAGTATTTAAACACAATGGGAAGAAGATTCTCTAAGAAGAAGTAGATATTATATGTAAGGTTTCAGACTGTTTTCAAGCTTAATCAAATTGTTTTAACAATTTCTCACCCTGAGTTATCGTGATATTTATATGCCTATGCCGCTTGAATACCTAAGATAAAGGTCAATGTTGTGACAAATATATGTTAATTAGTCATTTCAACGTTCGATAAATAGACCAGTCTATGCTAGGGGTAATTTATACATAACAAGTGTTGTGACAGAACTACCAAAAAAAAACCTTGAAACTGTGTCACCTTTAATTTCACAATTTCATTTCTTGATTTCCCCGTATCTAGTCTAGGATCAACCAGGAGTTTTTTCATCATGGTTGGACATGGATCTCCTCTAAAAAGTCTCAGGAGCTACAAATGCTATGCATACATGCTGTACAATGCAGTTCTGAGGTAAAATTCTTGGTTGAAAGAGAAAGGTATGATATTGTGCACCAGTCAATCCTAGTCCGCATATCTATGGGCAAAAAGTTGTTTAAGTTAGCTTGAATTGGGAACTATTTTTCATGTACTAAAAATTAGAAACGATGTAATCTAAAATAAAAATAAAAATTATCATAAGCAAGGGCGTTTATACATGCACCTTCAAAAAGCATTGTACAATTTCTGAGCATGATAACTCCTTATTTAAAGCTTGCGCGAAACTTCAAGCAAACTTAATCGAACAAATCATCTACCCTGGTGCACAGCTTATACGAGCCTTGGGTCTTATTGTAGCAACATCATCATAAAGGCTTTCAGTAGTTCACTCGAAAAAGATGTTGCATTTGGATCACCACCCAATTCTCCAAAAACTACTAATAAGTTTCCGACTGGTTTCAGCCAGAAATGAAAACATGAAACCTGATACTAACACATATTTTGAAAAATTAATGCTATCAAAGAATTTAAGCGTGTTCTACCATAGCTGACACTAAAATTTCTTCTTGTCATATAGACAACCATTATGACAATTAGAAGAAGTACGAGAGGCTTTGGCGCTGAAGGCGCACTAAGCGTAGGGCTGGCGCTTGGAAAAAAAGGCGCCCAGGCGCCAAATTATATCTAAATATGGCTTTTTAAAAAAAAAAAAAAAAAAAAAGGAGCTCGCCTGGGGCGCCTTAGGCGCCAAAGGAGCTAGGCGCTGGGCTTGGCGCCTCGCCTTGCCTAGCACCTTTTACAACATAGCTCCACTATGTAAACTCCTATATATAGGGCCAATCACCCTTGTGTTGAAAAAGAGATCTTTTTGAGAGGTGAGGTAGAACTTTGAGAGATGGAGAAAGTTATTTGCTCCCCAAGTTAGGGTTATATCTTCTTTCTTTGTATTGATTTCTAAAGTTTAATAAAATTTCTTATATGAGTTCTTCATCATGATTTCATAGTTTGGTTCATAGATTATTCAAAGGGTGTAGTTGTGGGATTAACCACTACTACATTTTGGCGCTAGAATACAGCTTGGGAATGGGATTACAACTTCTTGTGAAAGTTTTAAGCTGATTTTTCAAAAATTTCTTGTTGATTCTTGTTTTCGTGAAATGTTTTGATTATTTTCATTAAGTTTTAGTATTTAGGTTCACTAACTGATAAAGCACTTTACGTTTAAGAAGGATGTTTTGGGTTTGCATAAGTTTGTGAGAAAAGTGTTATTTCAGGAACACAAAATGGTGAGACAGGCATCTGCAGGAGAAAATCCAACACCAATTAGGAGGAGTAGAAGGATTGTAGGTAGAAGAAGAGGCGAAATCGCAGAGACATCAAGAATGGGAGAGAGGAACAACAGATCTCGACCGGTCAGATCTCAGATCCAGCAGGAACCAAGGGAGGACGATCAAAGAAACTATGATGAAGTAAGTGTTCACACTACTGATACAGACACCACAGAAGAAAATGAAGGGAGAACACGGGAGGAAGGAGAGGTAGGAGAAAACCAGGAGAACATGACCATTGCAGAACTCAGGCAAAGACTGGCAGATGGAAGAAGGAGAGAAGAAGAAATACGTGAGAATATGACACGCCAAAATGATGAACTAACAGAGGAGAACCACAGATTGCAGGAACAAAGGTCAGAAACTAGATCCAGAACAACGCGTGCGAGCTCAAGATCAAGGACAAGCAGAAGCACGTCCAGATGTAGTATATATGATCACCGAGGGAATGATCAGAGACAATTTTTAGATAATAATTTGGATAACAATCTTCAGGTAGGCGAAAACATACAAGAGGAGCACGAACAAAATCATGGGGAAGATCGATATGTACAGGTAGGAGAAAATGAACACAGGCGAGGACGTCGCAGAGATGATAGACCGGAGCGAAACTAAGAGTATAATCGCTTCCAAGTCGAATCAGAACGGGAAAATGACCCAGAGAAAGCAAGGATGATACTCCATGGAATAGATAGATCCGCACAGGTGCATGCACGGGATGAAAGAGAAAGGCGAAGAAGAAGGGGAGAAGAGGTCGAGCAACAGGAAATAGAGGAGGCTATGCGTCAAAACAGGCCCGAAAACAGATGGAGGCAAGCATGATTGAAAAGACCGATGCAGCAACAGGAGAACCCATACTCTAATGATGAAATTTTAAGAGAAATAACAGAATTAAGAGAATTAGTGACAAAAGGGAAAGATGGAGGAAGAAGACAGCTAGAAGAAGCGATAGAAGAAGCAGCAAAGACACCCTTCGCACGACGGATACAATTACTAACGATACCAAAAAAATGCATATTACCCACATTTCTTAGCATCTTTGATGGATCTACATGTGTGATCCAACATATAAAGACATACAACTTAGCTTTGCTACAATATGAGGATAACGACGCGGTCTTATGCAAATATTTTCCTGCGAGCCTCACAGGAGAAGCTTTGAAGTGGTTCGATAGATTGCCAGTAGGTTCAATAAAATCATTCGAGCACTTGCAGAGTTTGTTCTTGGGAAAATACATCAGCAACAGTATGCTAAGACCAGGAATTGAGAAAGCATTCAACCTACGAGGGAGAACGAATGAAAGCCTGCGACCTATGACCAATAGATGGAGTACAATGAGTATCGAAATGGCAGTGCGAGTGGATGAAAGAAATCTCATCTTAGCATTCATCAATGCATTATTTCCAACTGACTTGTTGTTTACACAGATATTCAGGATGAAAGACAAAATAACGATGGCGGAGCTGCGCGAGTACCGGGAAGAGTATATCGCTCTTGAAGAAAAGCAGAGAGATATTGAGTCTTACTCGGTTGCAGTTACGAGCGAAAAGGTAGGAAATGTGAGTCTATTACCAAGGATGGCGAACGCTGTTGCGAGCACTTCGCAGGGAAGCAAAGAGAAATTAATCATAGAAGATCAACAAAAGCGGTAGCCATGAGTAGCAGAGACCAAGAAATGTATAAGCAAGAGTACAAAGAGAGGAAATACAATAATCATGGAGGAAGCAACAAAGTTGCAAGATTCGACAATTGTGGAGAAGGATACGGAGGAAATAGGAGATATTACAATCAAGGCGTGAACTACAGAGTCCATGAAGAGGTCAGGATGCCACTTCTTAACAAAACAGTGGAAAAAGTTTGGGAAGCTGTTATATTAATGGAAGAGATAACACCACCACCTAATCTGGGGAAAGAACCACCATCTGGGAGAAGAAGTAAAGAATCCCGTGCTTATCATCGTTTTCATGGCCACACAACGAATAACTTCAAGAACATACAACGAATCATAATAAGAATGATTGGACAAGGAAAGCTTAACCACTTTCTAGTTACGCCACCACCACCAACACAACCAACAACAGGAGGACAATCGTCAAGTGTGGACAAAGGAAAAAATACCTTTCTGATAGAAGTAGGAGCGAATGCCAAGAATCTACTCTGTAATTCTATAATACACTCATTCAAAAGTATAGAATACTTCCACAATAATGTATTGATCCGCGTGCATGCGAGGGATGCTGAAGGGAGGAAGTAATGAACCTAGCAAAGATACCAAAACTCAAGGAATGGCGGAAGCATCCAATCACATTTAGCGCAGAAGAAGTATCTGGAGGAGGCGAACTTCATGAGAGTCCTCTAGTGGTTAAATTAGAGATAATACCAAAAGAAAAATTGGATAAGGAAGAAGATGAAGAGGATATCACATGGGCGATAAATAGAATATTAATTGACTTCGGGAGCTCGGTGGAAATTTTGTTTTATCATGCATATAAGACAATGGGAGGAAAAGATGAAGACTTGATTCCTTCAACTTATAAAATATACGGCTTTAATGGGTCAGCCAACAAGCCAAAACGAGAAGTTACTGTGCGAATCCTTCTTAAGACAATCTCTACAGAAATAACCTTTTGTGTCGTGGACGTCGAATCTCCATACAATGCATTAATTGGAAGACCGTGTTTACATAGCATTCTGGGTGTGGCTTCCACATATCATCAGTGTATTAAGTTCCCATTACCCCAAGGCGTTGGAATCATCAAAGGAGACACTAATGCAGCCAAAACATGCAATGAAATTGATGTTGAGAAAAGTGAAGTGCGTGCGAGTAAAAGAAGAAATTTGAAGCGTGACGCAGAAGAAAGCAAGCGGTGCGAAAGATTGATGGTTAATTTCATAAAAAAAGAAGGAAAAGTTGATAATTACCATAAAAGTGAGGAATCATCAAAGGAAGAAAATGATGAGATAAAAACGGAAAACGAAGAAGGGACTAGCACTGATCAAATTCACAAGAATGCAGTCAAAGGAGCAAAAATGCATGAATACGCGAAGCAATCCAAAAGGGAAGAATTCCAACCAGGAGAGTTAGTTATGAGCGGAAGACCACCATATCATAAACAAGGGAGAAAGAAGAAAGGTAAAGTAACATAGGCTGGACCTTATATGGTGAAGAAATATGTTGGTGATGGGATGTACAAGTTAATGGAAAGAGATGGAAGAAATATGGAGAAAATGGAGAGTAGGCTTTATAACAAGAAATACCTAAAGCAGTATTACAATTAAGATACACGACAACATCAATTCGAAGGTATTACATATGTGCGAAGCAGGTGAAGAAGTAAAAGGGGTGAAGTAACAAATATATTATTCTAAAATATTAGTAGGATATTCCTATGTGTGCGAATAAAGAAGAGAAGGAAAAATCAGCATTGTACAAGCAAAGGTTATTAAGAGAAAAAATCTATTTTTTATTAATGAATACTTCTCAAATATAAGCAACTTGAGAGGAGGCAACGATAAGACCTCAGAATAAGACCTCACTAGGGGGCAACAAACTTTAAAACCTCTAACTAGGTGTTTATGGGTAAAAATCGTTTCCGCCAATTTTGGTAAATTCGGTAGGTGAGTGAGAAACTGGTTTAAACCCTAAACAAATGTGCTGCAAGTGAGCACTTACTATATTCGAGAGATCAATCTGTACAAGTCCGGCCTAAACCAATAAATGGCCGTTCCAGACTTGCTTCGGTCACAAAGTGGAGGAGAAGGGTTAATTTGGGGAGGGAAGCAAAGAAAGGTGTTGAGACCAGAATAATTCTGGGAGAGTAGTGTCTCGAGTTGTATCAGAAAGTGAAAGCTTCTGAAGCTTGCAAGAGATGAAAGTTTTTTTGAAGAGCTTGCAAAGTTGCCTTTTTATAAGAGTGTTATGTTTTTCTCCTGACCGAGACTTGTTGTCTGGTGGAATAGGTAAGACCTATTTATACAAGTCGAGATTGAAACGTACCCTGGCCTCATGAAGGAAGAGAGTAAAGGGTGAAATAATGGGAGGAGGTGGTAACCGCATGGTTTTTATGGGTGAAAACGTTTTCACCATTATTTCCTCATTTATTTGACCGCTTTATTCCTGTTCACGCTTTCTAAATGTGAGCGTAGTGTACGCTGCATGTTGTGACCGCCAAAGTAAGACCCTGGAAAGCATCCCCCAGTTTGTGTTGATGTCTCGAGTGTTGGTTGCACCTTGAGTGCAAGTGGCGCTGCTAGTGGCACGTGTGGCATGTGCGAAATTCCTTTGTTCCGGGTTGCACCTTGAGTGCAAGTGGCAATGCCAGAGGTGCTAGTGGCGTGTGTGGCATGTGCCAATAGCATGTGCGGAATGCCTTGGTGGTAGGTTGCACGTTTAGTTTATGGCAATGCGAGGAGCCGCTAGTGGCGTGTGTGGCATGTGCCAATGGCATGTGCGAATGCCTTGGTGGTAAGTTGCACGGTTTGCAAGTTAGGCTACCAGCTTAGGTTTTGCATGTGCCAATGGCACGACGACCAAGTTGGCCTAGGTTGCACGACATGCAAGTTAGGCTACCAAATAAGTGCGTTTTGGCATGTGTCAATGGCACGCACGACCATTAGGGCCACGACTAGGTAATGAAAGCTACCAAATGAGCGTGTTGGCATGTGCCAATGGCATGCTCGGCCATTAGGCCATGGCCCGGGTAAGAAAAGCTACCAAATGATGCGTGTTGGCATGTGCTAATGGCATGCGTGGCCATTAGGGTCACGGCCTGGTAAGAAAATCTACTAGCGATGCCTGTTGGCATGTGCCAATGGCATGCGTGGCCATTAGGGTCACGGCCTGGTAAGGAAAGCTACCAGCGATGCCTGTTGGCATGTGTGGCCATTAGGGTCACGGCCGGTAAGGAAAGCTACCAGCGATGCGTGTTTGCATGTGCCAATGGCATGCGTGGCCATTAGGGTCACGGCCTGGTAAGGAAAGTAACCAGCGATGCGTATTGGCATGTTCCAATGGCATGCGTTGCCAATTTGTCCTAGGTTGCACGGTTTGCAAGCCTAGGTACGGCGCTATTTTGGCATGGCGTGGCTAGGCGAAGGTAAGGGTGCTTGGCTTGGCGTTGTGTGACTAGCGTAGCTAGGCGAAGGCAGTGCGTTTGGCATGGCGCGGCTAGCTTGGGCTAGGTGTGTCCGGCATGATTTGCCATTGGCACGGAGGTGCTGGCTAGCATGGTTGGCATGATTTGCGCGTTTGGTGTGACTAGCATAGCTAGGGCCAAGGTATAGTGTGTTTGGAATGGCGCGGCTAGCTTGGGATAGGTGTGGTCGGGCATGATTTGCCATTGGCACGAGGTGCGGCTAGCATGGTTGGCATGCTTTGCGCTGCTTGGTGTGACTAGCATAGCTAGGGCCAAGGCAGAGTGTGTTTGGCATGGCGCTGACTAGCTTGGGCTAGGTGTGGCTGGCATGATTTTCCATGGGCACGGAGGTGCGACTAGCATGGTTGGCATGCTTTGGCGCGTTGGTGTGACTAGCATAGCTAGGGCCAAGGCAAGCAGTGCGTTTGTCATGGCCCGCTAGCTTGGCTAGGTGTAATGGCATGATTTGCCATTGGCACGGAGGTTCGGCTAGCATGGTTGGCATGCTTTGGCGCTGTTTATGGGTAAAAATCGTTTCTGCCGATTTCGGTAAATTCGGTAGGTGAGTGAGAAACTGGTTCAAACCTAAACAAATGTGCTTCACGTGAGCACTTTATAGATTCGAGAGATCAACTGCACAAGTCCACTTAAACCAAGAAATGGCCGTTCCAGACTTGCTTCGGTCACAAAGTGGAAGAGAAGGGTTGATTTGGGGAGGGAAGCCAAGAAAGGTGTTGAGACGTAATAATTGGGAGAGTAGTATCTCGACTTGTATCGTAAAGTGAAAGATTTGGAAGCTTGCAAGAGATGAAAGCTTTTGGAAGAGCTTGCAAAGTTGCCTTTTCTAAGAGTGTAGTATATTTCTCCCGACCGAGACTTGTTATCCGGGGTGGAAATAGGCAAGACCTATTTATACAAGTCGAGATTGAAACGTACTCGGCCTAATTAAGGAAGAGAGTAAAGGGTGAAATAATGGGAGGAGGTGGTAACCGTGATGGTGTTAATGGGTGAAAACGTTTTCACCATTATTTCCTCATTTATTTGACCGCTTTATTCCTTTTCACGCTTTCTTAATGTGAGCGTAGTGTACGCCGTAAGTCAGTGACCGCCAAACCAAAACCCCGGAAAGCATCCCCGCCTTGTGTTGATATCTCGTTGGTTGCACCTTGAGTGCAAGTGGCGCCGCTAGTGGCGCGTGTGGCATGTGCCATTGGCATGTGCGGAATGCCCTTGTGGTGGGTTGTACTGAGCGCAAGTGGCAATGCCAAAGCTACTAGTGGCGTGCGTGGCATGTGCCAATGGCATGTGCGGAACGCCTTGGTGGTAGGTTGTACGTTGAGTGTAAGTGGCAATGCCAGAGATGCTAGTGGCGTGTGTGGCATGTGCCAATGGCATGTGCGAATGCCTTGGTGGTAGGTGTGCACGGCTTGGTGGTTAGGCTACCAAGTTAGGCTACCAACGTGTGTGTTTGGCATGTGCGGAATGCATGTGGAATGCCTTGGTAGGTTGCACGGTTTGCAAGTTAGGATACCAACGTGTGTGTTTGGCATGTGCCAATGGCATGCGAATGCCTGTGGTAAGGCCGTGGCTTGGTAAGAAAAGCTACCAAATGAGCATGTTTGGCATGTGCCAATGGCATGCGTGGCCGTAGGGCCGTGGCTTTGGTAAGAAAAGCTACCAAATGAGCATGTTGGCATGTGCCAATGGCATGCGTGGTCATAGTAATGTGGGCTTTGGTAAGAAAAGCTACCAATGAGCATGTTGGCATGTGCCAATGGCATGCGTGGTCATAGGGCCGTGGCTTTGGTAAGAAAAGCTACCATCGAGCATGTTGGCATGTGCCAATGGCATGCGTGGGTCATAGGGCCGTGGGCTTTGGTAAGAAAAGCTACCGAATGAGCATGTTGGCATGTGCCAATGGCATGCATGTATCGTTAGGGCCGTGGCTTTGGTAAGAAAAGCTACCAATGAGCATGTTGGCATGGGCCAATGGCATGCGTGGTCGTTAGGGCCGTGGCTTTGGTAATAAAAGCTACCAGCGAGCATGTTGGCATGTGCCAATGGCATGCGTGGCCGACTTGGCCTAGGTTACATGGTTTGTAAGCCTAGGGCGCTACATTTGGCATGCGCCAATGGCATAGCGGCTTGAAATATGGCTTGTGGTACGTGTTGGCATGTGCCAATGGCACGTACGGCCATGTTGACCTAGTTGCACGTTTTGCAAGCCTAGGGCGCTATATTTGGCATGCGCCAATGGCATAGCGGCTTGAAGTATGGCTTGTGGTACGTGTTGGCATGTGCCAATGGCACGTACGGCCATGTTGACCTAGTTGCACGTTTTGCAAGCCTAGGGCGCTATATTTGGCATGTGCCAATGGCATAGCGGCTTAGTTTGGCATGGTTGCCAATGAGTGCGATATGTAGTTTGGTTTTGGCGCCGCCGCCATGGTGCAAAGCAGCGCTTGGTTTTGGCGTTGTTGCCATGGTGCGCAGCAGCGGCTTGGTTTGGCATTGTTGCCATGGTGCGCAGCATGTGCGGCATGGTTTGGCATTGTTGCCATGGTGCGCAGCAGCGGCTTTGGTTTGGCATTGTTGCCATGGGCAGCAGCGCGCTTGGTTTGGCATTGTTGCCATGGTGCTTGCTTTTTGGTTTGGCATTGTTGCCATGGTGCTGCGGCTTGGTTTGGCATTGTTGCCATGGTGCGTGGTGGCGCTTGGTTTGGCATTGTTGCCATGGTGCGCAGTTGTGCGCTTGGTTTGGCATTGTTGCCATGGTGCGCATATGCGCTAGGTTTGGCATTGTTGCCATGGTGCGCAGCGTGTGGCTTGGTTTGGCATTGTTGCCATGGTGGCGAAGATGCGGCTTGGTTTTGGAATTAGGTTCGTGTTTAAAATCCCTAACTGGGTATTTTGAAAAAATACCCCTATTAATTATTTACACCGAGTTAAATGCTCTTAGTTAATGTGTTGCGGGTAACACTAGGTCATGGGGTTTTACGATTTTACCCCTTGTTTAAAAACCACCATCAACATTAAGTCCCCCGCTTAGCCTCTAACAGGGGCTTTGTTGCGAGGTAAGCATAAGATGGTGACAAAATATCAACAAAGAAACCGTAAAGAGAATTGAGGAGGCTTGTCTCGACCTTTTATAAATAGGATTTGGAACCCTTGCCTCTCGGTAGTTTTGCACAAATCTGGGAGGCTAGCACAATTGGTGGGCCAAGGCAGCTGGGGGCGACGTTGGGAAGTTGGCGTGAGTCGGAACCGAGTGTGTTAGCCGGGTGGGACCAAGCGCAGGTGTGGAAGTTGTGCGTGCTTGTGGGCGTGACTTGGGAAACCGAGCGTGCTAGGGGTGGGACCCGCGCAAGGTGTGCGTGCTTGCAGTGCGTGGCTTGGGGTTATTGGGAAGTCTGCGATTGGTGGGGCGCAGTGCAACTTGGGCGACATTGGGAGGTTGGGCGCCTTGTGGGCCCGCTCTTACACGCACGATTTTGGTAAAAGGAAATCCTTCCCTATTTCGTAATCCTCACGCCTATGTATATAAAGTCCCTTTCTCCCATCTTGCACTTTCATCTTTTCATCCTTTCCTACCGACAGAGTCATAAAGAAGAACCAACTTCCGTGTATGTCTTCCAAGATTTCCTTTTATGTAGGTGTAAACCCTAGGCGTTTTTTTTGCGCATATAATTTCCTCGCGTGTCTCTTGTAGAAAATATTGTATGTATGCAACCAAGGGAAATACTCGTATATATTATTCGAACCCGTAGGAAAGTGCTCCATATATTATTTTGAACCCGAAGAAGGTTACCGCAGACGCACTTGAGCCCGTATAAAATACCGCGTATATAATTTTGAACTCAAGAAAATATCACGTGTGCGCCTTTGAACCCGTAGAAAATACCGTACATGAATCCCAAGAAGAATACCGTATATATGCTCCATACGACTTCGAACCCGCAGAAATATTGTATATATGATTTTTCTGGTCCCGAAAGAAATATCGCGTGCAGCTTTTGAACCC
The DNA here is from genome assembly GCA_023531295.1 of Papaver armeniacum. Classification (NCBI taxonomy): domain Eukaryota; kingdom Viridiplantae; phylum Streptophyta; class Magnoliopsida; order Ranunculales; family Papaveraceae; genus Papaver; species Papaver armeniacum. The sequence goes on from JAJJWW010017191.1 coordinate 923,188, forward strand.
GTAGAAAAATGCTCCATATAATTTTGAACCCGAAGAAGGATACCGTAGGCATACTTGAACCCGTATAAAATACCGCGTATATAGTCTTGAACCTCAAGAAAATATCACAGATATAGTCTTGAACCCGAAGAAAATATCACAGTATATAGTCTTGAAACCCAGAGAAAATACGAACCCAAGAAATATAGTCTTGAACCCGTAGAGAATTTTTCCTTTTTTTTTTTTTTTTTTTTATTTCGGGTTTTCCTTTGTTGGGCGCGTTATGTGTCGTGAGATAATTTTGTGTTTTTTTTTTTTTGTGTGTGTGTATCTTGTTGCTAAGTTGTTATTAAGAGATCCGACAAGATGTTACCTCGAACAAAATTTCGCTTCATCAAAGGATGTCCATAATTCCAAACCAAACACGGATGATGAGTTTTTGCCAAAAAACTTGTCTCTCGCTCGAAAAATCACCTGTGTTTCGTGCCAATTTTGTTAACCGGCAGAAGATGAAAAGAAGACACGTCGGTTCGCCTGCAGAACACCATACTGGTTCTGTCTTCATAAAGGGGTATATTCCTCTTCCAATATTGATTTCAGGATGTGCCAAAGCCCATTGCGTTCTTTTGATAGATGGGTTGAGTTCATGGTGAGTAAGGAGCATATAAATACCAACTTGACGCGAGCGCAGCATTATTGATGTCGTCGAGCTTCAAGAAATCTCCAGATTAGGAAGGATATCTCGGGCTTGGTTGCTTTCATCTCCAGATGGTGTTCTGACACCCATACGATCATATGTAGATGGGGTGAGATAACTTTCTCCTGGAGAGTGTGGCTCTCTTGTTGAATCTTCCAGAATCGGGAATCTTAAAATCCAATTATCTAAAAGTGAGGGGAAGATGCGGGATGACCTTGCCGCTAAGTTGGAAGATTTCGCTCGAAAGACTCCACCGCGAAGTCGAAGGATTCTGTCCGAAAGAGGATGAAAGGTGCCTTTACAAAATGGTGGATATCTCAATGGTTTCCTGGACGAGCCGGAACCGAATGTAAAAGCAGTGATCTTCACGTAAAAGACTTTTGGCTCTCTCGGGTTGTCTAGAGACATTTTTGACGATGGTTCCGGTAAGAAGGAGATAAGACCAGAGTTGCTAGTGATTGCCGTGAAGTTGGCAAAAGGTGAAGTTCTTCCCATTGGCAAGCTATTCCTGCCCCCGTATGTGCATCCTGGATCACCCGGTTGCGAACATGCGAGTTTCGAATGGTTTCATGAAAGTGAATTCATATGTGCACGTTGCTTTTCTCGCAAGTCCTGGCTATGGGAGCACTTTGAGAAGTATGTTCAAACCGATGCCTTCGATTCCCGCGAGTTGGGGCGGCTCTCGAATTCTTCGATGGGTGAACAAAGGCCCAAGAGTTGGCGTGAGCTTGGTTAGTCTTCTTGATAAGTCGTATGAAATCAATTTTCGCCCATGGGAGCCTGGTCCATAGGTCAGTGACTCAAATTGACACCTTTGCTTCTGCTCCGCTCATGTCTTTGTCTTCTAATGGCGATTTGAGCGTTGGTGAAAACTTGTTCATTCAAAGCTGCTTGCCCGGTTATATGCCATCTTTCTTCATGGGGTCTTTCCAGATAGTCACATAATATTGACCGTGCCGCTCGTCACATGGGTTTCGATCAAGGGGTACCTCTTGCTTACCACCCTGCATGCTTCCTAAGGATTCATTGCGTGCCGCCCTCAATGCCGCTGCCCTCGAGCCGGCATCCGCCTTCCCTTCTTACAAATGGGAAGAGTAACTTCGACGACCTTTGGCTATAATGAGTTCCGTGCGACGAGTTTATTATGATCCAAGCTTTTGTGAATAACGTGGTGGAGAACGTCGTTGTAAACCTTCCCTGCCAGCTTTGAAGAAGTATCCAATGTTGAGAGATCTCTTTTAAAAGTTGCCTAAAGCAACTCCTGAAAGTCCCTAGTGCCAAGGAACGGAGAACGAAGAATCGTGTCAATGGTTCCTGACGGTTTCAAAAGATCCTCCCATAGCTCTCGTGTCTTTCGCTTCTTCCAATAACTGTATGTGTCGCTTCTTCATTGGTTTTGCCTCAAAATGCGTGAATTCTCAATAAAACATGTGTCTTGTTTCTTCCAGGCTTCGGTGAGTGTTAATGCTTTCACGCTCTTGCACGTTGCCAGAGACGGCAATTTCTTCAAAGAATTGCAAAGAAAGACCGAGCCTTCTCATAGCGGTGATGAGTCGAGAAAAAGAAAGTTCGACGAGTGAGAGTGATTCCTCCGGGCAAAGACCGGGTTCTTTTTCGGGAAGTGGTTCGGTGAGTTTCGCGCTTCTTTTCTCTCTTCTTCTCGTTTCTTCTTTTTTGAAAAATGTCTAACTCGAGTTCGCAGGAGGAACCGATTCTGAGGATGATTCTGGGGTAGAGGCACAGAAAACTTCCTTTGGTGACCACCGCCGGTGACTTGGAGATGGGCGTTAGCCAATTGCCGGCATGATGTGGCTCAAACTATGGATGATTCTCCGATGGTTGTTGCCGTAGACATGGAGGAAGACCCATTTCATGAGTCGTGGAGGCTGTGTGCAGCGCCATTTTTGATCCTCCGTACTTGGTTCCTTATCCGTGTCATGTGTCGGTTGGCGGCTTCAAGCAAGTGTCGGCTAAGCACGAGGCGTTGTACACCGTAACTGGGAGAAATACGGACATATGGCCACAACCAAGAAAGTCACTAGTCGATTTGCAGACCGGTTAAGCGTGTGGAAGAGGCTTTATCTTCCATCGAGGATATGCGTGAGGTGACCGGTCACACCGTTTCAAGACGTTATTGCCGATCGGGAGCACCATCGCGACGTGTGCGTAGAAAGGAGTTCAACACTTCGTGGTTTGTCGAAGGCCTTGCCGAGATCCAAAAGTTGAAAGATGCGGCAATCGAAAGCCTTTCCGCCGAGGAGATTGCACGACAGAGGTGGAACTCAAGAACTTTCCAAGATGTTGACTATGAAGAGAGCGGCCTTGAAGATGCAAAGTTGACTTTCTCCAAGAAGAGAAGACTTCGTTGGATAATTTTCCTTGAACATTTCTCTGCTAAACTTTCATTTAGGTTCTCCTTTTTTTTTTTTGAAAGACATATTGATGTCCGGTTCAAAGCTTTGACCTTTGATAAAGCCGGTAGCTTTTGAGGATATTGGATTATTTCTCGGGATGAATGGTTTTGATAATATGACTCGATTATGTTTTGGGAAAGGAATATTTCTTTTATGAAAGTGTGTGCTAGCAATAGGCACAATACTAGGTAGTATAATGGTTTTACTAAAAACCTAAAACAAATCGTATATCTTGCGTAGTCCGAATTTACTCACTTCATAGGTTTTTGCGAACATGCCCTCTTCATGTAAAAGGCGGTTTTGCTGTAAAGCACATGCTAGTCCCCAATTGCCGGTAGCGTATTCAAAGCCGAGTCCCCGCTCGGTGTAGTTTTAACAACCGATAACCGGTTGTCCTGGGCAGCTTGAGTCTGACCGAGTCGCAAGTCCCCAATCGCTGGTAGCATCTTCAACGAGTCCCCGCTTTTTCTCGTAGTTTTTGCAATCGGTAACCGGTCGTCCGGTAGTTGAGTCGGATCGAGTCGCCTTCCCTACCATCTTGACATCCTGGGTCGAAGAACGAGATCGACACCGACATTGTAGCCGATAGATCAATCCTCCCACCGTGGTCGCCAATTGTTTATGGGTAAAATCGTTTCGCCGATTTCGTAGAAATCGGCAGAGGTGAGTGAGAAACTCGGGTTCAAACCCTAAAAAATGTGCCGCACGTGAGCACTTTATAGATTCGAGAGATCAACTGCACAAGTCCGGCCTAAACCAAGAAATGGCCGTTCCAGACTTGCTTCGGGTCACAAAGTGGAAGAGAAGGGTTGATTTGGGGAGGGAAGCCAAGAAAGGTGTTGAGACCAAGAATAATTCTGGGAGAGTAGTATCTCGACTTGTATCGTAAAGTGAAAGCTTGGGAAGCTTGCAAGAGATGAAAGCTTTTGGAAGAGCTTGCAAAGTTGCCTTTCTAAGAGTGTAGTATATTTCTCCCGACCGAGACTTGTTGTCGGGGTGGAAATAGGCAAGACCTATTTATACAAGTCGAGATTGAAACGCACTCGGCCTCATGAAGGAAGAGAGTAAAGGGTGAAATAATGGGAGGAGGTGGTAACCGCATGGTGTTAATGGGTGAAAACGTTTTCACCATTATTTCCTCATTTATTTGACCGCTTTATTCCTTTTCACGCTTTCTTAATGTGAGCGTAGTGTACGCCGCAAGTCGTGACCGCCAAACCAAAACCCCGGAAAGCATCCCCGCCTTGTGTTGATATCTCGTTGGTTGCACCATGAGTGCAAGTGGCGCCGCTAGTGGCGCGTGTGGCATGTGCCATTGGCATGTGCGGAATGCCCTTGTTGCGGGTTGTACTGAGCGCAAGTGGCAATGCTAGCTGCTAGTGGCGTGCGTGGCATGTGCCAATGGCATGTGCGGAATGCCTTGGTGGTAGGTTGTACGTTGAGTGTAAGTGGCAATGCCAGAGCCGCTAGTGGCGTGTGTGGCATGTGCGGAATGCCTTGGTGGTAGGTTGCACGGTTTGCAAGTTAGGCTACCCGTGTGTGTTTGGCATGTGCCAATGGCATGTGCGAATGCCTTGGTGGTAGGTTGCACGGTTTGCAAGTTAGGCTACCAAACAGGTGTGTTTGGCATGTGCCAATGGCATGTGCGGAATGCCTTGGTGGTAGGTTGCACGGTTTGCAAGTTAGGCTACCGGCATGTGTGTTTGGCATGTGCCAATGGCATGCGTGGGCCGTTAAGGCCGTGGCCTTGGTAAGAAAAGCTACCAATGAGCATGTTGGCATGTGCCAATGGCATGCGTGGGCCGTAGGGCCTTGGCTTTGGTAAGAAAAGCTACCAATGAGCATGTTGGCATGTGCCAATGGCATGCGGGCGAATGTTAGGGCCGTGGCTTTGGTAAGAAAAGCTACCAATGAGCATGTTGGCATGTGCCAATGGCATGCGTGGTCGTTAGGGCCGTGGCTTTGGTAAGAAAAGCTACCAACGAGCATGTTGGCATGTGCCAATGGCATGCGTGGTCGTTAGGGCCGTGGCTTTGGTAAGAAAAGCTACCAAACGAGCATGTTGGCATGTGCCAATGGCATGCGTGGTCCGTTAGGGCCGTGGCCTTGGTAAGAAAAGCTACCAATGAGCATGTTGGCATGTGCCAATGGCATGCGTGGCCATTAGGGCCGTGGCTTTGGTAAGAAAAGATACCAATGAGCATGTTGGCATGTGCCAATGGCATGCGTGGCCGACTTGGCCTAGGTTGCATGGTTTGTAAGCCTAGGGCGCTAGCATTTGGCATGCGCCAATGGCATAGCGGCTTGGAAATATGGCTTGTGGTACGTGTTGGCATTTGCCAATGGCACGTACGGCCATGTTGACCTAGGTTGCACGGTTTGCAAGCCTAGGGCGCTATATTTGGCATGCGCCAATGGCATAGCGGCTTGGAAATATGGCTTGTGGTACGTGTTGGCATGTGCCAATGGCACGTACGGCCATGTTGACCTAGTTGCACGTTTTGCAAGCCTAGGGTGCTATATTTGGCATGTGCCAATGGCATAGCGGCTTAGTTTGGCATGGTTTCCAATGAGTGCGATATGTAGTTTGGTTTTGGCGTCGATGCCATGGTGCGCAGTGTGCGGCTTGGTTTTGGCGTTGTTGCCATGGTGTGCGTTGCGGCTTTGGTTTGGCATTGTTGCCATGGTGCTAGCAGTGCGGCTTGGTTTGGCATTGTTGCCATGGTGCGCAGATGGCTTGGTTTGGCATTGTTGCCATGGTGCGCATGTGCGGCTTGGTTTGGCATTGTTGCCATGGTGCGTGTGCGGCTTTGGTTTGGCATTGATGCCATGGTGCGTGGTGCTGTGCGCTTGGTTTGGCATTGTTGCCATGGTGCGTGATGCAGCGGCTTGGTTTGGCATTGTTGCCATGGTGCGCAGTGTGCGGCTTGGTTTGGCATTGTTGCCATGGTGCGCAGTGTGCGGCTTGGTTTGGCATTGTTGCCATGGTGCGCTGGTTGCGGCTTGGTTTGGCATTGTTGCCATGGTGCGCAGCAGCGGCTTGGTTTGGCATTGTTGCCATGGTGCAAAAGATGCGGTTGGTTTTGGAATTAGGGTTCTCGTGGTCGAAACCCTAACTGTATTTTGAAAAATACCCCTATTAATTATTTACACCTGAGTTAAATGCTCTTAGTTAATGTGTTGCGGGTAACACTAGGTCATGGGGTTTTACGATTTTACCCCTTGTTTAAAAACCACCATCAACAGGCGCGTTTGGTGTGACTAGCATAGCTAGGGCCAAGGCAGAGTGCGTTTGGCATGGCGCGGCTAGCTTGAGCTAGGTGTGGCTGGGATGATTTGCCATTGGAACGGAGGTGCGGCTAGCATGGTTTGCATGCTTTGGCGCGTTGGTGTGACTAGCATAGCTAGGGCCAAGGCAGAGTGCGTTTGGCATGGCGCGGTTAGCTTGGGCTAGGTGTGACTGGCATGATTTGCCATTGGTCTATCAGTTGTAGTTATAATTGGTTAAGTTATATAACCGTTTTATTTTGAAGCAATTAATTTACATACCTTAACCTGTGATTGCATGCAGTATCCTACAGGTATTTTTCCAGACTCATGCAAGGAGCTCGCATACGATATCTCATCCCTTGAGTGTGAAGAAGGAAGCATATTTTTTGTGAAAACCCTGTATATACACATGACTCCTGAGAGTGCACATCGGTTGTTCAAATCCAAAACATTCTTAATCAAAAAGATGCAATAACACAATTCGATTGAATTGAATACCCGACACCAGGATGCGATTAGATGGGGTAAATTTCAGATTTTTCTTTCTATTTTTCTTGGATTGGATATTGTCATAATCCCTCCGTCACAGGGAAATACCCACTCTTCTATGAGACGATGGAGTACCACTACCATGTTACTACAATTTAATTTTGAGCAATGTTATTTGCTTTCAATATATATTTTTGTTTAACAACAATATATATCTCGTATATCATTCTGTTATTTATTTTTTTTGGTAAGTGGATATTTAAAACGAAAACTAGCTGAGCTTTACATTACGGGGAAAATCTCTTCCCGTCACTAACCACCTGTAATCTAGGAATGCCTAGGTTATGCGCTAACCTGAGACCACCTCTAATCGACCATAACTCTGCCATGTTGCTCCAACTCCTGTAAATGTTTGGCATATGCTGCAATGAAGGAACCAGTATCATTCTGTTATTTGCGAGATGAAATGTTGAAGGAATTAAACCCAACTATAGACTTTCTAAAGTGAGCAATCGGTTCAATATCCTTCAACTCTCTCACCTATGACTTTGACAGACACCTTCATATCCTCTCGTATAACGACTGCAGACATTATCTTCATTTTGACGAGAAAGCCAGAAATGAGATGTCGGAGGAAATTGAACCCCGACTGCAGAAATTATAGCAGTGTGCAACTGGTTCAATTCCCTTTAACTCTCGCTTACGACTTCAACTCGTTTAAATTTTCTCATTTGCAGATCTACATAATCTTCTTTTCGTCGTGTAAGCCAGAGATGAGATGTCGGAGGAAATTGAACCCAACTTCACCACGCTGTAGCAGTTTGCAACTGGTTCAATTTCCTTGAACTCTCACCCTTGACTTCAACACGCATGTTCATATTTTCTCTTCAGATATCAACACTATCTACTCTCAGACGTGAAAGCCGGAGAGAAGATGTTGGAGGAAATTGAGCCAAATTAAACCCAACTCCACCCAAATAACAACAGTGTCTAATTGATTCAGTTTCCTTCAACTCTCACTTACAACTTCATGACTAATTTTTGTTTCGTCTTAACTAAAGATTTGTTACTAGTACAATATATGATGGATGTAAGACACTGGAGAAAACTAAACTGAACATTGATAAGGGCAATAATCACTATCAATTTAGTTTTATCCAATTCTTACTTCCAGCGTTTACATCCTTCTTTTTGCTCATAAGTGAAAGTTGGAGGAAACTGAACCACGTTAGAGTCTCACTTAGAAATGGTTCACTTCCCTACAACTCTCACATACAACTTTGTAGCACTTTTTTTTGTTTAGCTTGATATGCATTGGATACACTTAAAGTGCCATCTATTTATAAGCCTTGAAATGAAAAACAGTCATGCTTTTATGAAGGAAAAAATTACATGTGTCTGGAATATCTCAGAGAAGAAGAGAATATCTAACAGAAGACAGAAATAAAGTATGTTGGTTTACTTTATTTGAAAATGGTATCCCTAAGGACAAATTTCTGTTTCTCTCTTTTAGGAAGTGTGTTTCGAGGAACTCTTAAACCGGTATCTAGGTTATTAGTGGCATTTTCATGTGATTGGCGGCCAAGTAAGCTAAAGGACCTAGAGGGTGAGCGGCAGAAATCTCAATGAGCTGCTGCTTCACACCATTTTTTTTTTAACAATCTAACATTTCAACCCTATAACCTTAGTTGTTTCTTATTACAATTTGCTTTTGTTTTAGTTCTCTTGCACACATGCCTCTTCTGATATCTGTAAATAATCACACTACACTAACACTTCAACCCCGTAATGGGACCTCAATTTTTTAAAATGGAGGATATAAAGTTCCATAATTATTTTTGAAATAGAGTCTAACAGCATTTAAACCGTTTCAAGATTTTTCCTGCAAAGAAAGAACGAATTGAGATTTGACAATGAAAAATTTGAGAAGAACGAGAAAAGTAGACCAATGGATGTCTACTGTATATGGCGTCCTGCCTGCTCAGTGGGACTACAATTACTCGGAGGGACGACTTAATAATAACGTTTTAACTTCGCCAATGCTGGTTATTAATTGGCTAGCCTCCCGACCTGCTCTGGTATCTTTATTTGGCAGATGCTGGTTGCGCCTACGTTTAAATTGTCCCGCATGATAGCATGGATATCGGAAACCTTAATACTCCCTCCGTTCCGATTTACTTGATGTTTTAGGGTTTTTATTGTGTTTCAAATTAGATGATAGTTTTAGTTTTTTTCCCCAATTTTCACTAATCTACCCCTACTTTGGAATCACACCAGAGAGTTAATTCTCATGGGAATCAAAGATAAAAACAATTACTCTAATTTTGAAATATACACCATGGATGATATATACCCAATCTTGTTTACTTCTTTACTCATCATCTCTTCATCCCAAGTAATTATTATGGGATTAACAACTTTCTCTACAATCTAGAAACACAAAACTAGGTCTTTTAACTCTTTAAGTAGGAATTAATATGGGTATTATTGGAAAGATTTTACTCTCTCTGATATTTCTTAATATCCGTGAAAAACTCTACAACGTCAAGTAAATCGGAACGGAGGGAGTATGTTCTCCCCAAAACCCTATTGTATTCTTTTTATATTTCATCTACCGTCACTTCAGCTATAACTCACCTCAACTTAGGGATTCAATGAGGAACTTCATTAACGTGCTCCCATTAGAGATCGTGTTTGAAATTTTCTCTCGTTTGCCAACTGAATCTGTTTTGGAATGCAAATTAGTAGCCAAATCTTGGAGAGATCTTGTTCAACATCTATCCTTCGAATAGTTGCACTTGAAACATCTCAATGATGCTGCCTCTGGTAAGTTGAGTTTCATGTTTCATACAATAGGGATTGCAAAAGAATTTTCTTATGTTGAATATGATGAGAATTTAAACCAGTTTAGTAGAATAACAAGGATCAACTTAAGACCTCCGTTTGAGTTCAGTTACATTCTTGGATCATGTAATGGATTAATTTGTTTTAATTCATGTTACGATATTAGCCACTATGAACCTTCTTATATCTGTAATCCAATCACAAGAAAATATATTTTCCTTCCAAAACCCGAAGGAAAAGATTTCTTATCTGGATTTGGTTACTGTCCTTCAACCAATTAGTACAAAGTTGTCAGAATATGGAACTCCAAGAGAGAACCAGAGTTTGGACTTGTTCAGGTATACACTCTTGGCAGTGGCATTGGATGGATAAATACGGGAAAGATGGACTATGATGTGAGGTCTGCTAGGCAGTACCATGGGGTGTTTGCGAATAGAGCTATTTATTGGATGGATCGTGAAGGAACCATTTTTACCTTCGATTTGGCTGATGAAAAGTTTCACAAACTTCTATCACTACCTGACTTTCCAAGATCTTGTAATCCGCCTCCTACTAGTTTTAATTTACATGTTTTAGGTGGGAAATTTCAATTTGTGGATTCTGGTGGGAATTTTCAATTCGGTGTCCCTCACAAGAACACCTTGGTATCGTTGAAAGCATTAGGTGAAAGAGATCTAGGGGAGAGACAGAAAGCAGTTATTATTAGCCAAAGGAAGACAGAAAAGAAAGAAAGAAAAGCTTGGAAGAGAAGATAGCTTGAAATATATCATTTTTCAGATTAATTATCAGCTCTTATGCAGAGATAACCATGGATATCTCAGATGAATTACTGTCATCTTTTAAGAATGCTAAATTTCTATGTTATATGTTTTCTAATTTGTCCGTAAGAATAATGTTATATATGCAGGGAAAACCACGAAAACTGATCGAACTTTCTTCTGAGTGTTTTAGGAAGTATATTTGGCTAGTAGAAAGGATATATAGGCTATAGCATTCGAAATCCAACACTGAAATTTTACCATTTACTGAAGCCACGGCCTTCGAAATGGAGCCCTTGATTGGATGGTCAATGAACCAAAGTCAGTGGCCTTTGATGTGTTCTAGATGTTCCATCACCAGTTGACCATCAATCCGACCACCATATACAGTGTAGTCTTTTTCCCTGTAATGATCATCCAACATCCACCAACTTCTGCAGTCCATCAAGATTGTTTTCCGAACATAAAGTGATTTCCAAATCATCTCGGCTTATCAAACAGAAAGTATTTACTTTTTCCGAGGAAATGTACGTGCAAGCGTTAGCGCTGAGTGTCCGTCCTTCAGATGATTACCTCTCCCTCTCCCATGCATTCAAAGCTGCATGTCAGATCAATATCTCATCTTCAACAACATATACAAAGAGATGCCAAACCAAAATAGATTGTCGTTGTTAACCAGTGTAAGTGTCGGTGGAGTTTTTACTTAAATCAAGTGGCAAGGAGACCGGCACTACCGACGTGAAAGCCGGAAATTAGATGTTGGAGGAAATTGAATCCAACTGCAGCACGTTATAGCAGTGTGCGACTGGTTCAATTTCCTTCAACTCTCGCGTAAGACTTCTACTCCTTTAAATTTTCTCATTAGCAGATCTGCATTATCTTCTCTTCATCATCTAAGCGGCTAAGCCGAAGATGAGATGTAGGATAAATTGAACCAAGTTGAACCAAATGCACCTACATTATGGCATGTGAAATTGGTTCATTTTCCTTCAACTCTCACTTACGACTTCATGCCTACTATTATTGTTTTGTGTTCCCTAAAGAGTTTGTGATTACAGTATAAGTATATGCTGGATGTAAGACATTGGATAAAACTTAACTGAACATGGATATAATCACTATCAATATAGTTTTATCCAATTCTTAATTCAAACATTACATCCTTGTTTTTGCTCATAAGTGAAAGTTGGACCATTGGAGGTGTTGGAGACTGAACCACATTAGAGTGTCAGTTAGACTTGTTCACTTCCCTTAGTTCCCTACAAATCTCAAATAAAACCTTGTAACACTTTTCTATGTTTAGCTTGATCTGCATTGGATAAACTTAAAGTGCCAACTATTTATTAGCCTTGAAATGAACAACAATCATGTATTTCAGAAGGAGAAAATTACATGTGTCTGGAATATCTCAGAGAAGAAGAGAATATCTAACATAAGACACAAATAAAGGATGTTGCTTTACTTTACTTGAAAATGTATCCCCAAGGACAATTTCTTTTTCTCTTTTGGGTAGTCTGCTTGGAGGAACTCTTAAACCGCTATCTCTAGGTTACTAGTAGCATTTTTATGTGATTGGTGGTCAAGTAAATTAGTAAACTAAGGACCAAAAGGGTGAGCTTCAGCAGTCCCAATGAGCTGCAGTATCACACCAATTTAATTTTTGTTTCTAATTACAATCTGCTTTTATTTTGGTTCTCTCCTTCACTTATGCGTCTTCTGATATCTGTTACAAATCATCACACTATAGTGACACTTCAAGTCTTAAACCCCATACGAAGACTCTAGAGGATATTCCTAGAAGGAGACCTCTGACTAAGGAGCAAAAGGTGGAACAAATTGTGAATGTCGGTATTCTGCTAGGTGTTGGAGGTAAGGATGCTGACATGAAGAGTATATTCAGTGGCATAGTAAAGAGGCAAACCAAGCTAAAGCCTATGTTGTAAAAGGCGAGCGACCGGAGCGCCTAGGCGCCAAAGGCCCCCTAAGCACTGGGCCAGCGCCCGAGGAACTAGATTTTATACTACTTTCTACACTAGCGCCTTAGGCGAGCGAGTATAGCGCTTTAGGCGCCTCGCGGAAGGTTTAGGCGTTAGACTAGGCTTAAAAGGCGCGATTCTTCTTCATCATCTTTGCCTCCATTCTTCTTCATCATCTCGACGTTGATTCTTCTTCAACATCTGAAACAATGTCATCATACCTTCACAAGTAAGGTAAGATTTTCCTAAACTATGATAATAATAGAAACTATGTATACTATATATTCTCTTAATCAAAGATAATACAAAGAGTTTATAGCTAATTAGGTTTCAAACCTTCAATCACATCCTAATTCCAAAGATTTTATAGTTTATTAGTTGTCAAACATTCGATCAAATCTTTATTGCGGAGATTTTATAGCTAATTAGTTGACAAATATCCAATTATATTGCGGAGATTTTTGCAGCTGATTAATTGTCACGTATTTAGTCAAACCTTAAAAAAGGAAAGCCAAAATAACCATATACGTATATTCTCAATAGTCAATATACTTAGAGCATCTCCAATGATGGGTGCTAAAAAAATCCTATGTGGAATTTTTATTTAGATCCTTATTTATGGGGTCATATGTATGTGGCAAAAATAATAATGCTTTGCTCATGAACCATCTCCAATAGTACGGGGTCTTATTTTTAAAATTTGTTGTTTTGGATAATGATAAAATTGATTCCCTCTTTCCTATTGGTTCATAACAATTTATTTAAAAATTAAAAAATTAAAAAATAGTTAAAATGATGATGTGGAGGTCATTCCCAAGGTCTAAATAAGACCTTCTCCAAGACCTTCATATTTATTTTAACACCCTTCCTATTTTCTATGACCCACTGTTGGAGATGAATTTTAATGTAAATGAGGGTCTAAAATCCTATGTGTCATGAAAAAATAAAACCTCCACCCTCTGTTGGAGATGCTCTTAATATATTAGTTTACTCATGATATCTCTTATCGAAAGATTCACACTCAAATTCAAAGATGAATATACGCAGGATTTCTTGCATTAGTCATTTAAGGAAAGTCGATGAGGAACTTAAATTTCGGAATACAATTATTTGTCTAGCTAAAATTAAACTCATGTTGATCTTCCTTCTCATCCTCGTGGTTTCGTGGTCTTTCTTTTTCTCCTCCATGAATATGATTGTGTTTGAAGTTGTTCCCTGCGATTGTTGTGTGATCTATGTCATCTGCCGACATTTGTTTTATGAAGATTTCTCAAAGCATGGGATTAATGTTTCTTTGTTTCGCTAATTGGTCTAATGGGTCTGAACCGGTGGTGTTGGTTGTCGCTAAGTGATGTTGTTTATTTGTCGAGATTTGCAACCTGCTTGTTTGTTGGCTAGAGATATGTAAAATGTTACAGAAATCTGTAATACAAGTCCAGAAAAGCATAAACCTTATCAGTGGTCGTCTAGGGCGCTAGGCGCTAGGTTTGGCGCCTCGCCTCGCCTAGCGCCTGATACAACATAGGCTAAAGCCGGATAAGGAATTTTCTAAAATTAATTGGCATGGAGTTACATACAATGATGTGCTTGGAAGAGGGAAAAGATTCAAAAGAACCCCTGCTAGAAAGAAGTAGGCTGCGACTTTTGTTTGTGTTGGATATCTTCTCCGTTTTTATGCTGCTGACGATGATCCGAGATGCGAGAACCAAAGGATTAAGAAAAGAAACGCAGAGAATTAGAATACTATGAATTATGCATAGACCGAGTCGAGTATTGATACTACTGTCCTTAAGACGAAATTCGCCCCCACTCCGGGTGCTAATGGGTTTTTACTTACAAACGTCTCCTGTGATACAACGATCTTTCTTCCTCGAGTAGAAGCATTCCAAACTCAAGGAAACATCAACCAAATATAGTGTTTATCTCTCAATACTATGACAACAATGAATGCAAGTGAAATCAGATTTTTGTGTGTGCTTTTCTCTTGTTTAGAATGAAACTAGAGTGGGGTTTATATACTTGATTGGTGTCTCTTAGGAAAGGGCATAGTGTCTCTTCGCCAAGAGTCACATCTCTTTGTAAGAGTCCTTTCATGGAGAGTCACAACTCTTGGAAAGAGTCCATTCATAGAGGGTCACTTCTCTTGGAAACAACCCTTCAATTATAACTAACATAATTTCTATTCAAAATTTCCAACAGTTTGTTACTTGGACTAACTGTTTTATTTGTTGCTGCACTTGTGATGTGCTCTTACTCTTTCTCCCTTGTTGCACTCGTATTGTGTTTTCTTCTTCTGTCTCTTTTTTTTTTCCATTTTCTAATAAAATTTTAACCTTTTTACCTAAAAAAAAAACACTTCACCCTCATAATGGGACCTTAAATTTTTTATTGGTTCTCTACAAAAAAGAAAAAGATGGAGGTAATGAAATTCCAAAATTATTTTGAAAATAAAGTCTGACAGCATTCTAAGAACTACGATGATAAAATGTAATAAGAACCAAACATATAATTTCCAAAATTATTTTGAAAGTAAAGCTGTTTTTTTATCCAAGATTTTTCCTGCAAAAAAGGAATGAATTGAAATGCGAAAATTCGAGAAGAACGGAGATGTCACAAATATACGTGCATGGCAACAAGAAGACAAATGGATGTCTACTGTATATAGCTGGGACTGCAATTACTTTGTCAATGTTATTGGCTACAGCCGACCTGGTCTGGTATCTTTTATTGGTCGACGCTTGTTGTCCCTACGTTTTAATTGTTCCGCATGGTAGCATGGATGTCGGAAACCCTAACGTGTTCTCCCTAAAACCCTATCTTATTCTCTTTATATTTCTTCTATCGACTTGCATCGTTAATAAAAAAAAAATCTTCTACCGTCACTTCACCTATAATTAGGGCTGAATGAGGAACTCTATTAATGTGCTCCCATTGGAGATACTGTTTGAAATTTTCTCTCGTTTGCCTACTGAATCTGTTTTAGAATGCAAATTAGTATCAAAACCTTGGAGAAATCTTATACAACAACCATCGTTCCAACAGTTGCACTTGAAACATCTCAATGATGTTGATTCTGGTAAATTGAGTTTCATATTTTACACAAAAGGGGTCGAAAAAGAATTTTTTTATACTGAATATGATGAAAATTTAAATCGTTTTAATAGAACAACAAGGATCAATTTAAATCCTCCGTTTGAAAGTCATTCGATTATTAATTCATGTAATGGTTTAATTTGTTTCAATGCATGTCGTGATAATGCCTACTTCCTCTCTGAACCTGCTTACATCTGTAATCCCATAACCAGAGAATATATTCTCCTTCCAAAATCTGAAGGAAAAGAATTCTTAACTGGATTTGGTTGCTGTCCTTCAACGAATGAGTACAAGGTTGTTAGAATCTATAGTTCTAGGAGAGACCCAGATTTTGGAATTGTTCAGGTATTTACTGTTGGCAGTGGTATTGGATGGAGAAATGTGGTATCGTTTTCAACAATGTGGTGTCTTTGTGCATGGTGCTATTTATTGGGTCAAACGCCAAGGAACCCTTTTTGCCTTTGATTTGGCTGATGAAGAGTTTCACACACTTCCATCACTACCTTGTTTGGGACGATCTGTTAATCGGCCTCTTTTTGGTGTTACATTACGTCTTTTTGGCGATTCTTTAAGTGCATATTATGTCGATGCTGCTGGTTGGGACATGTGGGTTTTAAAGAAGAATACAAATTATCAGGATGCGATTTGGAGTAAAGAGTTTGGTCATATTTGTCCTTTGTCTACGAGGCCAATCACCTTTACAAAGAGTGGTGGGCTTCTATGCTACAATCGGGGAGACAAAAAAGTTTATCTTTATGCTCCAGATGCTTCATGTTCCAGAATGCTTGTGGATTCTGGTGAGAAATTTCAATTTGGACTCCCTCACATGAACACCTTAGTGTCACTGGAAGCATTAGGAGAAAAACATACGAAACTAATGGACTCCATCGGGTGAACGAGATCTAGCCGAGAGACAAGAAGCAGAGATCATTAGCCAGAAGAAGAGAAGGAAGAAGGAAAGAAGAAACATATCAGTAGACATATTTTCAGCTCTTGCATGCACATAATCAAGAGAACAATGGATCTCTCTGAACATTAATCAATTGTTACTATGTTGTTTACAATATTTTCGTCTGTAAGTTCAATGTTATATGCAGGGAAAACCATGAAAACTGAGAGATTTCTTCTCAGTGCATTCTTGTAGGAAATATGTTTGGCTAGTATAGCATTTCAATTTTCCGCTACGTACCCTTTTCACCGAGAGACGCCAACAATCTTAGGCAGTGGAAAAATGTCAATGTCTGGAATGTAACGGATGAAATCCCAACTTTGAAATTTTTACCATTACTGGAGCCACTGCCTTGGAGCTCCTCAATTGATATATAGTCGATGAAGGTAATTAGGCTGGTCTTCAATTCTTAAACACCAGATTTTGCGGATATCTTATGCCTTCCATATATCCACGACCTTCTCCACACCGTCAAAATTGTTTTACGAATATAAAATGACTTCGAACTCCACTAGGGGTGTGCAACGGACGGAGGGATGGGGATTAGGGGTCACCCGCATCCAATCCGTCAAAGTTGTGGATTTGGAAAATCCAACCGTATCCGGCCCAATCACCCGCGGATTTGACATTCGCGGATCAACGGATGATAAGGACCGGATGTGGATTAACCGTGGATTTAGGAAAAAAAAAACGTTCAAGATTAATTTGAGTGAAGAACAACAATGGTACGTAGGTCCACCAGGATTTACATACAGAATCATCGACTGAAGAATGTGATACAGATTATTACATCATGTAGTTTGCTACTTGATGATACATATGAATGAAAAGAAACAGAATGGGTGTGAGGCAATCAATACAGAATATCTAATTTGTGGACCATGTATTAAGTTCAAAGATCTTTAGTTTCCGAGGAGTGCGGAAGTGACGAAACATGAAAAAAACTTCTTGAATGGTTGTGAGGCAATTTATATCTAGTAAGCAAAATCTAACGTAGGGGTTGAATATCGCATATGTAGATAGCATCCGAAGTGGTACTATTATAAGGAGGCGAACATACTCGCACGTAGCGTATTCCGGATGACGAAGCTGATGACGTCATAAGGTCACGAATAAAGTGAGGAATCTGCACGAAGTTAAAGAATATGTGCGAGAAGACTCAATACACGGGTGCGAAGACATCGCACCACAGATCCAAAAATAGGGGCTTCATTAGCTGTCCCCCACTATGTAAAAATCCTATATATAGGACCAACCACCCTTGTGTTGAGGAAGAGATCTTTTTGATGAGCTGAGATAGAACCTTAGGAGAGAGAAAGTTATTTGCTTCCCAAGTTAGGGTTTTATCTCCTTCCTTTGTATTGATTTCTAAGCTTAATGAAATTCTTTTAAGTGTTCTTTACAATGATTTCCTAGTTTGTTATATAGATTATCAAACGGGTGTAGTAGTGGGATTTTCCACTAGTACATCTATTAAAAAATCACTTTATTGTCCAGAGATATCCATTGTAAGTCTTCTGATATCTTTTATCACTACAACTAGTTGGTGTTAGTTTGCTATACAGTAATTTCCAGTACTGTATCATGAGTTATTCATCTTAGTTCAACTCATAGAACCTGAAGTCGTCGTGTTTCTCTGACTTCTCTTTATGTATGTTTACGGTGAACATGTAGAGTAATGTACAGCATCCACGGTGTGGGTGAATCCGCGGATTTCAAAATCCAACCGCAACCAAACCGTTAAAAGAACGGATTTGAAAATCCCACCAGTGTCCGGCCCATAGATGTTGCGGATTCGGTTTCATCCGCAATTTTGAGGACGGATACGGATGAAATCCGCAGTTCCGGACATTTTGCTCACCTCTAAATTCAACTTATGTTTAAGACTAGGAATTGGGCCTTGGACTCTTGGGCTTTAATTTTATTCAAAGTGGGTGCAAAAATCAATTGGTCATCCATTTGAGCTTACAAAATTACCTGGTCAGATTGGGGTATACCCAATAAGACAAAATAGGATCATTTGGAAGTAAAGCCAAGCCACCCCTTAACATTGTATTTTTCAAATGGCTAGTATACCCTTGTTTAATTAACACTAAAAATTCTGATTATGTTAATTAATTGAGTTTAGATTGATTAATTGAGTAGATTAAAACTTACGAAATGAAATTTTGTTTTTGAATGAACTTATTTGGGAAGATTTTTGATGATTTTTTTTTTTTTTTTTTGAGAAAATCTTTTGCAACGGAAATGAAAGCATACAACCCAAACACTTCTAAAAAGGGGATCGCAAAGTTGTTGTATGAAATCATACCAAAATTAGATCGAAATCAACACTTTCGCCCGGGAAGTATGAAAAGCTCAAGCAAGGTCGACAGAATGAAGAACATCGATCGTATTTGGCCGACAAGGTATTTAAATGAAGAACATGCCGACTTTATTTATTTTTTTGACAAACAGGAGATGGCTATTGAAAATATTAGTCGGCAAGGTCTACAAAAAAAAACTCCGCCGCCGTTGGAAAATACTCCCCGCGGTCAGATTGGCCTGGCAAGGTCTTCAAAAAATACCCCGCCTACTGTTGAAAAAATTTACATGTAAGATGGCTATTAAAAAATACCACGCCGGGCCGTTGAAAATACCATGCCAAGTTATATTGGCCGACAAGGTCTTCAAAAAATACCCTGCCGGCTGTTGGAGAAATACACACAGGAGATGGATATTGAAAAATACCACGTCGGCTGTTGAAAATACCCTGTTGGCTATATTTGGCCGGCAAGGTCTTCAAAAAATATGGCCGGCAAGGTCTTCAAAAAATACCCTGCCGGCTGTTGAAAAATTTTACAGTCCGCCGCCATGGTTTAGGAAAAGCGGCAAGATATGCATGTTACGACCTTGCCGACCAAAACATAGAAATCATAATTTTCTATTTCTAACCTAATATAACAATCAAATCACACAACACAATGATGGGTTTGAGTTTAGAGTTTAGACATCACTTAGAGTCTTCTTTTCGCCGGTAAAATCAACCATTTTTTTGAAAAATCAAAGTTGAAGATTTTTGGTTGATGGAAGAAATGGAAGAACATGAAGGGGAAGAGCAAAGAGATTAGAGAAGATTAAGGGTTTTTTAGTTTTTAATTTTAGGGTTTAATTTTAAGTTAATTAGTCCAAAGATATTAAAGTAAATCACCAATTTTGACCACTCCTTAGCAAAAGCACTAGGTCCATTTAAATTTGGGTATACCCCAATTAATCTGGGTATACCCCAATCTCGCCAGGCAAAATTAATAGCCCAGTAGCATTAGATAATTTGGACATATAGGAGTTTGCAATTAATCGCACACTCATACTCTACATTGTCTTCCTCCACTCTATTAGGGCTTGTGAGAAAAACTTTCTTCTAAGAGGTCGACTTGTAGATGTCACCATGGTACAGTAGTAAAATCGTTTGATAACAAGTGATCTGAATTCAAAACTCGTTGGTATTATGATGGGATATTTTTCTTTCTTTTTCTAGCTACGTGGGTTTGTAGGTAGTTGACCTCATTAAAATTTAAACTTTAATATAATAACATTCGGGCTTTACCCAAAATTTTTCTAAAAAACAGGCCAACTTGGAGGCAAATTTTCCCACTACATGATCCAAAATGACTTTGTTTTTGATCAAGATGGCGAACGTTATGGACCAATTGATACGGAAATACTAGTAAGCTAGATATATAACTAGAAGTTACACTATTCTTGAGTTAGTCCTCATGTGTTTAATCTGTTTCATACAATAACAAAAGGACAATACATTTTAATGCTTTTATGTGCTACCATGAAATTTGAGTGAATATCTCTTGCAAAATTGGGATATAAAAGCCATACTAGAGTAATGATATGCCTATTTAAGACTAGTATAATTCCCAAGTCGGATTAAAATGAGAAGATGCAAAAGGGTGGAGATTACCTGGGTGAGGTGGATCACCACAGTTTTTCTAATTAAGATGTTGGAGTAAATTGTAACCACAAAAATGTTAACTGAAATATATTTGAGTTCTAACCTCTAATCGGATGTATACTTTTTCGACTCTTGGTTGTGGTGATTCCAAGAGGATTTTATATATAAATCGAATCTCCATAAAAATTTGAAATTTTGTCCGAAAATAGTGAGAATTTTAAAAAGAAATAAATCGTGTTAAATAAATTCTTTATAAGTGTGTAAAAATCTATGGGTAAAATAAAATTGTATATGGGGTAAAGCCCAAAAGTTAATAATTAATTAAATAAATAAAACTTATGTTATATTTGAAAAATGCTGAAATGGCATGGAAAATGGAATATGGAATTCTTCCACTATAAAACTTGTGCTTAAGTATTGGAGATGATTTATCCATCTAGCGAATATATGTCTATTAAGGATTTTTTTTTTTAATAGTAGTATAATGTTCGAAAAAAAACCAAAACATAGTAAGTGTCTGTCGTTATGAATCCACGGGATATAAATTATTTTCGCTCCCTAGCCAGGTTACAAGGGTGGCGATATAAGGTTTGAGCGTAAACCATTTGTCTTCACTGCCGTCTGTCTGCTAAAACAAAACCCCCTTGTTAATTGGACCCAAAAACGAAGAAGAAATTTCTTCTTTCATATCAGGTTATGTTAATTTCTCTCTTCAAATTCGATTTCCCCCAATTTCTCTTCTTATTTTAAACCCTAGCTTTCACAAGTAATTTTTTCAATTAACTGGGACTTTGGTGTTGTTCTCCTTCTGCAACCCCTTAGATTCAAGGTTTAGTTCTTTCTCTTTATAACTTCATCTCTCTGTTTTTGGCTTTTTTTGAATCTTTCTATGTATGGATCTGTGATTTCTTCTCATTGTTCTTTGTTCCAATTTTTTGATTGCAGGATAATAAAGCTAGGGATTACACTGAGGAGGCTAATAAAATCAATACATCAGGGTATGTTTGTTTCTCCATTTATGCTCATTTTTTGATTGAAATTCCTTTATATGACATCCTGCCAATTTTGTTATCCACAGAATTTTCAGATAATAGTTGAAGCAATTGAAATTCCTATAAGATTTGTTCCTTAGCATCTTAGTGTAAGCCAATTTTGTTTTTTTCGGATAATAGTTTCCTTAAGTGTTCCTTAGTAGTGTAAGTTTTTTTTTCTTCTTTTTTTTCTTCCCTCAGTTAAATGATCCATGGAAGTTTGAATCAGACCATTTAACTGCTTTGATTTTGTGTTTCCATATGATGTTTTCATGCTACAGGCTAATTGTACAAGAATTTGAGATTAGTAAACTCGAGCACGACCCTTCCTTAAACTGTGATTCTAGATCTATCTCCGAAGAAGAACTTGAAGAACGAATGATATGCGTCAAGAAAGATCCATATTTGAGGGTTTAATAACTTTTTTTTCTTAATTCTGAAACTGTATCTGTGCTATTTATTGGATCTTTTGATTGAATGTTCACATGTTTTTAGGTACTTGGATGATCCAGAGGTTTTGCAGAAGTTGGCGCGGGCTATGGGTTTTGAACCAAATGTTGATACTGAGGATCAAATTGTCGACGAAAGTAATCCCGCGGCAAACATGAGTGGAAACAAACGAAAAAGACGCTCACAGAAAAGACCCTCAAAAAAACAAAGGATTAGAAGGCAAAGGCACTTGGATGATCCAGAGGTTTTGCAAAAGTTGGCGCGGGCTATGGTTTTCGAACCAAATGTTGATGCTGGGGATCCAATTGCCAACTAAAGGTTGTCAGCCGTATGTATTACCTCTGCAATCACTAATCCAACTCCCTTATAAATGACAAACACAGAAGAGAATTCATTTTTTGAAAAAGATAAGCCACAAATGAGCTCTGACGTTCACTGTGATACTCAAGATGTATTACTTCTGCATGGTAGTAATCCCGCAGCAAACATGACCGGAAAGAAACGAAAAAGACGCTCACAGAAAGAAAAGAAAAGACCCTCAAAAAAAAGATAGCATTATAAGGCAAAAGCAGGCCAAAATAAATCAATTGGCAGGAAGATGATGAAGTTTGATCAAACAATGAGTTGGTGCTTTGCTATGTGCTTTGTGTCATGGCTGACACGGGTCTCCAACTGTTTTTGTGAACATTAAGGGAAGTGAGAAAGTAAAATGAGGTACAGACTAAAGACTTAATAATTTTGTATTATGCGTTTGGGGATTCCAATGTGCTATCTTGTACACCTTTTTGGTATACACCATGCCTGTACTATTAAAGACATGTGCTACATTGAGGTATGTCGTAGTTCTTCATTACCTTTAAGATCTCCTCTGTTGTGCAGTATAAATATAGATCAGTATAATTCAATGCCATGTTAGTTGTCATTTTCTTCTTTTACTAAAGCCTTTTTTTACTTAATTTCAGTGCTTCATGTTTAAATTCATGTGTGAGTGCATATTTCTGTTCAGTCAAACAATAGGTTTAAGCTCCGTAGTGGTGTGTTTGTGTTTGTATGCTTACTGCGTAACCAGTATTTCATAAGTACAATCTGGTTAAAGAAGATTGGAACTTTGAAACATGGAAAAATTGCACTTTGGGTTTGATGTGAAAAGGCTTCCTGAGAGATTTTCAAAGTCCCATATTTGATTCACTAGTTTAAAGTGGCTGTTGGATTTTGCAAATTTTCGAGGTTCTGCAATTGTCTGATGTAGATATTGCAACCCAGCTCTTTGTAGACCTTCACATTATTCTTTATGTACAAGTCTTTCCCACATGATATATTTTTTTATCTTCTGTTCTCCGTGTTGGCCATAAACTTAAACTAGTAAATATGAAGTTGAAGATTTTCCATCACTTGATTTTATTTTTTGTTTTTCCTTCTATGAATGCTGAGGGAAACCAAAACCAGAAACAGTGTTATACGTGGTTGTAAACTTGTGTATGTATAAAACCAGCATGCCATACACTTTTTATTAGAGATGTTTGGATAACCAAAAGTCACAGGGACGTAAACTGACAGCCTAGATAGAGTTACAACACATGGAGATGGATCCTTCAACCATCGAATCTGATCTAGAAAGTTCTCATTCTGGTCTAATGGTGGAAATCGAGAATTTAACAACTTACGAACAGATTGAGATAGTTTTAGCGCTATAAACTGCTTGTTCATCTTTACCTCTTACGATAACTTTCCTGACCTTTCTATCTGCTTCTGTAGGTGCAGAGACATTTGTAGCTGAGAATCGGGAAGTCACTGACCAGTATTGCAGAATATACAGGATATATACAAGCTTGTTATGGGGGGCTTGACTTTGTCATCACATTGACCAAGGAAATTTTGAGGCGATGCTCTTTGCTTTTTCCACAAACCAGACATGGGTGGGGAGGTTTATCTATCATCTCAGTCTCTATTACCAACCCATCCACAGAGACTATGTGTTCCAGAAGTGGATTTTCTGTGCAGATTTCTTCTTCCATGATTGTTATCGATTCTGCACAAAAAATTGGTAGTTGAGCAGTTGTGTTGATTTAGAGAGCTCATGTAGTTTTTTAGTTGTTGCATTGTTGATCTTTTGGATAAACAACAGTCAGCTCATATCTTATACTTGTTAACGGCAAGGTTCAAGACATGGGTATTTGTGGAACTCTAAAAGGAAGCTCGTTGATAATTGTGGAAGATATAGCAAAAGTTGTGAGCGGAATGTTATCGACCTATCGGGCATCTGCAGTCCCAGGTGCAGGGTGGAGACCTCGTGGTGTACTTGTGGCACATCTCCAGGAGCATCGTCCGGCATCAAAGGTATTGCCATTTCAGATGGTTATTGTTTTTTCGTCATCGCATCTGATGATTCTACTGTCGAGGTATCGGGTACAAGAAAATTGGAGAAGGATATCTCATTTAGGTCGAGGCTCAGTTACCCCTTGCATGGGAGCCAAGCATTGTGCCCCACAATGCTCCAGGGCTCTTCTCATGTAGTTGTTGGTGCAGTGATGGCACAATGCATATGTTTTCTGTTGAGTACATATGTTGAGGTTTGGGAAATGCTGTTGAGAAGTACTCTGTCATTGCCGATGTAAAAAGGAGGGAGGTGGGAGAAGGTGTGATTCACAGGTTATTAAACTACTCAACTGATGGAGGCCCTAGTCAGACTGTGATGTATACTATAGTACCCAGAACTGTGGAAGAAAGGTGTCCTATTACTTCCATGTCCGCAATAGCAAGACCCATTGTCTATGCTGCTGTAGGTTTTAATGGAGTTTCCTTGTGGAATTCTGAAATGGAAGTTCCCACCAGATATATGAAATGAAACTCGTCTTTGTCATGTTATTTCTTCTCCATCTTAGGTAGTCTGAAGTATATTTATATATGATGTTAGGTATTAAGACTGGCCAACAGTGACGGTGAAGCTGAAATGTTCTGACCTTAGGCTTTATGGAGGACCAGATAATTGCCCCCACCAAGGCTTCCTGGTATCCGTTCAATGATTCCTTTACCTGGTGGGAACTTGTTAACAGGAGTAACGGACTTGAAGATACACAGCGGGGATCATTCCAGGTTTAAAATCTTAATATTTATATTATTTAGTTTTTGAGAGTAACAACCTTCACTGTGGTGACCAACTTTGGCGATTGTTGCTTTTGCAGTCGTGATCGTAGATTCGTAATTACTGCATCTGTGGGCCAATGTTAAAAGGAACAAGAAATGAGGGCCTGTACGAAACCAAATAGTTCTAGTTCTGGGGTGCAGGTTGTGCAGGTATGTTGAATTATTAGGGAATTTAGTCAGAAAGAAGGGGGTGATACCTTGTTCTGCAGTAAAGAACCAAGACCACATCTGAATGATGTTCTATGGACGTCTCCAGCTCAAGCTATAATTCTCTGGAAATACTTGGCACAAGACAGAGCCTCTGAATCTACAACGATAGACTGCGAAAATGCCACGTCACCAAAGAAGATCTAAAACAAGAGATATGGAGACACTGTTAAAAAAAAAAGTAGAGCTGCCGAACATAAAGATTCGCCAACACAAGCGTAAGAATCAAAAGACAATTGAAGATGGGTGAAGTTTACAATCAAAGACCATTACAAATTAAGAAAGGGTGTTAGAACATGTAATTTGTAATGAAGAGAAGATTCTAGCTAACAAAGTCGTGTAGTGTCAACCAACAAGAACTAGTCAAGGTAGTGTGTAATACATGAAAAACTAGAAACTACAAACAAGGTCACTGTACCTTAAGAAAGTAAGGTTGGTATTGTAAAGAAGACTCTAGAGAGTCGGTTAGTGCAAACAAAGTTTGCTACTGTTAGAAGTCTAAATGAAGTTAGAAAAGTCAGTCGGTTGTAATAAGATATCCCCTAGTGAATATTCTAGAGAAATGTAGAGCATGTAATGACGGTTTGTGTAGCCTATAAATAGGCATTGATGTACACTCATTTGTAAGCAAGCAAGAATCATTTCAATAGAAGAGAAAGTTTAAGAAACCACCAAGTCTTGCATCACAACCTTCTTCACAGAGGAGCTCTATATAGCAACGCCACTATAAAGGCATCAAATAAATGTTACCAAAGTTTCCAACATGGTAACAAAAAGTTTGAAATATCAGAATATTTCAATTTCCAACAATTTTTAGCTCCTGAATTAGCGGGAAGAGATAATCTCAAATTCGAAACTTGCTTGTTATCAAATGCGATTATCAATCTATTATACCCCTCCTCCAAAGACGGCCTTATTTTAGGATCAAAATTGAATAAATTTCATGTTCTAGAGGAGGGTGGATGTGAAGGTGCTGTACCCACTTCAGCTAAACTGAAATTAATTGATAGTTTATTGGCAGCTGAATCCATGGGATTGCAGAAGGAGATTGGAAGTGGTGATGAGGTTCCTGTTGTCTATGAGAATCATATGGATGCAGTTAGTCACAGAGATCATACTACTGGGAGGAGGTGGATGTGAAAGGTTTAGGTTGTCCTGATGAGTTGCAGATAGTTTTACATACAAGTGAGCTGGAAAATATTGTTGAGAAGTTATTGAGGAAATTCTCTTCAACAACAGAGACAAATAAAAAGCGCTTGCTGAAGGGAACAAGACTCGGTGACTCTTTCAACTTTAACGACTCTAATGCAGTGGAGAATGAAAAGAAGTGAATTCAAGGGAGATATATAGAGGTGTGTAATTCAGAATAATCTTTAGAGAAATCTTTAAATTAGTTCAGATCAGCTCCAAACACAATCTGATAACGGAATAAAAACTTCACCTAGAGGAGTTGTAATGAAAGACACACAAACAATGCCAAAACCGAACTAATAAGTGAAATCTCCAGCCTATATAAGTTGGATTTCAAATGTGGCTAACATCTCCAATGCCTTCTCTGACAATCTAAAAGGCTCTTTGTTGATCTCCTCAACTCTCCAGGACTCCTCATCTGCGCTACAATTTTCCAACAGATCCGTGCCCAGTTCTTCGGCTGTCATCGTCCTAGCCCGATACAGATTTTCCTTCAGCTGCCGTTCTTCCTCCTCCATCTTCTGCTGCAACATCAGCTCCTCCATGGTTCCGTGACCATAAACTTCTTTATAGAGTATCTCTGCTATTTCTTCATCCTCGTCAATTTCATCTATTCTCAGCTCCTGGTCTATTCCCAAGTTTGCCAGATGCCACACAGCTTGAGCTCTTGATAATTTAGTAGTAGACAGACGAAAGCTAGGAAAATTTCCTTGGCGCTCCAATTCCAAAGCATCATAGAAGATTTCATCAATGAGTGATAAAATTTTGTCTGCGTTTTTCCGTTCACCAACTTGATTTAATCTACTCTTGGAACATTTAACACAATAATACCTTTTCTCATTTGGGTTCTCGGGATTATCTCTTTCTGGACAACCACATGCATACTTCCATTGCCAACTCTGCATTACGTACCCAGCAACATCTTCAGAAATGCAATTAAACCGAAAATGATAAAATTTATATTTCAGTGCGAGCTTCAAACCCAGAGACACTCCTAGCAACTCGTGATAAAAGGGGGAAACATATTCATCAGGAACTTTGGATATAACAATTATCGGGTTCCTCTTACTGTCACGTAAAATAACCCCGTATCCCTTATGCCAACCACAAACTTCAATACGGAATAGGTGCAGCTGAATGGAAGCTATGGAAACTTTAATTTCGTCATCAGTAATTCCCCAATCGTCCAGAACCATGCTCAGCCAATAAGACCGTGTTGGAATCAGATGGTACTGTATAGTACCAATCTCACTGTTCCAAGAAACTAACATTAGATGACAAACAAGCAAGACAAAAAGTATATGCAGTTCTAGGTTTATAACATGTTTGCAGACAATACCTCAATTTGGCAACCTTCTTGCAATTAAGACGAGCCCCCCCTGTAAAAAAAAAAACATAAAAAGTGACATGGGTGTGGATGATCATAGGCAGAAGAGATAAATTCATAATAATGATAACAATGTATATGCTTATATAATTTACCTTGTCTTCTCAGCCCTCCGAAGCTCCCATGTGGGCTGATCAAAATTTATGGGAGGTTCCTCCTGCTGCTGCTGCTCCTGCAAAATTTTCGTGACATAGAGGAGTCAAAAACAGAAACTAAATGTGACGATTGCTCGCCATTCAAACAAAACCGAAGAAAAAGATACAACAGCAGCTTACTGGACTCATGATAGCTTCCGGACTCTTCTTTTCCTGCAAAGATGGTTCCAAGGTATATTTATGAATCAAAACACAAAACCAGAGATAATTAATTTTGGACAACCAAGAAAAAAATTGGGTCCGTGTGTCAAAAACAGAAACTAAATGTGACATACAACTTCAAAGGATTTCTCCTTGTTTTTTTATTGGAACTTCAAAGTCACACCTCTCAGAATTCACACGGTGCTGAAATCAAAGGTTTATGACTCCTATTTATAGGTTGTGATAATTACAAAGATCTGCCTAGAATTAGAAGTCAATAGAACAATTTCCATATAAAACTAGAAATAAGATTCCTAAACAAGTTTGAGTAGGTGTCAGAAATTGACTTAGGAAATACTTGCTGTTTCCTAAAACCAATCTAACAGATAAACTTACAGAAATAGTGCCCAAGATTGTTGCTGTTGGTCTTAGTTGTTCCTGCAAAATTTACCATATAGTAAAAGAATCAAAAACTATGTGTTGTGCCTCAAGGCCTACACCTCGACTTACGAGAACAAAGAAACACAAAATATGTAGCAACAACCAGATTACTTCACCATTCAAAATCAAAACCAAAACCAAGTATCATATTGAGGAACCCAACTTACTGAATGAGTTTCGCCATCGATTGTTGTTGAGGCTAGCTCTTGCTGTTCCTACAAAGTTTGAAGCAAAGTAAGAGAATCAAAAATAGGGCCTGAAATTGATGATTGGTCGAAAAAAAAATAAATAGAAAACTTACTGATTGAATTGAGAGTCTTTGTGTTGACACTTGCAATTCAGCAACTGAGTTGCATCCACGCTCACCATTCTGCAAAGTAAAAGTGGTTGTAAGTATAGCAACCAAAAATAGTCATACATAACTAAAAAAAAATAAACATGGTGACAATAGCTTACAGGATCAGGTTTTTTGTCCCGAGATTTAAGTGTACGTGGCTTGAACTTGTAATGGCTTTTTCGACTTCCTGGATCAAGTGTGTCCCCAGCAACTAAATTTGTTTCATCATGGACTGTTGTTGAGGCTGTCTCTTGGTGTGCCTACAATGTTTGAAGCAAAAAGAATCAAAAATGTAAAATAGCACCTAAAATTGATGATTGCTCGGCATGAATTAGAAAAACAAACAAAAAGGAGCTTACTGATTCAGTTGAGAGCTTTTGAAAATCTCTCAGTATATCTCTCTGAATGTCAGTATGGAGACTTAGAAAATGTTCCACCATATCTCTCTGAATGTCAGTTGCCGTACACTTCTGCAAAAATGGTTGCAAGTACAGGAATCAAATTACAAAATCAGTTACAATTAATTTTTGACACCCTTATCTTAAATCAAAACCAGATGATAGATTGAAGGTTGATGCTTACACCTTGACTTCAAGAATGGAAATGACCAGATTACTTTACCATCCAAACATGTTTAGGTTTCAATTGTCAGAGAGTTTATGCTGGGTTTGAAATACTGGAGAAGGAACTACAAAGTAACTTAGAGTTGGAAAGTATCATCACTCTGGAAAGCTTTTTGATTCCATTCTCACAACAACAGAGAACCCCTCAATTTTTTTGGACATGACAAGAAAAATGCATATTAGCCAAAGAGCAACTGGTCCATCTCATGCATGTTGTGAAGCATAGGGTTGAAAAACCAAAACCAAGCATCAAATTAAAAGCAAAACAGATAATAAAGTTTGATGCAAAATAAGAGGATTCAAAATAGGGTCTGAAATTGATGATTGCTTTCCAAGAATTTTTTTTTCGGAAAAGAGAAGAGCTTACAATTAGGAGATTTGATACTCATAAAAACGGACGGCAAAGGGCGACTTCTGCAGAAATGGTTGCAAGTATTGGAAGGAATCAAATACTCATAAATAAAATATCAAGCCATGACTAATAAACTCAGGTTTTGATTGAAAGAAACCCCAAAAGTTTTTCTTCACTGGGTTTGTGAAGTCTACACACCAAAGCCAAGCATCAAACTAAAAGCAAAACTGATAAATATATAGTAACTTACAAATTCAAGAATTTCTTTAATGATTCTTTTAGAGTAAAGTTAGAGAAGATGAAGAAGGAAAACATGAAAAACGATGGATTTTACGAACCACAACCGGAGGAAGAGTATTTGGGTACCCAGGTATGCTTCAAGCTTAGATAATGTTGGTTAAATTGCTTCAAATTTTCAAAAAAATGTAAATTTTTAGAGTAGATTTGGGCTTGTTCGGTTACCTTATGTGAAGAATAGGTTACCGAACTCATCTGAAAGTGTAGTTCGGTTACTTTTTCCAAACACGCAGGTTACCGAACTCGCTCTTTAATGGAGGTTTTTAGTCGTTCGGTTAACAGACATGTTACCGAATTTTGTTTATAGGATTTACAGAGTAATGTTCGGTTGGTTCGCAAACTTTAACCCAACAGCATATCTAACCGAACTCCACATGTATGCAACTGGTGAAGAGTTCGGTTTGTCAAGATTTTTTGCGAACAAACCGAACATAGTGGGACAAGTTCGGTTAATTGAAACTCAACATAGTAGGAAAAATATCACAGTTCGGTTACATTGGATTTTTTTTTTTCTTTTTGTAATATGGGTAGAGTTCGGTTAGTAGATAGTTTTAAATTTTTGCGAACCAACTGAACAGAGTAGGAAAAGTTCGGTTAAATCATAACTCAACATAGTGGGAAAAATAACACAGTTCGGTTACATCGGATTTTTTTTTTTTTTTTTTGTATTATGGGTAGAGCTCGGTTACTAACTAGTTTTAGAATTTTTTGCGAACCAACCAAATAGAGTGGGAAAAGTTCGGTTGAATGAGAACTCAACATAGTGGGACAAATATCAAAGTTCGGTTACATTGGAAATTTTTTTCTTTTTGTAATATGGGTAGAATTCGGTTACTAGATAGTTTTAGAATTTTTTGCGAACCAACCAAACTCGCAGTTCGGTAACCTAATATTAAATCCTATTGAACCGCATTGTTCTTCATGTTCTTCCTTTCAGGAAATTCGGTTAAGAAACTAGGGTTTTCGTGAAACGCTTCCTAACCGAACAAGGCACTGTAACTTCCATATGAACCCTATTTTGATGATTTCTATTCAATTAAAAGTAATGGGGTTTTGATGATTTCTGATTTGCTATATGTGCTAAATCGGGACCTTTTCCTGGGAGTCTTGGGGTTTTCTTTTGAAGAACCATTCTTATACTCGATTTGGGGAAGAAAAGAAGAATAGGAGAACAATTTTCTCCTCAAAATATTTTTTTTTTGTGCGTTTTTTTTTTTTGTGCGGCTAGGTTTAGGGATTATTTTGTTTTTGTTTTTGTTTTAGATTAAGTAGGGGCGGTTATTAGATTAGGCTTAATTTTAATTAGGGTAAGAGGCAAATTAGTAATCTCATGATCTCATGATTTTAGGACATCCCTTAACATTGTAGGGTAGGTGGCCTAATAAGATCATGGTCCCCAAAAATACCATGGTCCCTAAAAAATGGTTCTTTCGTTGTTGAAAACGGTTCGAATGTTGTTGTATCTGTAGGCCCAGGATCTCATGATTCTAGCTTTCATTTTCCTTAAACAGATACCATTAGTAATTTGTCAAAAAAAAAAAAAAAAAGATACCATTAGTAATTTCATTGAAGCGCAGGTTGGTAGCCATTTGTCGGGCGCGGATCTTCTGTCTCAAAAATTACTTGTCTCTTTGTCCCAACTAATAAAATTTCGACATGTGTCTTACTTCAAACCGACCAAAATTACTAATATTTTGGTTGTTACACAAAATAAGGAAACCGTATTCATTTTTATCTTTGTTGTTTTTATATTTATTTTCAACGACAATAGTAATTGGCGAGAAGCAATCTTTTAAATATCTGTTGCACAAGCATTCCTTTTAGAACTGTTTAGATATTTGGTTATTTGATGGATAGCATAACAATGATGAAACCTTTTACATTTTTTAATCCTTTTAAAACTGTTTACATTTTTTGTTATGTATGGCCCAAAGCTAAACCAACTTCATTGTATCTTCCATGCCAAGTTCTTGTTTAAGCTTACTATTTTAGTGGACGGTATTATATGGTTATAAGAAACAAACTGATACTATGCCATGATAATTCATCCATAATTCATAGCAAGAAAAGCATTCAACTGATCAAAAGAAAATATGGCTGCATTGATTTGTCTCCATATAGTTTTATCGTATATGCTCGACTGCAAAGAACCTACTAGTAAGGAAATTGAACATCGAAGAAAGTACTACTAAATCTAGTGGAATGCCAACTCCATGTAGATGGTACGGCTCCACACTTTAAGCTTTGGTCTTCATCCATTCCTTGTATGATTCGCATATCCTGATACGAAACAATGTATAGAATTAAATACTCTAATACGTTTGAGTACAACTATATATATACATCGTATAGAAGAGAAACTTCTCTGATGCATTTCTCGTCTTTAATACCATCACTAAGTAGATTTTTTTTCATAAATAGTGGAGATAGTACAATACCGGCAAAATCTGAAGTCTGAACCATGGTGGACGAATAATGTTAATTAACATATGGAGCATTATAGTTTCCGACGTAGTATTGCTGGCAAAAGAAACATATATATGAATAAACTGATATGATAAAATGAAAACATAATAATGATTACTACACAATCATACTATTATAAACAATGCATTACCGGCATAAAATTTACCGGAGGATGAACAGATCCAAACTGGTACATAGCATTTGGTACCTGGAATGTTAATCATAACCAATCAACAACATAGAAAATTATGCAGACCGGGTTTAACTTCAAATATAAAACCATACCATTCCCATTTGGGGTGTTATCGAAAGGTGACTTTGCGCATTGAGAATTGGCTGAGACTCAATAGTGGTGTTCTGTAGAATAAATGCCGTCTTTCGAGACCTTTTTTTTATTTATTTTTTCTAGAGGATGAACAACCCCAAACTGGTACAAAGGATTGGGTACATGGAATGTTAATCGTATACAATGAGCAATTGTTCAATTTTAATACAAGAAAATTATGCATACCGGGCATAACTTAAAAAAATATAACCATACCATTCCCATTTGGGGTGTCATTGGAAGGTGACTTAGCCCATTGAGAATTGGCTGATATCCAATAGTGGTGTTCTGTGGAATAGATGTTGCGTTTCAGGATCTCTTCTTTTGATTGATTTTTTCCAAAGCATTCGGTGGCCTTATAGCAGTAGCAGCAACTATTTTTTCTTTCACCTTTATCCCTTTTACTTGACAACTATCATTGTTAACCGGTAAAGTAAGATTCTCCACATTTCCAGCAGTAGGTGAGATGTCTTCAACATTTTTTTCAATCGTTGTTTCCCTCAAAATCGCATCAATCTCTTTCATTATGTTACTGAGTCCTAAAACCGCAATTTCGTATGCTTTCTCAGACTCCGTTGCTCTTGTTGCCACTTGAATATGCATTCGACACAAGTCTCTATAACGGTTAGCCAAGACCTTCTTTGGATCATTTTCACTTGTAAACTTAGAACCAACTATTGAATTTCCTGACTTGACATCCTTTGTCCATCTTTTTAAGATGTACAGTAAAAACTCCATATATTAATACACTTGGGAAACTTATTAACATATAGAGGTACGGAGGTTATTCTCTATATGATTTTACAAGAATTTTTTTTTAATATAGCGTTTATTAATACAAATCAAATATGGAGTTTTTAAATTCAAATCTTCTAGAATTTTCAAAGCGTGCGAACACAAATGAAATATTATTCTCTTTTGAATCAAAGACAATTGTACGATGGTACTCTTTCTAATGAGGAGTAACTTTAAATGTACTGACCGTTTCATTCTCACTAGAACAAGTGAAGGAACAATCATGAGCTCTACATAATTGTGTCTTAAACAATTCAAACACTGCTAGAGTATAAACTTCTGCGTCATGCTTTAAGATTTTCATCGGAAACGGAAATGCAGGAAAAGTTTGGCTTGCTTTGAAGTCCAATCTCAACTCTTGATAACGACGATCGTCAACCAGTCTTTTAAAATGATGAAAAAAACCCAGCATGTCATACTTGTAACTAACATATTTCTTTAAAGTACTATTTAAACTTTCACTGCGTTGAGTCATGGTAATCTCTGCAGAAAAGGTATTTCGCCCATAAACCAATGCCCATTTTTTCTTTTAGATTAAATAAGCCACTTAGCCAATCATTATCCATGAGATTGCATTTTCCCAGCATCTTTTCCCAAGCAGTTATAAATTCTTCTTCGACCTCAAAATCATATGCACAGTTAGTGAAGTCGCCAGTGAAGTCGTTGTATTGCTGAAACACATGGCTAAGGTGTTTGGCTGCATTTTGATATATGTGCCAAATACATAATTTATGACATGTTTTTGGCCATTGGGAAGGGAAGCTAATGCACCTGCCATTGCAACATCTTGGTCAGTAAATATGCATACCGGTTTCTTCCCGGACATAGCTTTCACAAAAGTATTAAACAACCATACAAAAGTTTTTATAGTCTCATCATACAATAAAGCGGCACCAAATATAATGGATTGTCTATGATGATTCACTCCAACAAACATCGGAAAAGGCCCCCCTTCCTTGTTTTTCCTGTGTGTCGTATCAAAACATACAACATCACCAAATTAATTGTAGTCTACCATCATCCTTGCGTCTTCCCAAAATATATTTGTCATCAGATCATCCTTATCCACTTGTATCGCATAGAAAAAGTTAGGATCATTCAATTGCATCGTTTGTAGAAACTCTAATACACCATCTGTATCCCCTGATTTCATGTTTCTTGTTCGCTTGGTGCGCAAATGATTCTTATAATCTTCATGAATAAATCCAAGATTATGACGTCCACCAGCTTGTCTACTCATAAGTTCAAGAGTTTCTTTAGGAGTGATTCCTGAATCATCAGCGATATATGCTTGAATGATATGTGCCGTATCCATTTTCCTATGGGACCTAAAAATATAAGACTTAGAAGGAGATGTAGTAATATGTGTATGATAAGGAAAATAATATGCAACACGGTACATATTGTTAGGAGTATAACAAATTTTCATCTTTGCTAGGCAGTTAAACCGTATCTCAGGACGATGTTTTTCTACTATACGCTTATCTGGTGGGCGCTCACCTTCAGCCGAGCAAACAAAAACTCTGTCTTTTAACATTCCGTTGTCCAACGAATGCGATTTACTTATTCTGATGCTAAAACCAAAATAAATTATTTTTTTTATGCATATGAATTGTAAAAGTTGTATGCATCATTTTCTGTATTAAACTCCATCCCCACAACTGGAATCAGATGCTTTTGTATTCTAGAGTGAACCGAATCCATACTTTCACTAGTATTTATAATATCAGTTGAGTTTTCACCACACTCATCACAAGAAGTATTTAAATCTATTTCCTTATCGAAATTTAATTTTCTACGAACCTGATCTCCATCTTCTCCACAATTATCCATTGAGCATGTGCTCTAACAAAAAGAAGAAAAAAACGCATACGCTTGTAAGTATACAAGTATACAGTGATCATCAATGCATAAATAATAGTAAATGATTGATAAAATAGGAAGACAAATGAAGTGCTTACCAAGGTTTCCATGGAGATAATGGACTGATTCTTTTTTAGTCTTTCCCTAAACAAGAACGATTTTTAATTTAAAACAAAATCCTCAAGAATTGAAAGATAGAGATAAAAATATATTTTGTAATTACTATATATATATATATATATATATATATATATATATTTCCTTTTAATTTGATAATAAATAATTTTCCTTATTTTGTGTAACAACCAAAATACTACTCCCTCCGTCCATTTTTAAGAGTCCGCTTTGACTTTGTCAAGATATTAAGGAAATCCTATAAAATGTCATGACTATCCCTTGACTAGCCTATTTAATTTACGTTATTACCAAAATTAAAATTATTAGTGTTAAAAATTCTAATTTGGATAGTATTATTGTTTTAGGAAATATTGTAAAGAAATAAAAGCAAACTTATACTCCAAAATTTAAGAATTTTTATTTCCTCCATTTGATTTTGGTTTCCGCACTAAAACTTTGGAGCCTTTGGAATTTTTATTCGAGAGGGAAAAAAAAATTGAAATTGTAGATTATTTCCTCTTTAGATATACTCTACCATGAATTTGA
This sequence comes from Papaver armeniacum, assembly GCA_023531295.1. NCBI lineage: Eukaryota > Viridiplantae > Streptophyta > Magnoliopsida > Ranunculales > Papaveraceae > Papaver > Papaver armeniacum. The sequence goes on from JAJJWW010017191.1 coordinate 959,468, forward strand.
GATTTTTTCATAAATTTTTTGATTCTTTGCCATGTAAGAATAAATAGAAGTATTAGGAATTTTGTAACTACCCATAAATATTTTTATTTAAAAAAGGATTGTCAATTAATATAAAAAAATATTGAATGGATTTTTTTACTTATATATGGTGATGATATTTATGATTTTGAATTAAGTTTACATTAAAAATGATTTTATAATTATAAAAAAGAAATGGTATATTTGATAGTTTAAGGGAAAAGTATGTCTATAAACAGAGCGGACAGATAAAAATGGACATACCAAAGTAGAAATTAGGACAGATAAAAATGGACAGAAGGAGTAATAATTTTGGTCAGTTTGAAGTAAGACACATGTCGAAATTTTATTAATTGGGACAGAGAGACAGGTAATTTTTGAGACAGAAGATCCGCTTGTACAAATCAATTGAACCCACCAATTTTATCAGTTAGTCCTTTCACCCTATTCTACTCTTATATTTTTTATATCTCCCCTGAATGTGTTTTGATCTTGGTAGAATAGTGGAATCAAAAGGCAGTACGTGGAGCCTGGCAGCGTGGTAGTTGTTTAGTTGATTTTCGGCAGGCATTGTGGAGGTGTAAATAGAGTATAAAAATAAAATTATTGTTTACATGTGTAGGGCCATAATCCATATCAGATTTTGGCAGGCTAGAATGAAGAAGATCCCAAGTAGGGCTGCACATGGGTCGGTTTGGGTCGGTTTTGGCCTCACCCACCACCCAACCCACTAATGACGGGTAACAGAAATTGTCACCCATAACCAACCCGCCATCATTGTGGGTCGGTTTTAACCCGACCCACATTACATCGGGTTGGTTCGAGTGGGTGGCGGGTTAACCCGTCATAAAATGCAATGAACTGTATGAACATGACAAATAAGTAATAACTAAAAGTGCAGACAATTAGCATCATAAGTTACTTAAAACTAAAAGTGTTTACAAAATAAAAATGAGTTCAACTTCTAAAAGCTAAAAAGGTGAATTACTAGCCTATCAAGCTACTCTCTTTTGTACTAAATCTAGTAGTTTGAAGAAAAGAAAGATCATGTGATGTGATTCATATCAAGCGACCAACTTCCTCCATCGAAAAATGTAGACGTTTCACCCCTGAATGCGCTGGAAGCCTGAAATCAATCGAAGTATGTCAATTAGTTACAATAACAAAGATGTAACATACCAACAATGAACCTTAGAAAATCAATTTATCGGGACAAGGCCCTTGGCGTCATTACCTTGCCTAACCCAATAGGAATCAATCATCTATGATGATGGAAGAAGTAGCAAGGTCACCAAATAAATCTGCAAGGGAAATGAACAATTACAATGAAAGTTGATGTTAGTAATCAAAGCACCGACAATGGGGTATAATTTGCTAACCATTACCATGTGACGCAAAGTGACCATGAGAATATTAATGCAATATTGAGAACAGAGAAAGTTACATCACTATAGCAGATGACAACTAAAGAGCTTAAGATTAGTCATCACTTTCATAAAAGAGAAAAAGGGGACACACAATCATTCAGCCAAACTTTGCACTTTATTTAAACATGTGTGTATGCAATACCAAAACCAAGTCTAAATTGTGCAGCATTAACTTTAAGTTCTAAAAAGTCAAAATTGACTCCAAGGATATAGACATATAGACAACTAATGAAAATATAGACATACCAAACTTAGCAATATCAATCTCCTCCTCCTCGACTCCAAGGATAGAAGAATCCATGTCCATTGGTGTACGTAACCAATTCTGCAACAAAATTAAGGCCTCTTGCGTCCTAGGCTTTAAGGAACTTCGAAAAGGATCCAAAATCCTTTTTCCGGTACTAAATGCTGATTCTGAAGCAACGGAAGAAACCGGAATAGCAAAAATATCCTTCGCCATGAGTGGCAAAACCTCAAACCTCGCTGCATTCACCTTCCACCATTGTAATATATCAAAAGAAGCATTGTCCTTGGTGGGGGTGTATAATGGTTCAACCAAGTACCTTTCAACCTCGGATCTCCCATGGTCCTCCACACTACTTAATTGATATTTGCGTTTATTTCTCCCCTCCATGTACTTGGCCTTGCTAGAAATGGAACTGCCAAAACTTGAAGAACTTTGAGTAGAGGTAGAAGTAGTCTCGCCCACGGATTCGGATGAAGATACTGAGCACTTCCAAAGACTTAGGTATTCTGCTTTATATGCTGCAAACAACTCCCCAAAATTTTTCAGAACTTCTTGAACCCATTTGTCCACAATTCTTTTCTTCACCTCAGGGTCATAATGCACAACCAAATCTTCTACAGTCACAAATAATCCATGTTCTTTCTCTCGTGGATCAAGAAGTACAGCCATAAACATCAGTGAGTTCATTTTTCAGTATGCTCCCAATATTTGTTGTACTTGACAACATAACTTCACCCATGTGGCTCAAGAAAGGGTCCGCATGAGTATTTTTCCAATCGTCTAATTCTTGACGAACGTACCAAGTTCCAATAAGAAAGTATGGGAAGTAACATAAGTAGAAGTTTGAAAATTCAACAGTTGCTTCATAAAATACCTTTAGAAACTTAATCAGAACTCTTGCGTTGCACCAATCGTATCGTTCAGGAGCATGCACTTTTGGCCTGTTCTTTTTCTTGGTTTTTCTAACAACAGCAGCATCTTCTTCTTCAGTAGGATCAAGTTCTTCTTCATTCTCTGATTCCAGATCATAATCAGCATCAAGATCAACAGTCTCATCACCATCACCCATAATATTATCTGGTACTGGAATATCAAAGCAAAACTCCTCACAAAATGCCTTATCCATCTCACGTAGTCTTTCAAATGCTTTTTCATATCTCTTAGCAGCAACAAGCATTAAGTAAGTAGAATTTCAACGCGTTTTCACATCTAATATCAGACCCTTTTTACAATCTATACTTTCCCACTCAACAGCATCTGTAAACCTTTTATATCTTGTTGGAGATTTCGTCACATATTTGACCACTGCCCTAATCCTAAGAAGTGATGTGTGATACTTCTTCATACCGTCCTTCACAACAAGTGCAAGTACGTGAGCCGCACATCTAACATGTAAATGTTTAGCTCCTAGTAATGAATAACCCCAACTCTTAACTCTTCTCCTCAAATAGTCAATAGCAACCTTATTCGCAGATGCATTATCAAGCGTCACAGTGAAAACCTTCTCAAGTCCCCAGTCTAGCAAACATTTCTCCAAAGCCGTTCCAATTTTTATACCTTCATGGCTATCAATCAAGCAAAAACAGATGATTCTTTTATGTAGTTTCCAGTGATGATCAATGAAATGCGCCGTCACGACCATATAATTATAATTCTGCGATGACGTCCAAGTGTCAGTAGTAAGGCACACTCTTACCTTGTTTGCTTTGAAATAATTTTTTAGATTAGCCTTCTCTGTCAAATACAGCTTGCACACATCACGGTATACTGTCATACGACTTGGAAGCTTAAATCGAGGCTCAAGATACTTACAAAAAGCTTTAAAACCTTCACCTTCAACTATTCTAAAAGCCATTTCATCGGTAATGATAAATTTAATCAGTGCTCTCCTGCACCCTTCTTGAGAAAAAGACACCCCCACCAATTGTGGTTCCTGTCCAGGCTTGCAAGGATTGAAGTCAAGCGTTTGTTGTCCCGCGTCTCTAGCTTCCTTATCCTTTTCCTGCTTATACTTAATACACTTATCCAAATGATTACGGAGGTTAGAAGTCCCATGTTTCTTACCACCAATCTTGTAATTAGATATTTCGCAATGTTTACACTTTGCTCTCTCACCATTTTGATAAATATTGTAGTGTCCCCATACCCATGATCTTTGCACACCAACTTCAGGCTTATTAGCTACACATTCATCTGCTGCAAAAGTTGGTGAAGGTTGAGAAGCAGATGGTGTAGATGAGCCAGCTGTACTCCCTGTCCCTGTTGATGGTCCATGCACTTGTCCAGAACGCGGTGGACGTGGACGGGGACGTCCCATTTGTGATGCCACTCCATGTATAACTGGAAGATTAGAAGCAGAATCAGCTTCTGAAATTTCAACCATGGTAACCTACACAAAAGAAACAAGTTACAAGTTACAACAGTAGTTACAGTACAACAATCAACAAAATACAAAATGGTACTACTGGTGGTGAAGACTGAAAAACATAAATAGTCATCAAATCGAAATACTAAGTAAAGTACAACAACATAAACTCATCCAAATCAGCAGAACAAGGGATTGTAAAACTCATGAAAGAAAAAATGAATCTATCAAAATCAAATAATTGAACAGATTAAACTTTACATTTCACAAAATCCCCAAATCCAATTCCAATATACACAAAAGATTAACAAATCAAATTCAGAATATCGCAAGATCAATTAATCAAAGATTATAACAAAAATAGATAAACCCCAAATTGAAAAAAAAAAAAAAAAAACCCTATACAGATACCCCAAATTCAAAATCAAAGAAAATCACAGAATCAATTAGTCTGTCTTACGACTCTTACCTTCCGTTATTGGATTTATGGTGGTGATCTGAGTTGAGAATTGATGCAATTGAGCGAAGGAGAGAAGACTGAAGAGGCCGAACTTCACCCGCTGAAGAGGAGTGAAGTGAAAACGGGTGCGAACTGCGAATGAAAGTTGAGAGGATTAGGGTTAGGCAATATATATGGTCTTTTCTGTGGCTGAGATTCATCCTAGGATAGATAATCTAAGGGCTAGGGAACTCGGCGGGTGGGCGGGTTGGGTCGGGTGATGAAAGTTTCTACCCGCAACCGACCCAACATATGGTGGGTTCTGGCGTGCTCACCCATAGTCAACCCACTCCGAAGCGGGTTGGATCGGGTGCGGGTTAATCTTGGCGGGTGCGGGTTGGGTCGGCGGGTTGGGTCGGTTATGTGCAGCCCTAATCCCAAGTTAATAGTTTTGTTCAAGGGTTGTATCTAGATTTAATTATGGTTGTATATTTAGTCACTGGATAATTAATTGAGATTTTATTTATGAGGTGGCAAACGGAAATTGGTGAATATTATGTTTTGATTTGATATGCTTGGCCGACCTGCAAAAAAATTTTACCGGAAAAACTAAAATGAATAAGTTCAATGATGAATTAATCCACATAAATGAATAATAATTTATTAAACTTTTCTTGACAATATAATTTTCTTGGGTAATTCTTAGCGGTAAATGTCATAGTTTTTTCATGAACCTTGTTTGCAATACTCTGTAACAAATGAGAGTGAACGATCCATAACATCATACAAAATCCGTTTATTGGTTTGTTGCATTGCTCCTAAAATAAAATGCGGCATACCAAATCCAGTAGTATTCCCTCGGAAAAAAGCTAAACAAGCAATTCCATCAGCGGTTGCCATAAAGAAATTAGCTTTATAATCTGAAATAACATAATCTGCCTGTTGAAAATGAAGTGTTATAGAAGGATAATTAACGGTATCAAATCTTCCCCGTATACGGAAACAAACATCAAAGTGTTGTACGGATCCAATATATTCAATTCCAAGTTCGTTAAAATGTGCCTTCACCAAATATGCAATTTTGTCAAAATGATCTTTATATATCATGGATAATGGAGTACCAGAATCAATGATAGTACCTCCTCCCCCCTTAATATTAACCTTGAAAGTACCTCTCGGAAATCTTACTCTTTTGGTACCTACACTGATATCTTCTAAATTTAAATAATAGAGTGGTGTCTGAAACCAAGGCACAACAATGGGTGTTTTAAGTACTCGTTGACCTACACCTCCAATTATCGCATCTGCACCGAACCTTAAATACGTACTCGGTCCCTCAATATACCAGTCAAACGTCTGGAAGCAGTGAGAAAATTTACCTTGGCCGACAGCGCCTAACTGGTTCAGAAAAGACCATTGTCCTAATCCTAAACCAAGTATTCCCGCAATAAGATCAGGTTTTCCATGCAAATGATTATTGCCCACACCATTTCCAAAATTCTCTTGGAGAAAACCACAACCTATGTGTAGTTCAATAGTCTGAAGGCCACCAGTATCAGACCCTAGAGTGAATTTTTCTTTAGCAATAATACCAGATGTAATTGATCCAGACGCATATCTTGATAAGTAGGTGCATTGGCCATGAGCATTGCATTTATCTCCACTGCAAAAAGGATGTGTATTACAAGGTACAGGACGATATGTAGTTGACGAATTCCAAGGATAAAGTGGATTATCTTGATTGAAAGCTTTAGTGGCACCTTCACATTGAAGCCACGACTGATCACTACCTGAATCAATCATCAAATAGTAATTCATATACGATTGTCGTTTACCAGGAAACGTACCCAAACCAATATTTGCAACATAAAACATTGTTGATTCGTAAACTACGAGGCAAACGTGCAACTTCGGGTTCCATGGAGCGCGTTGCATTTCTGGGAGTAATATTTGTGATTTGGATGTAACGTACTTGAGCTTTGGATTGTTCTACGAGCCTTTGAATCCTTTCATCTCTTGTTAAATGGTCGCCTGGATATAAAGGCGATTCTTTGGAATCTCTGTGAATCATCTTTATACTAAACCCTTTCTTAGCATTCACTGAGGTGATTGAGATTAATAGTACTGAAATATAAACAATTGTTAGAAGGAAATTGAAACAAGATTTCCCCATTCTTTTTAGTTAAAATGAATTTTGATGGAAATAATTATATATGAGATTTGAACTCGAATTTATAGCAAATGCATTCAGAAAACCAATTCTTATTATCTTTTATTCAGATTTTTTTGAAGTAATAGAGAATCTTTTATTATTAATACATATTGAAGTAATAGAGAATCTTCTATTATTAATACGTATGGAAGTAATAGAGAATCTTTTATTAAGTACTATTTAAGACAAATGAACCATAGAAAAATACTCCGTCCGTCCACTTTTAATAGTCCGCTTTGACTTTGTCAAGATATTAAGGAAATCCTATAAAATGTCATGACTATCCCTTGACTAGCCTATTTAATATTACGTTATTACCAAAATTAAAATTATTAGTGTTAAAAATTCTAATTTGGATAGTATTATTGTTTTAGGAAATATTGTAAAGAAATAAAAGCAAACTTATACTCCAAAATTTAAGAATTTTTTATTTCCTCCATTTGATTTTGGTTTCCCGCACTAAAAATTTGGAGCCTTTGGAATTTTTATTTGAGAGGGAAAAAAATTGAAATTGTAGATTATTTCCTCTTTAGATATACTCTACCATGAATTTGAGATTTTGTCATAATTTTTTTTTGATTCTTTGCCATGTAAGAATAAATAGAAGTATTAGGAATTTTGTACCCATAAATGTTTTTATTTAAAAAAGGAATGGCAATTAATATAAAAAAATATTGAATGGATTTTTTCCTTATATATGGTGATGATATTTATGATTTTGAATTAAGTTTATATTAAAAATGATTTTATAATTATAAAAAAGAAAGGGTATATTTTATTGTTTAAGGGAAAAATATGTCTATAAACAAAGCGGACAGATAAAAATGGACAGACCAAAGTAGAAATTAGAACAGATAAAAATGGACAGAGGGAGTAAGGTTTTCCCTATTTCCTATATCCCCATTTTTCCTATTTCTCATCCCCATAATTCCTATCCCTAATTATCCTAAGTACCACCTATATAGAATTTCACAAATCCTAAATACCATCTCTTGACTTTTTATTTGCACCCAATAATAAATTCATTGTACAACTAAAAAAAACCTTAAGAAAAGAATCACGTTTCGGTCTCCATCTCCACCACCGTCCAATATCTTTCTCTTCTACTCCGTCTCTATACTTCATCACCACTTCGAGAGAATTTTTTTTTTTTTTTTTTTTTTTTGATCGGTAACATCGAGAGGATACTTACGCTGGATATTTAAAGGCTTTGGTGTTTACTTACGCTGGATATTTAAAGGCTTTGGTGTTTACTTACGCATCGTACTACTTAAAATGGTGGACAACAGAGACAAAGGCATCATACTACTTAAGATTACTAGGAGCATATATCGAGTCAACCATTTATACTGTACAGATTGGATCATGGATTAATTTTTTGTTAGGTAGATTTTGGCATTTAACGAAAACCTACTGTATATGGTATTGTTAAAGTGCGACTATTACCATTGCGACAATTGGATGATCATAATTCTAAAGCGACCTTGCTGATGTGATTAATTAAGTTAATTAATCACTTCTAAACCTTGTTCACAAAGCTTTTCAATAGAATTAACATAATCGTTAGGGTTGAGATATTTTTTCCTAGTGTTTGAAAAATGGATTCTTTCGCAATGATTTATCGATTAATCACCGATTAATTCATCTATGTCATAGCCATTTAAATAACAAAAGATTAATAAATAAGTGTATTATAATAATTAATTGGCATAATTTAGGGTTTTTATCTTAATAGTTTTTGGGTTTTTTTTTAGTGGTGAAGAGGATTAGCGAAGAAGAGGAAGACAAATAAAAATGATAATGGTCATAGTCAATTTGACTTTTATGGGCGGTACATAGGAAAAATCAGAATTGAAAAGTAAATTGATTTTAGAATTTGTGTAGGGGATGGGAAATAGGAAATATGGGGATGGGAAATAGGGAAAACCAAAAACAATACGTATCAATTAATTCATCAATAATCGAAATGATCCATATATGAAATTAGTATCCTAGAAAAAGTCATGTATACAAGCCCATAAAGCAAAACAAAAAAATTACATTTGAGCAAAAGTTTTTTTTTTTTTTTTTTTTTTTTTTTTTTTTTTATTTTTATTTTTGTTTTAGTTTGTTAGAGGGAGAGCAAAAAGTGTTTTGAGGAGAGCGAAAATCATTGTTGAGTCACTAACAAGGTCGATTCTTCAAGTGAGTCAAATTTTATATTTTTTGGACCAAAAATACCCTTTATTTTTTTTTTTGTATAATTAAGCTCGTTACAAAGGAAAACCCATGAGAATAAATTTTTTTGTTTTATCATCAAGAACCGAAAACATGTCAATCAAAAAAGAGAATCAATGGGGCTTTAAAACTAGAAATTTTATTTAACTATAGTAAAAAATGTATACTCCTATGGGGTTTAATTAATCTTGTCTGGCGTAACGGACTTGCAGACAGATAGAGTGTCGTTGACGAGAAAGAAGACAAAAACTCAAAATCCCAATATGAGATTGAAAAGAATAATCTCTAATTTCAGATTTTTGCTTTGTCGATGGTAATCATCAGTTTCGATCCCTAGAGTGAGAAGCAGATAGATTATTGAGAAGTGAAACTCTAGTGTTGATTAAGAAGTTGAATATACACTCAACTCCATTCTCTAATCTAATCTTAATTGTTTTAAAGAAACAAAATGTGGATTAATCAATTGAATCTCAGATAGTTGTCAAATTACAGATACTCTTTGTTCATTCTACGGCTCAAACCAAGAGGACATCAAACATATTTTGCTGCATTGTCAGTTTACTAAAGGAATATGGGATTATTTCACCATCCATATGGAGAAAGATTGGTCGCACAAGGATAACATTCAAAATCAGTTTAAAGAATGGCATTCTATCCATTGTAGAAGTTTAGCAAAAAAAGGTGTGGTACATACTTCCTTTTACAATCTGTTGGGCCTTGTGGGGAGAAAGAAATCGAAGAGTTATGGCGAAGAAGAGAGGCTGGAATAAAGACATGATCATAATTGAGATTAAAAGACTTCTCTTCCAATGGATCAAGCTTTGATAGTGTTTCTGATTGTTAAACCTTTTGTCCAGTTAACAGATAGGATTGTAGGCGTGTGAATAAGGGTATTCTAGTCCGAGTCAAAGAAAATTATTGGATCAACCTAGTTACCGATCCGACAACGATTTTCGCCCTCCTCGAACAACTTTTTGCTCTCCCTCTAAATCTTTTTTATTTTTTTTTTATTTTTTTTGTAATAGAAAAAAAGTAATAAACTATCTAGATGGATCATATAGTTGTCGTCCTTGGGTTTAACAGCAGTGGAAGATAAGGAAGACAAAGCATTGATTTCGATCAACGGATCAAGCTTTGATGGTGTTTATGATTATTAAACCTTTTGTCCAGTTAAAAGATATGTTTGTAGGCGTGTGAATAAGGGCATTCTAGTCCGAGTCAAATAAAATTATTGGATCAACCTAGTTACCGATCCGACAACGATTTTCTCCCTCCTCGAACCACTTTTTGCTCTCCCTCTAATACTTTCTTTTTTGTTTTATAATAAAAAAAAAAGAATAAACTATCTAGATGGATCATATGCTTTAAATACGTACAAAAGATTTAGGGGTTTATGTAATGTGTACTAATCACGTACAGTTTGAGTCCATAGTCCACGATGTAGAGGACTCATGCAGCCCTACACATGGAGGGTATAGTGAAGATAATAGTCCCATACTGCTTAACCCTTTAGTTTAGATCCTAAACATAAGGGTCTTGTTTGGGAACAGGGATACTCCAACCCAGGTTAGGTTATCGCCCACACAAAAAAAAAAAAAAAAAAAAAAAAAAAAAAAGTTGAAAAGTGTTCCTTAACATTATATTCCAAGTTGGGATAAGGATAGGAAATCCATTGCTTGGTTTTCGGAGGCTAAAAGTTAGGTTTATGGTATTCCCCACTCCGCGGTTTAAATTGTTTTAAGACTATTTTGCCATTTGCTGTTACTAGTTTACCTTGATATCTGATATACACATGCAAGTTGAGTTAAAACTGATCAATATCAATGTTAATCTACTGCCGGATTGAATGTCAAACAAACACAAGTTGAGTTAATCTAAATATGGATAGGATTTTAGACAAACAACACTAAAACTGATCAATCTCAAGACTATCATAAATTAAATTAAAATGCACTATCCTAGGCTATTTGTCTATGTTATTCCATTTCCAAGCTCCCAAACACACCCAAGGTGTGGAGCCACTCTGTTTATTACCAATTGGTTTTGAGTTGGAAGCCCACGCTTTTTTCATTGTATATTCATCAAAAATATAACTCTTTTGTTCTCTTTCTCATGGAGAAAGAAGCTATGCATTTGTTAGAAACTGACTATGAGCCCCGCAAAGTCATTGTCTCTTTTAATTTTATGGATGACATACTCGATAAGATGCCCTTGCCGAGCTTTTTAGCTGAATATATGGTTGCGGGAAACAAATTTGTGTTCATTGGGAGGGTCTCTTTGCTTACATGGTTCTAAATGATACGGTGACATTGATGTATGGGAGATGGAGGAGTATGGAGGTACTGAACCTTGGTCTAAACTCGTCACCATTAACCAAGCAACTCTCTGTCGGTCCTTTGAATAGGTTATTCCTCTTCAATTTGTCAAGAATGGCGAGGTTTTATTAGTGTATGATACAGATGTTGGTTTTCAATTGGATTTGTATGACCTAAAGCATGGAACCTCCACAAATATCAAGGCTCATTCTAACCGGATTTCGTATGCTGATACTAGTCTTGTCTATGTGAAGAGCCTTGTATCCCTTAACTTGGGTACTTACGTTGAGCTACCGGAAATAGAAGACCCCATGAGGTATCTCTATGCACTTATTAAATTATGCCTCACAGTATTACTTATAGCCTAACCGAATATATGTGTAAGCTTAAACATGTAGCTTTCGTTATTTCATTACCAAAAAGTGCATACACTAATTAAAGCAGTTTTTCTTAGTTTCTAAAACTATACATTCTCCAATACAGGAAAATATGTAGATCAAGAACAAAGTTCTTAAATGATATGCAATTTTTTTTGCTTTGTTCATTCCTCCGGTGTTAGAAATTTTGAATAGATTAGGTTAGTTACAATTGTTAAATTGTGAAGGGTTGTCTCTACTAGTGAAACCTTTTCAATTTGAGTTGGAAACTTATCCCAAGAGATGTAACTTTAAATGAAGGGACTCTTATAAGAGATGTGACTCTCCATGAAGAGACACCATGTCCTTTCCTAAGAGACACCAATCAAGTATATAAACCCCACTCATGTTTCATTCTTAACACAAGAAAAGAACACACCAAAATCTGATTTTACTTGTATCCATTGTTGTCATAGTATTGACAGATAAACACTAAATTTGGTTCGCTGTTTTCTTGAGTTTGGAGTGCTTTTACTCGAGGAATAAAGATCGTTGTACCTTAGGAGACATTTCACAAGTAAGACCCATAGAAATGGAGTGGGGAGAATTTCATCTTAAGGACATAGTATCTAATACTCGACTCGGTTTATACATATATTCTTAATCTTCTAATCTCTTTTATTATTCTTTGGTTTTTCGCATCTCGGATCAACGTCATTTGCATAAAAAGGAGAAAATTTTGTTTAGTTTTTCTCTACTTAGTAGTTTCAGGCTTGGTGTTGCTGAAAGAATTCAATTCTTTCTTGATATCTAAGGAAATAGGTTGCAATACTAGCAACAATCTGAAGTTTATTGATGCGATTTGCATGTATGTTCTTTAACTTCAGTCTGTCCAATTATGGATTTGCAAAACCAAATATGGGGCGTTTAATCCTTATTACAAATTGAAAGTGTCCCGTTAATAGGAGGGAAAGATTGGATTTGAGGAGGAATAGAAAGCAGCAAAATTTTAGTTAATACATGGTCAAAGTCAATCTAGGTAATAAAGAGGAATTATTTTTTAAATGCCAACCCTACCTTCTTTAAAGAAAATAATAACATGTGGCTGGATAAAGCACCATTGAAGTTTGAGATTTTAAATTCAATATGAAATCCCTACAAATCAAAATCAATATGCTATCGATATGATAGCAAAGCATAATATTGTTTTAATCTTCGAAGAGAGTGGACAGAAAGCTTAATTAGCACATTTGAAGTAAGCACTAGGTTTAGGCAGTTGAAAAAAGTCAAGGAGAAAGAAAGTGCAGAAAAGGGCAATTTTTCAGGCGACGTTGACTACAGTCAAGGGTTTTTCTTTCAGTGATTCCTTTGGATTTCTTCGTTGTTCTTGATTATTTCTTTTGGATTTTCTTAATGATCGGTGTAGGTTGATTCTACTTTCTCTGTTCTGGTTTTAATTCTTTTTTTTCTGTTTCTAGTATGGATTCAAGTTCTGGTGTAGGGTTAGGGTTTGGTAATCAATTTGGGTCTAGATTGAAGATATCTGACTCTTCTATGGGGGATGGAGCTAGTGGTAGTGGTAAACCTATTGTAAGAAGTTGGGTTTCTATGCTCACGAATCATCAAGTGGATTCTTCTTCTACTAAATCGATGGTTCATCATGATTCTTGTGTGGTGAATGATGAAAGGGTCATGATGGCAGATCCTGAGGAGTATAATTCAGATGTGAAAAGTTGTGAAGATCTAGTTATTGGTTGTTTTGTGGGAAAGAGATTACCTTATATGCTGTTTCAAAGAAATGTGAAACATATTTGGAAATTAAAAGGTGAATTTCGTATGACTATCCATGGTAATTCTGTTTTTGTATTTGAGTTTGATTATCCCGAGGATAGAGTTGCATCCCTAGGACATGGGGTTTTTTTCATAGTTGATCAGTTGTTTATGGTAAGAGCTTGGACTCCGCTCTTGGAAAGGGAGATGGCAGAAATGAAGACTATCCCCATATGGATGAATTTTTACAATGTGCCTATTCATATGTGGAATGCTAAGGGTTTAAGTTTAATTGTTAGCTAGCCTTACTGGTACTCCAATCATGTCTGATAAGAATACTCTATCTAGACAGAGAATGAATTATGCTAGAGTTTGTGTTGAGATAGATGTTAATTGTGCTTATCCTTCTGAAGTGCCTCTCATAGTGGGTGGAAGGCGTATTACTATCCATGTGGAATACCCATGGAAGCCTCCAAGATGTGTTCATTGTGGTATTTTTGGTCATACTTTTGAGAAATGCAGTGTGAAGCCTAAAGTTGTGGTTTTTCTTGAACCAGTGAAACAACAGGGTGAGGTTAGTAAACAAGTTTGGAGGAAGAAATATACTAAAATAAATAAGGATTCTATTGTAGAGGAGGTATTATACATGGAGGTAGTGGAGGAAATGGTTATGGAAACAAATATTCCTCAAGTTGGCTTGGTTAGGGAGAAAGTTATGCATTTTTCTAAGGAGAATGTAAGAAATAATAGTGGCCATAAGAATTTAGTGGAACTTATTGTTCAAATAACAAACAAATTTTTTGTGCTAAATCCTAAAGGGGATGGAGATGAAGAGAACAGTGTTCTTCAAGAGATTACTATTGGTCATGCTTATAATTCCAATGTTCTGGTTAATGAGCATCAAAATCATGTAGGGGGACTGGATGATGATTCAGGGGTAGGAGTTAGAGCTCACTTTATTCAAAAACCAGCTGGACTTGTGAATCCCAAGAGTTTGAAGGTTTTAGACCATAAAAAGTCTGGGAAGGTAGTAGGAAGGTGACTCTCCCTAATATTCAAGATTTTTAAAGTGGGATGTTGGAACACCAGGGGGTTGAATGACCCTCTAAAACAGAATGAGGCTAGTAATTTTTTATTAGTAATAATAATTTATCTTTAGTAGGATTAGTAGAAACTCATTTTCAAGTCAATAACATTAGTAGAATAAAGAATACGGTTTGCCCTACCTGGAAATTTTTCGACAATTATTTTCATAGTCCTTTTGGAAGAATTTGGGTAGGATGGAACCTTGAAGTTATGCAGGTGTCTCTTATTCAACTTTCGGCTCAAGCTATTTTCTTGGATATTGTTTTGCCTCATAATAAATCTTGTGTGTTTACCTTTGTGTATGGTGACAATGATGGGATTGTTAGAAGATCTTTGTGGGCTGATTTGATCTCTTTTTATTGTTCTAATAAGAATCCTTGGATGATTCTTGGTGACCTTAATGGTATTTTGGAACCTAAGGATAGAATTAATAAGGCTAAGGTGACTGCTTCTCATTTTCTGATTTCTTATATTGTACCCAAAAGGCTCAGATCATTGATTTGACTTATACTAGTTGCTTTTATACTTCGAGTAACTTACAATAGGGTGAAGCTAGGGTGATGGGGAAGTTTGATATAGTTTTGGTTAATGTTGAGTGGTTGATCAGGTTCAGGACTCTGTGGCTTATTTTCTTCCTCCTGGTGTGTTTGATAATAGTCCAAGTGTCGTCACTTGTTTCGAAGGTAGAGATAATGGTCCTCCGTCCTCCAAGTTTTATAATTTTCTTGCTGATGATGAGGATTTCTTGAAGGTTCTTGATTCTGTTTGTAAAGAACCATTTAAAGGTAATCCTATGATTGTTCTTGTTACTAAGCTAAAGAAAACCAAGAATAGATTAAGTGAGTGGAGAAAAGCTAAATTTTTTAGGTTTTCTGAGCTAACTATTGAGTCTAAGAAGGTTATGCTAAGTCTGCAATCTTCTCTTCAAGAAAGACCTTTGTGTGTTGAAACTGTTATACATGAAAGACAAGTTGTTCAATCTTATGTTAAACTGTCTAGATGTGATGAGTCTTTGGCTCAACAAAAGTCTAAAGTTAAGTGGATGGAAGCTGGTGACTCAAATGTGAAATTGTTTTATAATTCCATTAGCGAAAGAAAATAAAGAAATAATATTTTGGTGCTTCATGCTAGGTCTGGTGATAAATTGGAGGATGATAAGTCCATTGCTAAGGAATGTGTGGATTTTTATGAAGACCTTTTCAACTCTGAGGAGATTGATATTGATTATGATAACATATTTGAGTCCTTGAAGTTTGAGAATTTGCTTAAGAAAAATGATTGTGATCAGCTTATGAAGCCTGTCACTAGGGATGAAGTAGTATGGGATCTTTCTTCTATTCATTCTAGCAAATATCATGGGCCTGATGGCTTCTCCAGATACTTCTTAGATTGTACCCAAAACACTCCTAAACTTCTTAGATTAGGTGTTTTGAATGGGTGTTTGTCTTTTAGATGGTTCAAAAAGAGATGATTCAAGGGGCTTTGGTGCCATTGTTAGGAATGCCAGTGGTGATCCCGTTGATGCTGCTATTGGAGGGTATGGGCCTGAAACTGTGTTCACTACTGAACTGCTGGGTGATGAATTGGGTCTTAAGCTAGCTATCATGAAGCAGATGTCTTTACTTCATATTGGTACAGATTCAATGGCAGTGTTTAATTTGTTTAATAGAAAGGAACCTAAACCTATCTGGAGTGTGATGCACTTGTGGAGGCGTATTGAGAGACTGAGGAGGCAATTTAGAAGACTTCGGGTAAGTCACGTTTACAAAGAAACTAACAGTGTTGCTGATGCTCTTAAAGATATGCATCCTAAGGAGACGGTTTTATAGGTTTTTTCTTTTTTTTCTTTTTTTTTTCTTCTTTATTTTAATAATTAATGAATGATTTGGATTTGGGAACTAACTAAACAGTTCTTTAAACGCTTGAAAAACTTAGTGAAAGCTAAAACACCCAAACCAAAACCGTGCGAGACACATTCGTCCAAGTATTTATTACGTTTACGCGAAATAAAGGGAGACATCCATACACACATCTTGACCATTTTCCCAATTGAGAACTATCATTGTTATCTGAGGACAAGAGTTTGAAAATGTATCACGAACCAAGTTTCGGAACTTAAGTCCAACATCATTAGTTATGGTTGTTTTTTCTTTTTTTTTTCCTGGGCCCAAGACATTGATCCAACCCACTGATTTCCAGGGAGGTAGTCTTGTGCATTTTGTTTTTCCTTTTGGTTTGTAGGTTGGGGTCTCCTTAACCTAGTGGAATGCCTCAAAACTAAAAAAAAAATAAAAAAATAACACATTTGTTATTATGAACGACATATGGATCATTCCCATTGAAGCAGATTGATTCTAGGTTAACGGGAGATATAACATCTGAATCATAAAAATAAAAAGTGCAGGTCCAAGATGATGAAAATTTTTGGATGAGAATTGAATGGCTTTTCATGATCGGGTTTTGTTTTTCCTTTTGGTTTGTAGGTTGGGGTCTCCTTAACCCAGTGGAATGCCTCAAAACTAAAAAAAAAAAAAAAAAAAAAAAAAAAAAAAAAAAAAATTAACACACTTGTGTGAACTCTTTGATGATATAAGGTTTCAAGATGATAAAATTTTTTGGATGAGAATTGAATACGTTCATGATTTATGACAATTGATTGTCACTTCCATCCTTGTGCATTATCTTGGAATTTTAAGGAAGAAGATGAACTTTGATTTTTATTATTTGATCATGAGAAAAAGGATAGGTTTGACTTTTCATCGATTTTCCAAGAAGTCAATCCCTCCTACAATATTAATTCCCGTCTCATAATTTTTCCCTCCTCAAATCCATTTTTCCCCTCCTATTAACAAAAATCAGTTGAAACTATTAAGCCTAGTTTGGTATTGCTATGTGTTTTTGAAAAGTTCTTTTTTGTTGTGCCGTGATGTGCGTTGCTGTGCTGCGCTGTGAAAATAAAGTGGCATGACATTTGGTAAATTATAATTTAAAAAGAGCTGTGAAATTAACAAACTATAAATTTTGTTTGGTAAATTGGTATTTTAAAGTGCTGGTGATGTAGCTAATGACGAAAATAGACATGTTTTAGTTTTAAATACACTGTAATTGTAATAAATTATATTTTAACTTTTAATATATTTAATAAAATATAAGTAGCATTTATTTTTGTTATTTATTTATTTTATTTATTATTAGTATAATATTTTTATTTTCTTATAATTATTTTTATAATCTAAAAAAGAATTTTATGATTATATTATTTTAAAATTAGAACAAAAAAAAAGTTATTATAATTATTTATTATTTTAAAATAAAAAAATAATAGAACAAAATTGAATTTAGAAATGTAATGATAATTGTACAATATTCTAGGATAAAATTCTTCTTTAAATTAAAATAACAAAGTTAAAATAGAGAATCAATTAAATCGAATTAATCAGAAATATCTCTCATAATCCTCCAATTTCATTGTGTTTTCCTAACATTATCTATCGAGAATCTTGGGTTTTGATTTTGAATGTAGGTCGGGAGTTTGAGCGATTGTATTTTGAGAGATGAAAATCAGAAATTGTTGTATTAGAAGAAGAATCGAAAAGAGGGGAAAACAACTGACAATTATCTTCGATATACAGGGGTTGTTTTACAGAGTACTCATGGATTGCGAAGCTATACATGCTACTAAGGTAATTAAAATTCAACTCACGGATTTTTATTAATTCAGATTAGTTCGTTTTCACTTGGGATAAAATCTATTCAGTATGTAATTCTTTAAAACCGTCCTTCTTTTATGTCATCGGGGTGGGCATGAAGTCACAAGAGTGATTAGACAAAGTAGTCTTAACATCCTTGTTAGAAGATTTCTTTTTTTGAAATTATTTTGATCCTTCCATGAAATGTACCCTACCATCTACTAGAAGATCAATTCATGAAATGGCTACTACACCCGTATTTGTGTGTTTTGGCTTTGGTAGTTCTTGTTGGTGTGATGTATTATAGTTTCTCATGTGACTTTGTTGCATAGAATATTCGCAAGTTTCCATGCGTCATGGTATGATTCTTGTTGTCATATATGTACCTTCCCCATTTGCTCGTTATCCCCGATCTACTCCCTGATTCTTGCATTTACATGCATCCAATGGAGCGATTAACATTCGAAGAGTTCTTTGACCACATGTTTCTTTCCACCCACATATGTGAAGAATCCTTAAGGTAATAAGAACTAACTTTGCGTGTTCTAGTGAATGGGACTATAAATTTGCTAAAGGTATCCGTCTGAGTGTCGGTTTAAACTTTGCCCCTCTGGTAGACATTGTTTCCTTTTTATCATTTTTGGATTTGAGATTACTGGTCAGTAAATGGTATGGGATCACACTTTGGGTTACTTTTTGTATAGGGTAAAATTGGGTTGAAAACTTAGAGGAAAGATCACAACTTTTAAAACCTTGTCTTTAGATCTCAACTATTCAAAACTTTGATTTCTTTGCATAGGGTAGGATCACACTTTTCATTGCAAAGAATTGTGATCCATAGATTTGGCAAAGATCACAGACATGACTAGTACTTAGATCACACTTTTTAAGAATGATCCATGTATGTTTTTGTTGTAGTGCTTGTTAGAAGATTTCTTCCTTCCATGAAATGTACCCTACCCGGATTCATGAAATGGCTACTACACCCGTATTTGTGTGTTTTGGCTTTGGGCCGCAAGTTGCCATGCGTCAGGTGGCGAACTGTGTGGTCGAAATCTGCATCTCAAAGAGAAGGGTGTCGTTGATTATTGCAACCCTTCGTTTGTAGTAGCCAGCGTTGAGTCATGGCCTTTTCAAAGAGTAGGAGCGGCCAAATTAGGGTTTAGGTGCAAACCGTGTGTTTTGGCTTTGGGCCACAAGTTGCCATGCGTCAGCTGGTGACTTTGGAAGGCTAAGATCTACATCTTATATAAAGGGTGGTCGTTGATCGTTGCAACCCTTCGTTTTGTCAGACAATAACGTGAAGGAGAGGCTATCATGGTTGTCCCGCCTTGGCGCAGAGACGTGGCTGGCATTGTTTGCCATTGGCACGGTGGTGCGGCTGGCATGGTTGGCATGCCTTGGCACAGAGACGTGGCTGGCATGGTTTGACATTGGAACGGTGGTGCGGCTAGCATGGTTGGCATGACTTGGCGTAGAGACGTGGCTGGCATGGTTTTCCATTGGCACGATGGTGCGGCTTGCATGGTTGGCATGCTTTGGCGCAAAGACGTGGCTGGCATGGTTTTCCATTGGCATGGTGGTGCGGCTGGCATGGTTGGCATGCCTTGGCGCAGAGACGTGGCTGACATGGTTTTCCATTGGCACGGTGGTGCTGCTGGCATGGTTGGCATGCCTTGGCGCAGAGACGTGGCTGACATTGTTTGCCATTGGCACGGTGGTGAAGCTGGCATGGTTGGAATTCCTTGGCGCATAGACGTGACTGGCATGGTTTTCCATTGGCACGGTGGTGCGGCTGGCATGGTTGGAATGCCTTGGCACGGTGGTGCGGCTTGCATGGTTTGCCATTGGAACGGTGGGATAATTAGGGTTAGGTGTATACAGAGGTGATGTCAGTTAATACTAAGGGTTCTGTCGTGCAGCATGACACATGTATAAAAAAAAGGTACCCTGGTAATTCTTACATAAATACGCTGATTGTTTCAATAAATGCACTATTGGTCATAGTGACGTCATGCCAGATGTACGGTTTTACGATTTTATCCCTAAGCTAAAAACCACCATCAACAGTTACGAACTGAGTTGAAAAAGTTAATTCTGACCTTGTTCTCGTGAAGTCACATGTTAAGGATCTTCTCAAAGAGGATATCTTCTCAAAGAGGATATCTTCTCCAAAGAGGATGTCGATATTGTCAGTCACAAGCTTGGAGGTCTTGAAACCCGTGAAGATACTGAACATGAACTATGATTTTTGTTTTGGTTGTTTTGTTTTTGATTTTTATCTAGGAAACTTCTTATGAGAATTTATTCTTGTGTTTTTAAGAAGGATAACTAGGGTTTGGAATAGCCATTATTGTGAGTACACATAGCTATTGCCAACGTTTTCATCTTGCAATATTTTTAGATTTATTTATTTAAATTCTAAAGTTTATTTTGAAGATGATCTTTGCAGTATTAATCTTTATGGTTTTATATATTGCAAATTGTTATGAGATATGTTGTTTACGTACCTTGACTGTCCCATATTTGTTCAAAAGTTAACTCTATTATATGTCAATAATATGAAAGTATTTATAAAAGATAGAATGAACTTTTGACAACAAAATTTAAGGCTTTTATGTCATTATGCAAATATTGATGGAATAAAGGATGAACTTTTGTTCTCAAAGATTAAGTCTATTATATATCATTGTGCAAATAGTGATAAAAAAAATAGAATGAATCTTTGATTATTTCGTAGCATTGGTCTTTCCCTGATCCACATCTTTGTGTATGTACTGTGTGGCTCCGTAAGTTCTCTTATGTTGAGCATGGCCAATTGAATTGATCATTTTCCTTGTGGTTAATTCAATATAATTGAGATTTTTGGATACAAATTCATGTTTCATGTGATTTGTTAATGTCCAAAGAAATCCTTCTTTTCTTGTATAAGTAAGGTCGCTCTTGTTGTTCTCTCGGGAATGACATTTTATGGGGGAGAGTTCTTAATTGAACTTGTGCTTGCCAAATCTTTGTGGGGAGTGCGTCTGTGGAATATTGTAGGGGTTATCTTGTATCTTTATAAACTACTTGATGAATGCATTTAGTATCGGCTATTTGATGACATCTAAACAAGTTGGTATGTTGTTCTATTTTGGTCATGAAGTATCTCTATGAAAATTTCATGAGGATCCCACTAGTTTCGTACCTTTGCCAATTTTTATTGACAAAAATGGGGAGAATTAATGTGTAGTTCACACTACAAATACATATGGTTTACGGACCATTATGTAAAAGGGGAGTGGTTTTCATATTGAGATGAAGTATTGAATAAGGGGGAGTGATACATATCAACATAGTATTGTTGTCAAAGTTGTGATACAATTGGACTTTGATGTTGTATAATGATACTATGACATTGTATAACAATGATTGAAAGCAATTATTTTCTCATTGTTATAGATACGGATCTTCAACAACAATGATGTTGATTTGAATACATTTGGAATAATTGGAGTACTTGGAAGTGACGAAGATTTCGAGTAATGTTGAAGAACCAAGGAGACCAAGCATTTGGATGAGAAGCTACAAAGTTTATTTTTTTGTAATACATATATATTGATAGTTTTGTCACTAAAATTGACAAAAGGGGAGATTGTTAGAGCACTGCTCGGTCGAACTGGCAAGCGTTGCTATCTAAAGCTTGTTTGTCAATGTTAGTGATCAAAACTATAATTCTTGATTTCTAGTCTACTTAAAGTAATGTCTCAGACTAGGATAGATTGTTTAGTTGAGCATTAGACTTCACGGCGGTCATTAATTGAAGACGAAGAACTACTAAGGAGAGCTTGTGGAACTTCATCAACACAAGGTATTTGGAGACTAAAACTCATTTATCGCTTGGAAAGTCTATTTCGAATCTATCTCCTATATTGAGAAAAAAGTCGTATTACTATAGTTATCGATTATGCACATTTGAGATTTCGACCTGAGTTTAACTTGCTTATGTATTGGTAAGCTTTCTCTTCAACCAACTTCATCTTATAATCTTGACGAAAGTCAAAAGATGAGCATGTGAAAATTGCCGAGTAACATCTTACATGGTTTGTGTGATACAATCATTTGATGTAGACTTGGAATGTTTCGTTATGATTATTTTAATAACTTGAAAATGCTTTGATGCTAATAGTGTGTGAAAACGGCTATTTTCATCCTCTAAGAAAGTTTCAATAATTCAAATAATAGTTTAGAACACTTAACCAATATTGGATTATAAACATGTTGTGCACTCTTTCATATGTGTGATCCATGTCCGGGAACCGTAGTATGCATACCCGTATATGTACCTGTTGGTTTGAGAAGTTCGGGAACCTAAGTGCGCGTACCCGTATGCATACTGGCGTAGGTTTGTGACCGGAAAATTCTGCTGGGTTTGGAGGTATGCATACCCGTTCGTATACTGACGAAAAACAAACTTGGTCCGGCTATTTCAAGTATGCGTACACCTTTGCTTACTTGAATGGTTAAAGTTCTAAAATCGGTTGTGACATGAACAAATACATTTATATAATAAGGAATGCATTCTTTGCAAACCGTGTCTATAATGTACATAAATTGATTTGAGTGAATCAAACTAATTTTGCTTCAATTGTGTTCTTGTATACTTCTATGAGAATATAGCAATTGAAAAAACTCTTTAACTACTTTCATTTGAGTTAGTTATGGTTAAGATGAATAATGTTGATATGAGAGTGTTCATATAGCTAACCTTGGTTAACTACTGTTGATCCAACATGGTGTACATGTTTAGGTAGGATTACATAAATCTAAATGAGGGTACATTTCATTTGTGTATAACAAGCTAAGTTCGATCTAACGGTTGAAAGATATTAGCTTGGGTTTAATCAGGTTTTCATCTAACGATGACTATTAAATGCTTTGTTACCAAGGTAACTTAGATTGCAAACCCTGATTTGAAAACTATATAAAGGAGAACTCTAGCAACAAGGAAACCCAATCCCCACACCTCTTGGGTGATATTAGTTGCGACTAGAGTCGATTCTCCTTTAACCTTAAGTTTTTCACGAAACCATATATGTTAACGACTTGAAGACTTCCTTGGGATTGTGAAGCCAGACCCAACTATTTTCTCTGTAGTTGCGTGTTCTGATCTTGCCATGTTTTATCGTATTGAATACTATCTTCTCTAAAATTTGCTCGAGATTGATTCTCCGATAGGCAAGATAAGAAGTAGTCACAAACATCTTCGTCTCATCATTTGTGATTCCATAATATCTTGTTTCGCTACCATATAATTAAGATTATTGTGGGATGATTGATAATACTAGGCTGTTCTTCGAGAATATAAGTCCGGTTTATCAATTGGTTCTTGTGCACCTTGATTTATCAAAAGACGGAACAAAACTCGTAGGCATTTCTGTGGGAAACAGATTTATCTATTCAAATAGACTTTTCTGTATGAGACGGATTTGTTTATCAAGTCTTCGACTTTGGTTCGTAGCAACTCTTAGTTG
The DNA here is from genome assembly GCA_023531295.1 of Papaver armeniacum. Taxonomy (NCBI): domain Eukaryota; kingdom Viridiplantae; phylum Streptophyta; class Magnoliopsida; order Ranunculales; family Papaveraceae; genus Papaver; species Papaver armeniacum. Next base: position 983,122 of record JAJJWW010017191.1, read on the forward strand.
TGGGTTGGATCATCTAAGGAAATCAAGTGTGTAGTATCTTGCTGGGATCAGAGGCGTAAGGATCAAAACTATACCTTGAATCAGTGTGAGATTGATTAGGGTTCAATTACATTACATTCCAGTCCAAAGTTCATTGGTAGTAGGCTAGTGTCTGTATCAGTTTAATACAGTGTGGTGTTCAAAACTAGACTAGGTCCCGGGGTTTTTCTGCATTTGCGGTTTTCCTCGTTAACAAAATTCTGGTGTCTGTGTTATTTCTTTTCCGCGTTATATTTTGTTATATAATAGAAATATCACAGGTTGTGCGTTGAATCGATAACATGCCTTAAACACGATTTTCAATTTTTCATCATGAGTTCAAACGACATCAAGCTTATCCTTGTTCACCTGGCTTCAAACTTGTCACAATAACCATCAAAATATTGGGAAAATTTATTTTTAGTCCTCTTCTCCTTCTTTTCGCAACTTTGCAAACTCTTTATGAAAACATCTAACTTATCTTCATATCCTCTCTCCCTCTCACCTTGCTCTTATACCATGTTAAAAATCGATCAAGAGAGAGGAGAGCATAAACGCGGAAGCATTAAAGTCTACATTGATAATAATTCGGTGTATCTTTCTCATTGATTCTTTGAGCTATTTATACAATCACAAGACTTGGTTCTCAAGACACAAAACTTGGTTCTCAAGACATTCAATATTCCTAATATAACTCTCATAACTTAAAATACGAATCTTCTAAATATACACTCTCCTATATTATTTCCTAATGGAACCTTTGAAGGTGGAAGAGAAGGAACAAATCCACAAGAAGCAGAGGCTATAGGAGTGCTCCAGGCAGCTATCTGGGCTAAGGATATTAGAAATTTCAGCATAGAAGGAGACTGTGAAAGCATTTTCAACTACTTTCATGGACATAATTCAGAGATACCTTGGAGCGCAAAGCCTTGTTTAGATGAAGTAACCAGGATAGCTAATCTTTGTAACTTTCTTTTTTTTGGGTTTCCTCTTTGTTCCTAGACTAGGAAATCAAACTGCAGATGTTTTAGCAAAGTTTGTAAAGCCTTTAAACAATGTTTTAGATTTGGAGAATACCCCTCCAATTTGCATTTTACAATAATTATCCATAAATATATCTAATATTGGGAGACATGACCCCAGATTAGATAGCTTTACTTCCTTTCACTACGCCAGATTTGAGGATATTTGACAGGGGGCTTTCAGGGAATTTGATAAGAAAGCCCTGTCGTTTCATTTTTGATAGACTTTGCTGTCAAACTCATATTATGTACATGGGCCCCGGTTGGACTTTTATTATTGACGTGGGTCAATTTTAGAACTCGAACATAATTTCATTTCAGATTATTTTATTCCCCAATTTTTATTCTTCTTTTTGCTCTGCAGTTCAACACACAAGGGGCGATCACTCTTCTCTATCAAGTACTCTGAAGATTACATCATTGAGAGTTATCTGAATGATAAGTATAATATATTCTTGTCATTTTAATTTGATCGCAACTCTTGATTTCTCGATTTCGGAATCTAATTTCATAAAAAATACGCTCCAAAAAAACCTAAATCGTGTTATTTCAATTCGAATTTCTTTCTTATTGATAATAAGATCTCGTATCTGCAACAATCTAATCATTATCATCGTTTTGAATTAAAAACTTCGAATTCAACTATTTTTTTTCGCAATTTTTCCCATTTAATCTTTGCAATTCTTATCCTCGATTAAAAATCAAATTTAAGTTTGTAATCAACATGTATTAATATTCATTACCCATCAAACAATAAGAATTTTTGACCTAATTAGAAAAGTTTGGTATAACTCAAGTGAAAATTATGATTATTAATGATGAATTGATTGTTTCGTTTATTAGGTTGTTTATATGGATCACCCGGGACCTGAACTGTTACATTATTGGTTACATAGAAGCTACTCCCCACTTCTCCGAGACCTGATAAACCTTTGACTTATATCATTGTTGGTGCATGTAACTATTTCATTCCTTACTATTCTTGTGTTTGTTTGTAACGTTTAATCTACTCATATTGTTTTTCCAATATGTTTATACTTGTGTGTTGTCTTTACATTTGTGTCAATGAAATTTTATGGGTAGTGTATAAGATAAACATTTTAGACTACTTTCATTCATTAATGGAACATTGTTTAGGTGGCTGCTCCGGCTTGGATGGATACTGATGGACCTTGTTTTTTTTTATGCTGCTTGCAGCTTCCAGATATAAATGTTACTTCAGAGGTCTGCAAAAGAATAAAAGATGTTGAGAACATCAAAGATTTCTACTGAGAAGGTATATATATTTATTCTGTCATGTGGAGCATCTTAAGTGTCTTCTTAGGTGAATTACCATGCCATTGCACATTATAAGGTACTTACCCCAAGTAACTAGAATTACAATATAACAATGAGAAGTACACAACATAGATCAGAGGTTTCTTTTATTGGTGTTTCAATGTTGTTCGCAGTTCTGATTATTTATGTTTGTGCTTGATCATTTCTTGACAGCCTTGAGGGTATGCATTACGATGTTTCTCTCATTTATATTTAGTTTGTACATTAGGTTGAAGTTTTGTTTCAGATTTGTAGGTTTATTATAATGATAGTCATGTTTGAATAGGTAAATCAGATATGGCACTAAAGGGAAATGGGATTGCTGCAGAATATCTGGCGTCGACTGAAACTTTTGAAGTCAGGGAAAAGGTAACTGATTTTTCTGTTTTTATATGTCGAACACTAGAGAATACATGTCTTAGTAGATTAAACTGAAAACATAAATATTCCGACTTCTCTATTGTGATTTTGTCATTAGATTCATGAAGACCTGAACTCTGCAGAGCCGTCATTGAGCTTAATATGATGTTCTAGTTTTTTTATGTTACACCAGAACTGATAGCAACACAAGGGATTATGTCAAAGCCGACAAAGCTGTATTCGAGAGATTTATTGAATCTAATTTCCATAGATGAGGTAAGTATTTTCTGGATGTAATATCTTTGCATTGCTTCATAATTCTGAAGAAATTATCTTAATTGCAGGCCGAAATTCTTTGTGGATTTCTTGGTTATTTCTGTGATTATGCAAAGAAAATGCGCTTAATTATTTGTGGATCTTGGTTATTTCTTGGTGTAGATGTGGAGGCCATGAAGAAGGAAGCTCGCAGTGTAAAAGTCTTCTTACGGAGATTTTTTCTTCAATAGCACTTGCCTATAGTTTCACTGAGTTCGCAGTAAACCATACCAGTAACATTTTTTTTTGTATTCTAATAATCACTTAGGGTAGTAGCCTTTATTTTTATTTTATTTTTATTTTTTATTTTCTTTTAATTGATGTCGTCTTCTTGGATGTTGGTTGGACAAGGAATTCATATGAGATTGAACTTTTACAATATATGTCAATCTATTTTGAAGTTAAAAGTGTTCTTAACTCTTCATGTTACTTTTATTTAAAATTGAAGCAATATAATAAATTATTTTGTAATATAATTATTAAAAAAATTATATATTGGATGATAATTCAATTTTGGAGTAATTGACAGGTGATGCCTGTCATTTATTATTGACACGCAAAGACTGTAGTTTATTGCTGTTGATTATTGACAATAGGTCACCATCAATTAGTGTTTTTGACACCTATAAATATGACAGGTCATCCGACAGGCGAGGTCTGTCAATAATCTCTATTATTGACAAACATGGCCAGTCAAAAAAGGTGACTTTTGTCATAGTGTTTGTACCGGCTCATTTTGAGTCTTAATCTTCTATGAAATATCTTATTCACAAAAAAAAAAAAAAAAAAAAAAAAAAAACATTTGTTTTTAATAATTTATTTTTTCCTGGTAGTTTAAGATTATTTTTTCCACATAGTTTAAGAAGTTTGAGATTATGGTATCATTGTTATAAAACTTGTGGAAGAAATAACCATGATTTATATGGGATGATCAGCTCTACTAGGGGCTGATACCAGTCCATCGATCCAATGGTCAGGATCGCCAGGATCTTTTTGTCGTATATGTACTGGTATCATCAACCCTTAGTAGAGCTGGTATCATCCCATATAAATCATGGAAATAACTGAGCTTTGTACTTACATCTTTATCCATGAGTATCATTTCGTTGGAACCGTTTTTTGGGGACCATGGTTTTTTTGGGGGACCATGGTTTTATTTTGGGTAAGACATTGGAAGTAAATCTAGGTCACCCCTTATCTAGATATTTATATTAATGCCTAAATTACCCTCCTGATTAATTTTGGGTAATGATTAGTTAGTGTTAATAATAGGTAGTGTAATGATTAAATTAAAGATAATTAGTGAGATTAAAAAATCAGATGTTTTTTTTTTTTAAAAAAAGAAGTAAATTATTGAGAGAGTAAAGTAAGAGAAGATGAAGAAGGAAAACATGAAAAACGATGGATTTTACGAACCACAACCGGAGGAAGAGTATTTGGGTACCCAAGTATGCTTCAAACTTAGATAATGTTGTTTAATTTGCTTCAAATTTTCAAAAAAATGTAAATTTTTAGAGTAGATTTGGGCTTGTTCGGTTACCTTATGTGAAGAACAGGTTACCGAACTCATTTGAAAGTGTAGTTTGGTTACTTTTTCCAAACACGCAGGTTACCGAACTCCTCTTTAATGGAGGTTTTTAGTCGCTCGGTTAACAGATATGTTACCGAACTTTGTTTATAGGATTTACAGAGTAGTGTTCGGTTGGTTCGCAAACTTTAACCCAACATCATATCTAACCGAACTCCACATGTATGCAACTGGTGAAGAGTTCGGTTTGTCAAGATTTTTTGCGAACAAACCGAACATAGTGGGACAAGTTCGGTTAAATTGAAACTCAACATAGTAGGCAAAATAGCACAGTTCGGTTACATTGGAATTTTTTTTTCTTTTTGTAATATGGGTAGAGTTCGGTTAGTAGATAGTTTCAAAAAATTTTGCGAACCAACCGAATAGAGTAGGAAAAGTCCGTTTAAATCATAACTCAACATAGTGGGAAAAATAACACAGTTCGGTTACATCGGATTTTTTTTTTTGTTTTTTTGTATTATGGGTAGAGTTCGGTTACTAACTAGTTTTAGATTTTTTTGCGAACCAACCGAACAGAGTGGGAAAAGTTCGGTTGAATGAGAACTCAACATAGTGGGACAAATATCACAGTTCGGTTACATTGGAAATTTTTTTCTTTTTGTAATATGGGTAGAGTTCGGTTACTAGATAGTTTTAGAAATTTTTGCGAACCAACCAAACTCGCAGTTCGGTAACCTAATTTTAAATCTTATTGAACCGCATTGTTCTTCGTGTTCTTCCTTTCAAGAAGTTCGGTTAAGAAACTAGGGTTTTTGTGAAACGCGTCCTAACCGAACAACGCACTGTAACTTCCATATGAACCCTATTTTGATGATTTCTATTCAATTAAAAGTAATGGGGTTTTGATGATTTCTGATTTGCTAGATGTGCTAAATCGGGACCTTTTCCAGGGAGTCTTGGGGTTTTCTTTTGAAGAACCATTCTTCTACTCGATTTGGGGAAGAAGAGAAGAACAAGAGAACAATTTTCTCCTCAAAATATTTTTTTTTGTGCGTAAGGGGAAAATTAGTAATCTCGTGATTTTAGGACATCCCTTAACATTGTAGGGTAGGTGGCCGAATAAGACCATGGTCCCCAAAAAAACCATAGTCCCTAAAAAATGGTTCTTTCGTTGTTGAAATCGGTTCGAATGTTGCTGTCCCTGTAGGCCCAGGATCTCATGATTCTAGCTTTCATTTTCCTTAAAACAGATACCATTAGTAATTTTTCAAAAAAAAGAAAATAAAATACCATTAGTAATTTCTTTGAAGCGCAGGTTGGTAGCCATTTGTCTTGTACAAATCAATTGAACCCACCAATTAGCGGTCACCTAATTATTGGATAACAATAGTCTGGATGAAATCTACAAAGCGACGAAAAATATTCACGAATAAAACATTCCTCATTTAGGAGCAACAAAATAAAAAATGAAAATAACAACAACAACGGTGGAATTGTAAACTCACTTTCTTACAGAGCAGTAGTAACTTGATCAGTTCCCGTGAATACTAATTTAGGAAGTATACCGAAAATAGGGAGAGAAGCAAAGACCACCTTGAAATATAAGCTCCTTTCCCGTATATTGTTCAATTCCCCTTTTTGAGAAACCTATAATTGGAGTTCAATTCAAAACAAAAAAAGATTTTAATAACCTTACCATGTTATGCGTACAACAGAGGTAAACAAACAAAAGAATGTACCAATTGAGTGAACACTGATGATTACACTTCTAATTGAAAGGAAGTTTTTTTTTTTATCTATCTTTTTTTTATTTATCTGTTAACAGTTAAGAATTTCATGAAAATCCATCAAACATGTAATGAAACCCTAGAAATAAAATCCACGCCTTAATAGGAAGAGTGGTTGAATAAGGAGCAATCCTCACCGAAATCCTATGCTTTGGGTTTTCCTACCGATCCAGTCTACTTTTCATTCGACCTATATAAAAGGACAGGTGAGTCTATCCGTTTCTATTTGTTAAGTTTTGAAATCTTTTTTCCAAGTTTACCCCTCAAGTAAAGTTAGATACCAACCATAGTTAGGATTTATTTGGGTTTCTGAGGTTTACCCGGATAGGAAAGATAAGAAATGGATAGTAGTTTAGAGAGATGTAGTTTACAGAGTTATATCCCGATTCTTCCATTTCTTTTTCAGTTTCTCTGTTCCAGTTTTCTCCTCCCTCTTCTTCCTCATATGTAACTATGTAGAGATTCAGAGACGGATGGACATGAATTCATCAAATCCAGACGGTATAGGTATGCATCTCTATTTAATTTTTGCATTTCCATTATTAGATTAGAACAATTTTGGAACCATAGTTAGGTTTTATAGTTGGGTTAGGAGAAGTGGGTGGGTTTGAGAAACCGATCGGAATAAGAGTAATGTGTAGAGATGTTTCTGGCCATGTTTTTTATCTCAATTCAAAGTTCTATACCGATTGTTTTTTTTCTCTCAATTTGGGTTAGGAGAAGTGGGTGGGTTAAACACCCTCCGGAGTAAAAATTGATGGATAATGCGACATTCAGTTATTTGTTCTCGACCAGAGTTGAGTTTTAATTTCATTCATTCCAAACCCTAATCATATTGTACACGTATGAGTAACTTAATTTTTTTAAAACCTCAATTCACCTATTTTGTGTAATTTAGTTATGTTTGTTTAACTTTAATTAAGCTATAAGAGATCCAAAACACTAAATTAGATTATAAATTTGTATTTGTAATTTTAGAAGTAGGTGAGTAAATGTGTACAGTCAGTGGGTAATGAAGATAGATTATGTTAAGCTCCTTCAAGGAAGACTCAAATTCCAAATTAACAGTATTGGTAATTTAACAATTGCTTTTGTTTTGTCAGGTAAGGTTTTAAACTAATTTGGGGATTTTTATTTAGGTTTTTTTTTTTGCTTGTGCTTGTTTTAATGAGTTTAATGTTTTATTGACCTGATTCTTTGGTACTTTTGTTTCTTTTTTTTAAGGATAGGACTTCGTCTAAATCAAAGTATAATTGCAACAAAAGTATAAGTTGTGAAGTTGCATATGAGAATGTTTATTGTTAGTTGTATTGAGTTTTAGTTTTTTTTTTTCTTTTATTGGTTGCTTAATCTCTAACTTATTGTTGTAGCCGAAACCCAAAAATGGAGAATGGTGTGGATAAGAAGGGAAAATCCTTGATTGATAATCCATACTTGAACATATTTCACAGATGACCCACTCTCTGAAAATATTGCGAAACAATGGAAAGCAAATGAGGCAGAGGCTGTCGAAACAGGTAGGGTTGAGATTATCTTTATGAGTTATGCTCCTTTCATATTTCATTGATATCACATAACCAACAAAGTACTAGAACTTGTGGATGTATTATTGATACAAAAAAGATGAAACAGTGGAACTTTGTTCATATTTTTTTTCCTTTTTAAAAACTTTTTGCAAGAGCTTAGAGATTATTTGATCATGAAAATAACTAAGTATTCTTTTTGAATGGCATGACAAGTTTAGATGAATTTTCTTGCTGCATTTCCCTTTCTAACTCATCTTGTTGTGTCCTTGCGGCAAAGGAATGGACGAACCTATATGCCAGTGGAGCTTGATGGGATGTTAACCACCATCCAGATAACATTTTCTATAATGGTGTAAGCCTAGATGATGTCCAATATTTTTCATATCATACTTGGACAACCAGTACTCATTATCCTTTGGCGATCCCTAGCTCCCGTTCTCCTTGGTAAGATAAAATTATGTTTCTTATTTGAATTGTTGGTATTATAGATAAGTAAATAATCCACTTTGGGAAAGAAAACAAAGTTGTATTACCAAACAAATCCCCCTTTAGTTGCGGGCCTTTATGAAATGTGAGCGTGTCCATGGCATCACTAACTGAACTATCATTCAACTGGTAAGGTTTCATTATTGTCATGATCACAGACATCTTCTTTATCTACAGGAGTATCTACTCAAAGAAAGTTGTAATTATATTATCTTTTAACTTGTATGATTATCTTGTAAGCGTGAATCATACTTACACCAGAGTTGTGATTATATTCTCATTATATTCTCTGTCTAGGGAGGGGACCAACACCAGAGTCCCTATGTCAAGTAATGCTCCGTGTAGGTGATCTTGACCATGCACAAAATAGTAGCAAGATGGATAGGTACTGGGACTCGGGATTTCACTGCCTTTCATATACATGGTTTTTATAAATTAATCCTTGACATTTATAGCTCCAAACACAAGAAATATTAACTCTATTCTTTGCCAAAGTAGATTTCATAAAACATCAATTGTAAATTACAAGCATAGTGTATCAAAAGCACCTAAGACTAAGCATACACTATCAAACAAGATAACAATTGATTAATAAAAATCATAAATCATTTAAAATCGGTGCAAAAAGTAAATAAGGAATTATTTAAATTACCCAAGGATGAAATACAGCTTCCTCCGTCGCCCCAGTGATGGGTTTAGCTCCTCATCATGGAAACACGCTCAAAATATAATTTCATTGCTCAAAGTGTTTACAAATGATGAAAATGAGAGAAATTTATTAAAACAATGATTTTCTTTTCTCTCCAAAACTCCCCTGTTTGAGTTCAAGTTCATGTTGCGGCCAATTTCTTTGATTCGATCACCATGCCATAAATTACTATGAGAACATAACGTAAGGTTTATACTCGAGTATATATTTTTTTGCCCTTTTTTGCACTGTCTAAAAATGGTTACACTATTCCCCCCAAATCTGCAGGATTTTGGCATGGAACTACTAAAGAAAAGAGATAATCCAAAGTACAAGGTAACTTGAGATCCAAATCTATCCACTTAGGAAAAGAGATAATCCATGCTTTCAAAATGATTAATGCATGTATCGTCTTATTTCCTGACTGATCAATACTTTCAGTGTGACCAAAAGATGTTAAATTATTATTTTTGATTGCCTTCTAGGTTCTCTAACATGTTTAGGGTGGCATAAAATTGCCTTATACATGTTCATGTTTAGATGCATTTCCGTTTGATAATTTAGAATGATAATATACTAATCCTGATGATTTTGAAGCTATTAACCAAGTTGTTTCATTTGTTCATCATCAGCTAACTTGTCTTCTTTGGTTTCTCTCCTGTTTAAGATTAATTGTTCTTTCTTTCTGTCTTTCCTATAACTTAGATTTACACTTATGTAATTCATTGTACACTTCAGGTAGGTGCTACATGGTGCTATTTTCACGTCATTATTGGTCTGATATTCTATTTTTCTGATGATTTCAGTATACCCAGTTTTTCAGTCGGTCCTGAAAATACATTGGGTACCTCTTTTACAAAGTCGCATAATATAAACTAGGTAATGATTTAACAACGTCACATAATAAATTGGGCATCTGTTTCATACGGTCGCACAATATAAATTGGGTATCTTTTTAACAGCTCGCATAATATAAACCTTTTGAACATGGTCGAAAAAAATTACTTGGGTACCTCTCTAGCAAGGTCAGTTTAATATAAGGGACTCTGCATCAGAACGTGAAACATTTAAATGAGATGCTGATTATGAAATTTGTAAGAATAAGCTAATACTACCCCAAGGAATAAGGTCTCACGGAGGTAAGAACTGAGTCACTTGTTTTACACGATAGAGACCAAGATTTTTTATTTGTTATTATGCATTTGATTGCCAATATTTGGCCTCACCATACTGATTATCGCTGCTGCCCTTGTCTACATTTTAATAATTTACATCAAATTTGCGTACTAAAATGTTTTATCCCCTATTGAATTGTGTCTCACTCCATTTAACTTGTTTTGTTTTTCCACAGAGTATGAAGCGAGCTTGAGGCAGTAAGCTTGGGAAGAGATTACGGATAGGAGGTTGAGCAAAAGTTGATATTATTGCTTCTATCTCTTATATGTATATATCCCGGGTTTGGTGGTTAGTTAGATTTTACATGTCTGATTATTTCTCGTCGTTATTAAATGTACTTCCCATGTTTTCGTTGGGTGTGGTTACTGTTTTTCATTTGCGACATAATGATATTGTCTATTTAAAATGTACTACCCATGGAAGGGTTGAGGTCTGCCTAAAATGAAAAAATTATGATTTTGATGTTTAGTTAGTCATTTTTTTCTTAGTACTTTCTTGTACAGTACCAGATTTTGTGAATCCATTCCTTTTCTTTTTGAAATGTACATACTTGGTGTAGTTGGTAATAAATATTGGTTTCCAGGACATGCAATATTGATTTGGAAGACTTGTCCAAAGAAGAGGAGATACCTCTACCCATTTCAGCGGATTCCGATGCACGGGTATGGATTGTTTTGCTCTACCCATTTCAGTTGTGGTAGAGTTAACTATTTAGAGGAATAAAATGTATTTTGAGTGCCAACCAGCTTGACCGATTTCACTCAATCCGTCAATATTGATTGACTGAAACCTTGTCCCTCTATAAGGTTTGACTCAAACCTTTGTATTTGTTTGAGGATTGCTCTTGAATAAGAGATCAAGAGTAATACCTTATAAGAGATTGTACGTGGAGCCTAATTACTTCAACTTGTAGAAATCAAAACACAGACAAATATTATTGAGAAGATTAGAGGAACAAGTTGAGAATAACAACTTGGTCCTTTCACGCTATTTTTTTTTTATTATCAGTTAGTCCTTTCACGCTATTCTACTCATATATTTCCCGGAAAATGGATCATTTATCCAAAAAATTTAAAAACATGGTTCAAATGGACGAGTAAAAATTATTATGGGTGAAATGGACACAAAAAAATAACAAGGATGAAACTGGATTCATCCTGGCTTAAAATTAAAAAATAGCGAGGATGAAAGTGGATGCCACCTGTTGTAAATTAAAAATAAGAAAAAAATTTGAAAATGGGTAGGATGAAACTGGTTACATCCTGGCTATTTTTATATTTTTTTCCATTTAAACAGTATCAAAATCTAAATGTCTTTTTCACCCAGGAATTATTGATTTGGTCTTTTTAACCAGTTTTATGTATATTTTCTATATCTCCGATGTATGTGTTTTGATCTTGGTAGAATAGTAGAATCAAAAGGCAATACGTGGAGCCTGGCAGCGTGGTAGTTGTTTAGTCGATTTTCGGTAGGCATTGTGGAGGTGTAAATAAAGTATAAAAATAAAATTATTGTTTACATGTGTAGGGCCATAATCCATATCAGATTTTGGTAGGCTCGAATGAAGGGGATTGCCTATGGTGCCCACGGAATCAAGAAATAAAATTTAATTAATAAAAGATGGATTGCCTGGTCCCATATTTTAGTTGATAAAATCCCTGTTTGACTTCCATCTGTTGCATGATTGGCTAACCCGTCAGCCGCTTGATTTCCTTCCCTGTACTTGTGCTGAATTGTCGCCTGCGGGATTTGTAAAAATTTGATTTTTATTTCTTCTATCATTCCCAATATGTGCCAAGGTGGTGGGGTAGAGGAAGTGACGAATCGCAGAAGGTTCTCTGAATCGGTTTCAAAGAGAACTCTTGGCCATTATCTTTCTATTGTTGTTCTTGATGCTAATAGCAGAATCCAGGTTTCTGCAGTTAATGCAGTTGTGATTCCTAATGGTTGATCTAAAGCCATTAAAATGCGTGCGTCAGAATCTCTGCATATGATTCCTGCCCCCGCAAATCCCTGGTGACCACTGGCTGCTCCATCTGTATTAATCTTAATCCAATTGATGTATGTGATGGACCATCCTATCGATATTGTTGATATTCTTTTGTCTCTCATTGGATGGTTAAATAACGGTGCATCTCCTGGTACGATTGGTGGTGAAGAGTGTAGTGCCCCGTAGAATTCTTGTTGTAGTTTTTGTGCCCATGCTAGGATTTCTTCTGAAGTTGTTTGCTTTTGTTGGTATATTAGGTTATTTCTAGCTAGCCATAAGGTCCACAATAGAAAACAAAAAGAGGAGATTACATAAGTTGACGCAGGTTGTTGTAGGATATGTGAAATGGTCGTCTGAGGCGTAATGGTGAAAGTAGGGGGAGGATTGGAGTTTGATGCAATTGATAGTTGAGTAGTTAAGGTGTTCCAAGAGGTAGTTGTCGTTGGACAATGAAGAGGTGACTGGCTAATTATGGATCAGTGTTGCATCTGGGACATATGTATGAGTTGGTCAAATGGATGTGATATAAGAGTGAGCAGGTTGGTAATCCTTCATTTATGGCTTTCCACAAGAAAAGCCGAATTTTTGGTGGACATGGTAAAGTCCATAAGAATTTGGTGGGTGGTAGAGGTGTGTGAGTTGGTTGATCATGGGTTAGACATTTGTATCCCGATGAGGTGGTGTACTTTCCAGATTTTGAGTGTGGTCAGATAATTTTGTCCCGAGGGGCATCTTGGGGTAGGTGGAGGTTCATTATTTTTTGGGTTATGGTATTGGGAAGGGAGATTAATTTTTCGTGATTCCAGAAGTGAAAAATTGGGTCTATGATATCTGCTACCATTCGGATTTGGTAACATTGTGATTGGTGTAGGTTTGTTAGGTGTGGAATCCAATTGGCTTCTATCGGAGTTGATCATCCATTTCCAATAAGATGGAATATCAAATGTTGCATGGTAGGGACAATTGCTACTAGTTGTCTCCATTAAGGACTAGATGAGGATGGTATGGAGTTAATGCCATGTAGAATTGGTTGATGGTTGAGATATTTTGCACTGAAGAGACTTCCACAGATAGAGTTGGGTTGTTCATGTAGATTCCAGATTCTCTTCATGAGTAGTGCCTTATTATGATCACTGCTCTTCCTTATTCCCAATCCTCCTTCGCATATTGGTTTTGTTACTTTATCCCATCCTATAGGGTGAAGTTTTTTAATGGTTGAGTCATGTCCCCAGAAAAAATTCCTGGAGATACGATTTATTTGTTTATGAATATTGCTGGGAAGATTTTGTGTTTGCATAATGTGGTTTGATGTGGGAATTAGGGAAGTTTTGAAGAGAATGAGTCTTCCGGCTGGAGTTAAGCATTTTCCTTTGCTTTTCAGGCTAATCTTTGTAATAGGGGAGCGAAGGTTTGGATGGATGTCCTTCCTTGTTTGAATTGGTTTGGATGGATGTCCTTCCTTGTTTGAATTGTTGAAGTTCGTTTACTTTGGTCGGGTCTAGGTTTGGGTGATGAATGATTACTGATTTAGAAGTATTAATTGTCTTCCCCGCATATGTGCTATAGGATTGCAGTAGGGTTTTAAGGTGTTGGTTACTCTGATTGGAAGCTTTATATGTGATTAATAATTCGTCCGCATACATTAAATGAATAATGGGTGGTGCTTTTTTCAAGGGTTGTATCTAGATTTAATTGTGTTTGTATATTTAGTCATTGCCTTCCTAATTAATTGAGATTTTATTTATGAGGTGGCAAATGGAATTAGGTGAATATTATGTTTTGATTTGATATGCTTGGCCGACCTGAAAAATATTTTACCGGAAAAACTAAAATGAATAAGTTCAATGACGAAGAACTGAGTTCTAATTAATCCACATAAATGAATAATAATTTATTAATCTTTTCATGACAATACAATTTTCTGGGGTAATTCTTAGCGATAAATGTCATAGTTTTTTCATGAACCTTGTTCGCAATACTCTGTAACAAATGAGAGTGAACGATCCATAACATCATACAAAATCCTTTTATTGGTTTGTTGCATTGATCCTAAAATAAAATGCGGCATACCAAGTCCAGTAGTATTCCGTCGGAAAAAAGCTAAACAAGCAATTCGACCACCGCTTGCCATATAGAAATTAGATTTATAATCTGAAATAACATAATCTGCCTGTTGAAAATGAAGTGTTATAGAAGGATAATTAGAAGTATCAAATCTTCCCAGTATACGGAAACAAACATCAAAATGGTGTAGGGATCCAATATATTCAATTCCAAGTTCGTTAAAATGTGCCTTCACCAAATATGCAATTTTGTCAAAATGATCTTTATATATCATGGATAATGGAGTACCAGAATCAATGATAGTACCTCCTCCCCCCTTAATATTAATCTTGAAAGTACCTCTTGGAAATCTTACTCTTTTGGTACCTACACTGATATCTTCTAAATTTAAATAATAGAGTGGTGTCTGAAACCAAGGCACAACTATGGGTGTTTTAAGTACTCGTTGACCTACACCTCCAATTATCGCGTCTGCACCGAACCTTAAATACGTACTGGGTCCCTCAATATTCCAGTCAAACGTCTGGAAGCAGTGGGAAAATTTACCTTGGCCGACAGCGCCTAACTGGTTCAGAAAAGACCATTGTCCTAATCCTAAACCAAGTATTCCCGCAATAAGATCAGGTTTTCCATGCAAATGATTATTGCCAAAAACATTTTCAAAATTCTCTTGGAGAAAACCACAACCTATGTGTAGTTTAATACTCTGAAGGCCACCAGTATCAGACCCTAAAGTGAATTTTTCTTTAGCAATAATACCAGATGTAATTGATCCAGGTGCATATCTTGTTAAGTAGGTGCATTGGCCATCAACATTGCATTTATCTCCACTGCAAAAAGGATGTGTATTACAAGGTACAGGACGATATGTAGTTGATGAACTCCAAGGATAAAGTGGATTATCTTGATTGAAAGCTTTAGTGGCACCTTCACATTGAAGCCACGACTGATCACTACCTGAATCAATCATCAAATAGTAATTCATATACGATTGTCGTTTACCAGGAAACGTGCCCAAACCAATCGCTGCAACATAAAACATTATTGATTCATAAACTACAGGCAAACGTGCAACTTCAGGTTCCATGGAGGGCGTTGCATTTCTCTGGAGTAATATTTGTGACTCGATGTAACGTACTTGAGCTTTGGATTGTTCTATGAGCCTTTGAAGCCTTTCATCTCTTGTTAAATGGTCGCCTGGATATAAAGGTGATTCTTTGGAATCTCTGTGAATCATCTTTATACTAAACCCTTTCTTTGCATTCACTAAGGTGATTGAGATTAATAGTACTGAAATATAAACAATTGTCAGAAGGAAATTGAAAGAAGGTTTACCCATTCTTTTTAGTTAAAATGAATTTGATGGACATAATTATATATGAGATTTGAACTCGAATTTATAGCAAATGCATTCAGAAAACCAATTCTTATTATCTTTTATTCAGATTTTTTTTGAAGTAATAAAGAATCTTCTATTATCTTTTATTATTAATACATATTGAAGTAATAGAGAATCTTCTATTATTAATATGTATGGAAGCAATAGAGAATCTTCTATTATTAATACGTATGGAAGTAATAGAGAATCTTCTATTAAGTACTATTTAAGACAAATGAACCATAGAAAAACAATACATATCAATTAATTCATCAATAATCGAAATGATCCATATATGAAATTAGTATCCTAGAAAAAGTCATGTATACAAGCCATAAAGCCAAAGAAAAAAATTACAAAATTGATGATTACATTTGAGCAAAAGTTTTTTTATTTTTATTTTTGTTAGAGGGAGAGCAAAAAGTGATTTGAGGAGAGCAAAAATCATTGCTGAGTCACTAACAAGATAGATTCTTCAAGTGAGTCAAATTTTATATTTTTTTTGGACCAAAAATACCCTTTATTTTTGTGTATATTGACGTACCGATTCAGCAAAACCCATGAGAATAAATTTTTTTTTTTATCATCAAGAACCGAAAACATGTCGATCAAAAAAGAGAATCAGCGAGGCTTTAAAACTAGAAATTTTATTTAACTATAGTAAAAAATGTATACTCCTATGTGGTTTAATTAATCTTGTCTGGCGTAACGGACTTGCAGAGAGATAGAGTGCCGTTGACGAGAAAGAAGACAAAAACTAAAAAGCCCAATATGAGATTGTTAAGAATAATCTCTAATTTCAGATTTTTTCTTTGTTCATGGTAATCATTATTTTCGATCCCTAGAGTGAGAAGCAGATAGATTATTGAGAAGTGAAACTCTTGTGTTGATTAAGAAGTTGAATATACACTCAACTCCATTCTCTAATCTAATATTAATTGTTTTAAAGAGACAAAATGTGGATTAATCAATTGAATCTCAGATAGTTGTCAAATTACAGATACTCTTTGTTCATTCCGCTGCTCAATCCAAGAGGACATCAAACACATTTTGCTGCATTGTCAGTTTACTAAAGGAATATGGGATTATTTCACCATCCCTATGGAGAAAGATTGGTCGCACAAGGATAACATTCAAAATAAGTTTAAGGAATGGCATTCTATCCATTGTAGAAGTTTAGCAAAAAAAAGGTGTGGTACATACTTCCTTTTGCAATCTGTTTTCCTTGTGGTGATAAAGAAATCTAAGAGTTATGGCGAAGAAGAGAGGCAGGAATAAAGACATGATCATAATTGAGATTAAAAGACTTCTCTTCCAATGGGGTTCATTACACTCATGGTTCCAGGGTATAACTTTTAGCGATTTTCTCATGAACTGGAAGGAAGTTCTAGATATTAGATATTGAGAACTATTTGTTCTAAATTATATGTAATGGGCTGGTTTGTCAGCTTTTTCTTTTTAATAAAACATTGTCCATTTTCTCTCAAAAAAGAATCTCAGATAGTTGTCGTCCTTGGGTTTAACAGCAGTGGAAGATAAGGAAGACAAAGCATTGATTTCGATCAACGGATCAAGCTTTGATGGTGTTTCTGATTGTTAAACCTTTTGTCCAGTTAACAGATA
Organism: Papaver armeniacum; assembly: GCA_023531295.1. Lineage (NCBI taxonomy): Eukaryota > Viridiplantae > Streptophyta > Magnoliopsida > Ranunculales > Papaveraceae > Papaver > Papaver armeniacum. The sequence goes on from JAJJWW010017191.1 coordinate 1,000,400, forward strand.
GGATTGTAGTCGTGTCACGTGTGAATAAGGGTATTCTAGTACGATTCAAAGAAAATTATTGGATCAACCTAGTTACCGATCCGACAACGATTTTCGCCGTCCTCGAACCACTTTTTGCTCTCCGTCTAAATTTTTTTTTTTTTTTTTTTGTAATAAAAACAAAAAGGAATAAACTATGTTTAACATCAGTGGAAGATAAGGAAGAAAAAGCATTTATTTGGATCAAGCTTTGATGGTGCGATTGTTAAATACGTAGGCGTGTGAAAAGATTTAGTCCGAGTCAAAGGTTTAGTCACCGATCCGACAACGATTTTCGCCCTCCTCGAACCACTTTTTGCTCTCCTTCTAAATCATTTTTTTTTTTTTGTAATAAAAAAAAAAGGAATAAACTATCTAGATGGATAATATGCTTTAAATACGTACAGTTTGAGTCCATAGTCCACGATGTAGAGGACTCACGCAGCCCTACACATGGAGGGGGTATAGTGAAGATAATAGTCCCATACTTCTTAACACTTTAGTTTAGATCCTAAACATAAGGGTCTTGTTTGGGAACTGGGATACTCCAACCCAGGTTAGGTTATCCCACACACACACAAAAAAAAAAAAAAGTTGAAAAGTGTTCCTTAACATTTTATTACAAGTTGGGATAAGGATAGGAAATCCATTGCTTGGTTTTCGGAGGCTAAAAGTTAGGTTTATGGTATTCTCCACTACGCGGTTTAAATTGTTTTAAGACTATTTTGCCATTTGCTCTTACTAGTTTACCTTGATATCCGATATACACATGCAAGTTGAGTTAAAACTGATCAATATCAAGGTTAATCTACTGCTGGATTGAATGTCAAACAAACACAAGTTGAGTTAATCCAAATATGGATAGGATTTTAGACAAACAACACTAAAACTGATCAATCTCAAGACTATCATAAATTAAATAAAAATGCATTATCCTAGACTATTTGTCTATGTTATTCCATTTCCAATCTCCCAAACACACCTAAGGTGTGGATCCACGTTGTTTATTACCAATTGGTTTTGAGTTGGAAGCCCACGCTTTTTTCATTGTATATTCATTAAAAATATAACTCTTTTGTTCTCTTTCTCATGGAGAAGGAAGCTATGCATTGGTTAGAAACTGACTATGAGCCCCGCAAAGTCATTGTCTCTTTTAATTTTATGGATGACAGACTCGATAAGATGCCCTTGCCGAGCTTTTTAGCTGAATATATGGTTGCGGGAAACAAATTTGTGTTCATTGGGAGGGTCTCTTTGCTTACATGGTTCTAAATGTTGCGGTGACATTGATGTATGGGAGATGGAGGAGTATGAAGGTACTTAACCTTGGGCTAAACTCGTCACCATTAACCAAGCAACTCTCTGTCAGTCCTTTGAATAGGTTATTCCTCTTCAATTTTTCAAGAATGACGAGGTTTTATTAGTGTATGATACAAATGTTGGTTTTCAATTGGATTTGTATGACCTAAAGCATGGAACCTCCACAAATATCAAGGCTCATGCTAACCGGATTTAGTATGCTGATACTAGCCTTGTCTATGTGGAGAGCCTTGTATCCCTTAACTCGGGTACTTACGTTGAGCTACCGGAAATAGAATACCCAATGAGGTATCTCTATGCACTTATTAACTTATGCCTCACAATATTACTTATAGCCTAACCGAATATATGTGTAAGATTAAACATGTAGCTTTCGTTATTTCATTACCAAAAAGTGCATACACTAATTAAAGCAGTTTTTCTTAGTTTCTAAAACTATACATTCTCCAATATAGCAAAATTTGTAGATAAAGAACAAACTTCTTAAATGATATGCAATTTTTTTTGCTTTGTTCATTCTTCCGGTGTTAGAAATTTTGAATAGATTAGGTTAGTTACAATTGTTAAATTGTGAAGGGTTGTCTCTACTAGTGAAACCCTTTCAATTTGAGTTGGAAACTTATCCCAATAGATGTAACTTTCCATGAAGGGACTCTTATAAGAGATGTGACTCTCCATGAAGAGACACTATGTCCTTTCCTAAGAGACACCAATCAAGTATATTGTGACGCCCCAACCTAATCACATGCTTAGCAAAAAAGGATTACAACCTAATTGAAGCATCAAACCTAGATTAGCGATTCTAAGAATCGCAATTACATGAAATACTAATAAAAAAACCCAAACTCTCTGATATTATACAAATGAAAAATCTCTCAGGTGATATGGATATATTAATGTGTTGTTTTACAAATAAATAAAGAATACATATATGAAAGATTCTCAACATCTCTAACAGCGCTAAAAGCTTTAATCTACGAAAACATATATCTTCACGCGCACCATTTCTTTTGATTACTGAAACTAAAGTGGGAACGAGTGAGCACATCATCCCGAAGGGTGCCCAGTGGAAAATATATATCTTTCAAGTAATCACTAATATTCTTCACAGTTCTAAAGAATGGTAACTAAACATGTCATCGTGCATAATATGAATAATAATGATTTCCCCAAATACCTCGCTATAATATTTCCTCATCTGGGTCTTAACGACATAAATTAGGTTATAAAATAAAAAGTAATAGTATTTCGCTATACGCGCTAGATAGCTATTATATGCACTTCCCGTGCTATGTATTGCCTCATCTAGGCTATAAGACTTAGCAAGGAGATTTGGCCAGACCACAGTCACTCCTCGCGAGGATTGCACTCAAACAGACATCAAATTATTCACTCAGCAATCAGCAAGCATCGTAATATATCATTCATGAAAGAATGTTATTCTAATTCCACTTCCTCAGGTATTGCGTACCATAATAACAATATCCGTGAAAGACCACCACCGGATGAATCTACAAAAGTGAAACTAGAACAACTAAGATATGTCATTCAGACCTCTCCAAACTCATTGGAGAAAGCGAAAGCAGAATAACTCCAGACTCGAATGATAGCGCCATCCACACAGAGTTCCCATACAAACCATGATTCAAGAACTACCATCATAAGTCCCGAAGGTTTTACAATCAAGCATAATATGCAAACGAATGGATTCTCACAAGAAATTGTAAAAGGTAATATTCCCCTATATACGTGTCAAAACAAAAAAAAAATATTCCCCTATATAACGATATTGCCTCATCTGGGCTATAATAAGCATAAAAATAGATATAACATTTGGAGAATCCACATAATGCATATTACACAACATACCCAATCATTTACACACAAATATGCTCATAAGAAGTAATGACTCATCATCCTGGCATTTGAAAAGGAACTTAATGATTACAAAAAGGTTACAAAGTTCCCACCTTTTTTGATGACAAGCCACACCTACCTTGAAATCCCAATCCACTGGTTCATCCTTTGAATCGATCGTTGTTAATAAACAGTAACTGTTAATCACACGAGTACTCTAAGAATTTAGCCAAAAGGCTCATACAAGGCTCATAACATAATCTTATACAAGTCTCTAATCATAGGTTAAGTAAGGTAACTAATGGTTCTAAGCCCATTCATAGATTTATACCTCTTCATTATCTATTTTTAACATAGCTAAGGTTTACTAATTCAATTAGATCTGGTTCTATATTCCATAAGAATAATCTTAAAAATATCTACAACTTTGTAGAAAGAACCAAAGGATAATTCGGACCATAAGGGTCCAATTCATGTTCAATGGGAAAACTGTCTCTAAATCCAAGTCCATCAAACCAGCCCATTAACAAAAGGTCTAGTGATCTGAGTCAACTAACGGTCAATAACAGTCTCTGTCAGGTCAGAAAGGTCATCTAACAGTCAACGTTCTAGTTAAGGTCAAGGTCCAGTCAAATCGGGTCAACTCAGTCAGGAGACCGATTCAGGCAGATAAAATGACTCAGGCGAGTCAGACTAGATTATTAATTGGCCAGGCTAAAACACAAGGCCCGAGCCATTATCTCATGCCACAAACTAATGCATTAAAAATACACAGACACACACAAATCATACTAATACTACATTCCTTCCTTGATTCATTCAATTGATTCTAAACACATCCCATATTCATCTAAACTTCAGATCATTTATAACTCAACACTACACCAATGAGAATTCACTTAAGATTCAAACCACCATAATCCGTGATTAACTATTTCGGATCAGCCACACCATACTATTAAGCCTCGACTAAAACTGCCAATTCAACTTATCCATGCAGTTTCATTATTACAACAATTCTATGTTCCATTTCCATTCTGCAGTTGCACTTCAACAAAGACTACCAGATATACCTCTTCATAGATTCTTCCCTGGCTAACATTCGTCTAGTTCCATATCATAAAAATATGATCTTCATAAGCATCACCAGTTCAACAACAGACCACCAACAACATCATCATGTACTCCCATTATCTCTGTTAAACCAAACTCAATTGCCCAGCTACATCGTAAACTGATGTGATTTTTATGTTGTTGTAGAACGTGGTAGTAAAAGTTCGTTCAACTCGGTCTTGTAAAGATTTGGTTTAAGAATTTAATAATAGAAAATATATACAAAAGGTTGTCACGGTATCGAGAGATGCTGAGACTCGGGATTCCACCATAAACTCATTCATGCGATTCATATATTTATTCCAAGCAATTATAGCTCAAATAAAATATTGACTTTGTTTCTTTGCCAAGGTAGACTTTTGAAAAGCAACGACTGTATATCTAAAGAATGGGATATCAAAAGACTTTACCTAAGTATAACCCATCAATTCAAATCACAACCATTCAATAAAAACCATAAAACAATTAATAATCCATGCAAAAAGTCATGAAAGAATCAAATATAATTACCACACGCATGAAATATGGCTTCCTCTGTCATCACAGTGTTGAGGTTTTTCTCCTCATGTTATTCACATGCTCAAATTAGTTGTTCATTGCTCAAATAGGTGAAAAAAAAGAGAAAACTAATAAAGGTGATAGCTTTAACGCTTATTTGTATTGTCGTTAGAAAACAATTGTTACAACGGGTGTTAAACTGTTACAGAGAAAAGATGACAAGCTTATGAAATATGTGATTTGTTAAACAGTGATACTTCTGTTGTGCTATTTAAATAAGACTGCCTCTGTTAGTCTGTTCTTCGTGTTCTTGAGAACGACACTTCTTTTACGTCGTCTGCAACTCTTACTTCTTCTTCTCTGCTGCTGCTGCAATTCTTCTCTGCAGCCTTGTTCTTAGCTCTGAAGCTACCCAAAACTCTCGACCCCATTTATGTGACCTCCTTCTTCTATTTGTAAACTCACAGGTCCCCTAAAACTCGAGTAAATCTCCGGTTTCTTTGAGTAAAAGTCTCGGCTTTTTCTTGCTTTTTCTGCTTCACCTTCACGCGCTGAATTACTCCAAACTTTCCATTTTGATGTGTACCCATCTTTGGAGAATCCTGACTCCACTTTCACATGGAACTTCCTTAAATAGTTTCTACAGAAAACCCGATATCTTCACATACCCTGTTTTACCAAGAATCGTTGGATATTCCCTTTTTATCGAGTCCAAAACATCTTCCTTCCCTGTTTAGTTATGACAGGCCCATACCAATCCAACTGCAACAGAAACTCCAACTAAAAATCAACCGAATCTCTCCCAAAGATTCACGCAGGTGACGGATAACTTCTCTTCCCCTGTTTAGCTTGATCTCGATGATACATCCCATTCAGTTCGTTACATCACCCATACCAGCCCTGTTAAGCCCAAACAGGTCCATTGAAACAAATTCTGGCGATTGAATCTCCCAAGAACAAGTTTAAAAATCGAACCCTAAGTTAAATTGTGCTGCAACAACGCCATTTTGTGAATTTGAATTTGGAAGTTGACCTCCCCCTATCCAGTTCTGGTGTGCAAATAGTAGTTGCCCTTTGGGTGCCCCTTAGTAATTTGGGTACCCCTTATCCATAGTGAGTGTCCGAATAGCATGTTTCCTCCGGGCGCTTTTACCAACTTTTCGAGCCGATTTTTCCAAAAATGTTTATTGGCCAAAAATACCTACACGCGCATAAAACACCATAATAACTACAAAAATAAGCACTATCAATATAAAGAATCGAGACAAATTAGACACAAAAATGCGTTTATCAAATACTATTTGCTAGTCCTCGAGCAAAAATAAAATTATAACTCACTGTCGCAGGCATCTTCGATTGCATTTAGCGTATGCAATAAGCCTTTAAACCCCTAGGTGGCCCTAGTGGCCGAGTTATAGTCTCGGGAGGGTTTACAAGAGGTATACCCACAAAACCTTTACACTCCAGACCCTAACTATCTACGCAGAACTTTTGAAGGCACTAAAGAATCTCCTTGGTTGGCATACTTATTGATTACGGGAGGAAGTACCACGATGCGAAATTCCAATTGTCTGTACACGAGTTTGCACTCAAGCATACTAAAATTCATATATAAGTCATGAGCTCTACTCGGATAATCGCACTATGGACATCAATATAAGGAGTCAAAACTAATCATATGGATAGATCAAGAAGATGGATATAGAGAAAAACATAGATGGTTTTGATGTTTACTAAGTGAACGGTGTTTCCCATATCTGTCCGAAGGCCTATGCCAAAATGAACCTATCCTAATGGACTGAGATACCGGTATGGACTAATATCAACACACTGGCATATACAAGGGAACCAGTGGTCGATAATCCTAACTCTAGGTCAACTCAACCGGCATATACAAGGGTTCCAGTGGTCGACTTTATTGAATTTATTCCAGTTGGTCTGATGGTCTGGTCTCACTTTTTTTTTCTCTTCTTTTTTTTTTCCAACTTTTTCAACCTTTTTTTTTTTTTTTTTTTGGTATCTCAATCACTCTAATTCACCCCACCATTGGTAACAACTTGATTCGTGAGCCCCACCTAATCACTTAGAGAAACATAATTTAAAAACAAAACAAAATAAAAACAGAAGTGAAAAGGACTCAACGAGATATGGTGAAACTATCATGTTATTTCTAACACCTAAGCTTTGTGCTTTTATGAATAGACTCTTTAGATGTTTCCATCTAATCATATTGGTTCCTCAACTCCTACAACCAAAATGCTTCCATACACTTAGATTGGTTAGTGTCATCCTTAATAAGCATAAATTTCTAGGCTCCGGAGTTTAATAATGCAACTAAAAGTTTCTCCCATACTCCCAAACTTAAATCTAACATTGTCCTCAATGTTCTAAAGATAAAATTAAAAGCATGAACAATGAGAAGTTGTTACCATTTGAAGCAAAAGAGATAAGGAAAGATATTACCGTGTCGCATGAATATTGGGTTACCTCCCAAGAAGTGCTAAGTTTAAAGTCTTCAGCCAGACTAAGAAAGGATTAGTCACCTTATAAAATCATAAAGTAATAGCCGAAATTTCTGTGGGTCATCAAAACCAAATAGAGCTATCAAAAATAAAAGGAATCTCCAACTTGCCAACAAAAGCACACCCTTGTCTAGTTTCCTGTTTAAGACAACTGCATCTAGCTATGGTTCAGGTTCAGGTTCTATAACTGGGTCCAAATAAAATATTTTCATGGGCTGGAATTCCTCAAAGCTAAGATCCGGTTCAGGTTCTAAAGTCTGTAAAAACTCAAATAAGAACTTAGAAGCACATAATAATAACCTAAATAATTGTGGATCCTTAAAGTCAATCAGTTTTGACTCACACAATTGACCACGATGAAACTGGTGGTCAATCATAAGAAAATTTGTCGATACTAATTTCCTAAAGTACTTAGACTCAGTCTCAAAACTTAATAATTGAAACATCTGAAACTTATACGTTCCCACAATTGGTTGAAAAATATTTGGTGGGAAAACAAAGTCAATCTAGGTATCGTAGCTTTGAATAAACCACATCAACCAGAGGATGGGTTTCTAACAACTGAACTTCCCTATGGACATTACTAGGTTCAGGAAAACGTGTATGAAGATAATCTTTTAAAATGGTTGAGGCACATATGTCAAGTCCCAAGCGAGGTACCTTTCTAAGAGTTAAAGCACATGGAGAATGATAATCACCCCCAAACTTAGAGTTTTTAGTGTCCCTAGAAAGACTAGTCACAACTTCCCTAATTTCTAGGTCATCAGATTCCTGAAAATGGTCAATTGATTCTTCTAAGTCGGGTTCATCCTCACTCATCTCTACGAGTTCATTTTCTTTGTCTAAGACTAATGTTTCTAAATCGCTAAACTCTAAAACAATATTCTAAGAAGAAACTCGTTCCTCTAAACCATAATCGGCTTCGTAATCATAAGGAAAAACTACATCGTCTAAAACGGTGGTATCTCTAGTCAAATCTTCGTTCTTTTGAACAGGTGAATAATTATTAAAATTATTTGGATTCGAACTAGAAATAATATTATCGCTGTTAAGCTCAATTGGAGTAACAAATTCCTGATCACTATGCCTACTTATTTCAAATTCTTCATCAACACTATCCTCATCATAATCATCATTATAATAACTTTAAAATGGTTGAACCTCATCTAAAGTAGTGTTACAAATTCTAACCTCGTCATCTTGATTATGTGAATAACTATCTTCATTTTCAAAGGTACTATTGGAAACACTATATTGGAAACACTATATTGGAAATTAAGACTATCTTGAGCAGTTCTTTCCTGGGCCTCTAACAACATTTTCTGAGTCGACTCACATGACTTCCTGATTTTATCTAGGAATGAATGTTCACACGTTGCATTGCTTTCGTCCACATCTAAGTTATTCATCTCAGCTGAACTACGTGTCGACTCAAGTAACTTATGTGATGACTCAGCTAACTTACGTGCGCATTCTAGTAGAGAGGAATTTTGCTCGTATGACCGGTGGGCGTATGGATAGTAATTGGGCTCACCTTGGTATGGACCATAACCTTCAAAAGGATGATGTTCCTAACCACTATTCACATTATGGTCAAAGTAGTAACGTCCATTTTGAAACTCAGTCAGATATTTGTTGTATTGGTTATTATTGTAATACCAGTTCGACATTCTATTGCAGGGGTGTGAGTTGTCACACAAAATAAAACCCACTGACAGGGGATTCGTGGGTGGATAGAGTCTTACCTCCCGTACTAGACGGGCGATGAACCGTTGAAGTCGACTCGGGCCACCGACTCTTATGTCAGTGTACGAACCGAGGGGCCGAGACAGTATCGTAACTGTCGTCCTTCCCTGCAAACTGTTTATATTTAATTTTTAACCCTTCCTTAGGGTTTAAAATAATAAAGTCCAAGTCCAAAAAAATAAAGTCCCAAAAAGTGTCCAAAAATAAAAAGAAAAATTACAAACATACAACCCTATTTACAGTTTCTAAATATAAAACAAAATAACTATATACAAAATCTTCTTCTTCACTCCTCTCAGATTCCTCTTTTCTTTCCTTCTTTGGCGATGCTTTCCTTTTATAGCACTTTTGTTTCCTTTTAGCTTCGCTCCAAATATGAAAAGAATCGAAAAATACCAAAGGCGTAAAAAAGAACAAAAATAATAAAAATAAAAATAAACCTAAAACAAATCTAAATACAAGTCCGCGTCGGCGGCGCCAAAAATTGATATGATTTTTATGTTGTTGTAGAAAGTGGTAGTAAAAGTTCGTTAAACTCGGGCTTGTAAAGATTTGGTTTCAGAATTTAATAATAGAAAATATATACAAAAGGTTGTCACGGTATCGAGAGATGCTGAGACTCGGGATTCCACCATAAACTCATTCATGCGATTCATATATTTATTCCAAACAATTATAGCTCAAATAAAATATTGACTCTGTTTCTTTGCCAAGGTAGATTTTTGAAAAGCAACGACTGTATATCTAAAGCATGGGATATCAAAAGACTTAACCTAAGTATAACCCATCAATTGAAATCACAACCATTCAATAAAAACCATAAAATAATTAATAATCCATGCAAAAAGTCATGAAAGAATTAAATATAATTACCACACGCATGAAATATGGCTTCCTCCGTCATCCCAGTGTTGGGGTTTATCTCCTCATGTTATTCACGTGCTCAAAATAGTTGTTCATAGCTCAAATAGGTGAAAAACAAGAGAAAACTAATAAAGGCAGCTTTAAATATTGTTACAAACAAATTGTTACAACGGGTGTTAAACTGTTACAGAAAAGATGACAACCTTATGAAATATGTGATCTGTTGAACAACGATACTTACGTTGTCTTTGTTTAAATAAGACCGCCTTTGTTAGTCTGTTCTTCGTGTTCTTGAGAACGACACTTCTTTTCTGTCGTCTGCAACTCTTCCTTCTTCTTCTTCTCTGTTGCTGCTGCAATTCTTCTCCGAAGCCTTGTTCTTAGCTCTGAAGCTACCCCAAACTCTCTAACCCATTTATGTGACCTCCTTATTCTATTTATACACTCACAGGTCCCCTAAAACTCGAGTAAATCTCCGGTTTCTTTGAGCAAAAGTCTCGGCTTTTTCTTGCTTTTTCTGCTTCACCTTCACGCGCTGAATTACTCCAAACTTTCCATTTTGATGTGTACCCATCTTTGGAGAATCCTGACTCCACTTTCAAACGGAACTTCCTTAAATAATTTCTATAGAAAACCCGATATCTTCACATACCCTGTTTTACCGAGAATCGTTGGATATTCCTTTTTTATCGAGTCCAAATCATCTTCCTTCCTTGTTTAGTTATGACAGGCCCATACCAATCCAACTGCAACAAAAACTCCAACTAAAACTCAACCGAATCTCTCTCAAAGATTCACGCAGGTGACGGATAACTTTTCTTCCCCTGTTTAGCTTGATCTCGATGATACAACCCATTTAGTTCGTTACATCACCCATACCAGCCCTGTTAAGCCCAAACAGGTCCATTGAAACAAATTCTGGCGATTGAATCTCCCAAGAACAGGTTTAAAAATCGAACCCTAAGTTAAACTGTGCTGCAACAACGCCATTTTGTGAATTTGAATTTGGAAGATGACCTCCCCCTATCCAGTTCTGGTGTGCAAATAGTAGTTGTCCTTTGGGTGCCCTGAGGGTGCCCCTTAGTAATTTGGGTACCCCTTATCCATAGTGAGAGTCCGAATAGCATGTGTCCTCCGGGCGCTTTTACCAACTTTTCTAGCCGATTTTTCCAAAAATGTTTATTGGCCAAAAATACCTACACGCGCATAAAACACCGTAATAAGTACAAAAATAAGCACTATCAATATAAAGAATCGAGACACATTAGACACAAAAATGTGTCTATCATAAACTCAACCTCAGTACAACACCTTCATTTGTAACTCAACTCATAACTCTAATTCCATTCATACACCACCAGACTGTCTCTTCCAACAAGATCACCATTTCTCATTTGCCTTTATTCATCTCAGTTCAACATGAATGCAGCTTCCTCCATTAGCTTCATTAGCTACAACTTTAACTTCAGTATAACTATACACAACCAAAACAGATTCTCCACTCTGCAACATGCATCATCATCTTTTATTCATTTGAGCCAGTTATTAGCAGTTTCTACATGAATCACCAACCATTCTTCGTAGTGAAACCCTTAAAGTTTCTTCATTTTCTTAACCAAAACATAACCCTAGTTCTTGGCTTGCAATAATAACCTAAACTTTCATAATTCTAGTAATTTAACCACACCCAATAACATCAACTCCTTATTTAACTCAAACCCCATCGAATTAACACAAATTCTTCGGCCAACAACAATCTCAATTTAATAGAAACCCTAATTTCCAAATTGATATACTAGGAACTAAAATTAAACCCTAAATAAACATCTACACCTCAATTAACAACGAATCCACCTAATAATCTATTAAAACATTTCAAATTCAAAGAACAATTTTAATTAATTTGAAACCCTAATTTAAATCTTTGTTTACCTTTTATGTTGGGTTTAATTTCACCAGATCAACCAAAAACTACCACCATCAATTAACCTTCGATCTCTACAAACTTTAAATCAACCTTAATCATGGGCGATTCTCAAAATCGTCAATGCAGACGAAGAACATGGAAGAAAGAAAGAGAAGAAGAATGAAGAAGAAGAAAGAGAAAGAAGAAGAGAAAATAGTTTTCTCTCACGAAAGGATTTGAGATAAGACCAATGAGTTTTAATGAAACACTTGCTCAGAAGGATAAGGGAAGCCAGGTCGGTCTAGTGTCAAAAAGATAATTTTTCCTTCCACATATCACTGATGATATCATCTTCTTCCGGTATCTGATTAACACGTTCGAGTAGTCCATCTCGCACAACTTTTAGACATCTATTCAACGGTACTGTTTTTGTATTTAGATCGTTGTTAGATTAATTTCTATTAGTTAAGGTTTATCTCTAATTAATCGAGTCATTAGCGGCTTAGTTGCATCTTGACTAGTCTATTTACATTGACAAGCTTGCGTATCCTTACATATATAAACCCCACTCATGTTTCATTCTTAACACAAGAAAATCACACACCAAAATCTGATTTTACTTGTATCCATTGTTGTCATAGTATTGAAAGATAAACACTAAATTTGGTTCATTGTTTTCTTGAGTTTGGAGTGTTTCTACTCGAAGAAGAAAGATCGTTGTACCTTAGGAGACGTTTCACAAGTAAGACCCATAGCACTTGAGTGGGGAGAATTTCGTCTTAAGGACATAGTATCTAATACTCGACTCGATTTATACATATATTCTTAGTCTTCTAATCTCTTTTATTATTCTTTGGTTTTTCGCATCTCGGATCAACGTCATTTGCATAAAAATGAGAATATTACCAAAATCCAATAACAAACATGATTTGTTTAGTTTTTATCTACTTAGTAGTTTCAGGCTTGGTGTTACTGAAAGAATTCAATTCTTTCTTTATATCTAAGGAAATAGGTTGCAATACTATAACAACTATCTGAAGTTTATTGATGTCATTTGCATGTATATTTTTTAACTTCAGTTTGTCCAATTATCGCTTTGCAAAACCAAATAGGGGTCGTTAATCCTTAATACAAATTGAAAGTGTCATGTTAATAGGAGGGAAAGATTGGATTTGAGGATGGATAAAAAGCAACAAAATTTTAGTCAATACATGGTCAAAGTCAATCTAGGTGATAAAGAGGAATTATTTTTTAAATGCCAAACCTACCTTCTATAAAGAAAATAATAACATGTGGATGGATAAAGCACCATTGAAGCTTGAGATTTTAAATTCAATATGAAATCCCTAAAAATCAAAATCATTATGCTATTGATATGATAACAAAGCATAATATTGTTTCAATCTTCGAAGAGAGTGGACACAAAGCTTAATTAGCACATTTGAAGTAAGCACTAGGTTTAGGCAGTTAAAAAAAGTCAAGGAGAGATAAGTGCAGAAAAGGGCAATTTTTCAGGCGACGTTGACTACAGTCAAGGGTTTTTGTTTCAGTGATTCCTTTAGATTTCTTCGTTGTTTTTGATTGTTTCTTTTGGATTTTCTTAATGATCGGTGTTGTTTGATTATGCTTTCTTTCTTCTGGTTTTAATTCCTTTTTTTTTTCTGGTACTAGTATGGATTCAAATTCTGGTGTAGGGTTAGGGTTTGGTAATCAATCTGGGTCTAGATTGAAGATTTCTGACTCTTCTATGGGGGATGGAGCTAGTGGTAGTGGTAAACCTATTAAAAGAAGTTGGGTTTCTATGCTCACGAATCATCAAGTGGATTCTTCTTCTCCTAAATCGATGGTTAGTCATGATTCTTGTGTGGTGAATGGTGAAAGGGTCATGATGGCAGATCTTGAGGAGTTTAATTCAGTTGTGATAAGTTGTGAGGATCTAGTTATTGGTTGTTTTGTGGGAAAGAGATTACCTTATATACTGGTTCAAAAAAATGTGAAACATATTTGGAAATTAAAAGGTGAGTTTCGTATGACTATCCATGGTAATTCTGTTTTTGTATTTGAGTTTTATTATCCCGAGGATAGAGTTCCATCCCTAGGACATGGGGTTTTTTTCATAGTTGATCAATTGTTTATGGTAAGAGCTTGGACTCCGCTCTTGGAAAGGGAGATGGCAGAAATGAAGACTATCCCCATATGGATGAATTTTTACAATGTGCCTATTCATATGTGGAATGCTAAGGGTTTCAGTTTAATTGCTAGCTTTATTGGTACTCCAATCATGTCTGATAAGAGTACTCTATCTAGACAGAGAATGAATTATGTTAGAGTTTGTTTTAAGATAGATATTAATTATGCTTATCCTTCTTAAGTGCCTCTCATAGTGGGTGGAAGGCGTATTACTATCCATGTGGAATACCCATGGAAGTCTCCAAGATGTGCTCATTGTGGTATTTTTGGTCATACTTTTGAGAAATGCAGTGTGAAGCCTAAAGTTGTGGTTTTGCTTGAACCAGTGAAACAATAGGGTGAGGTTAGTAAACAAGTTTGGAGGAAGAAATCTACTAAAAGAAATAAGGATTTTATTGTAGAGGAGGTATTTGATATGGAGGTAGTGGAGGAAATGGTTATGGAAACAAATATTCCTCAAGTTGGTTTGGTTAGGGAGAAAGTTATGCATTTCTCTAAGGATAATGTAAGCAATAATAGTGGCCATAAGAATTTAGTAGAACTTACTGTTCAAATAACAAACAAATTTTTTGTGCTAAATCCTGAAGGGGCTGGAGAAGAAGAGAACAGTGTTCTTTAAGAGATTACTATTGGTCATGCTTGTAATTCCAATATTCTGGTTAATGAGCATCAAAATCCTGTAGGGGACCGGATGATGATTCACGGGTAGGAGTTAGACCTCACTTTATTCAAAAACCAATTGGACTTGTGAATCCCAAGAGTTTGAAGGTTTCAGACCATAAAAAGTCTGGGAAGGTAGTAGGAAGGTGACTCCCCCCAATATTCAAGATTTTTAAAGTGGGATGTTGGAACACCAAGGGGTTGAATGACCCTCTAAAACAAAATGAGGCTAGTAATGTTATTAGTAATAATAATTTATCTTTAGTAGGATTAGTAGAAACTCATTTTCAAGTCAATAACAGTAGTAAAATAAAGAAGAGGGTTTGCCCTACCTGGAAATTTTTCGACAATTATTTTCATAGTCCTTTTGGAAGAATTTGGGTAGGATGGAACCTTGAAATTATGCAGGTGTCTCTTATTCAACTTTCGCTCAAGCTATTTTCTTGGATATTGTTTTGCCTCATAATAAATCTTGTGTGTTTACCTTTGTGTATGGTGACAATGATGGGATTGTTATAAGATCTTTGTGGGCTGATTTCATATCTTTTTATTGTTCTAATAAGAAGCCTTGGATGATTCTTGGTGACCTTAATGGTATTTTGGAACCTAAGGATAGAATTAGTAAGGTTGAGGTGACTTCTTCTCATTTTTTGATTTCTTAGATTGTAACCAAAAGGCTCAGATCATTGATTTGACTTATACTAGTTGCTTTTATACTTCGAGTAACTTACAATAGGGTGAAGCTTGAGTTATGGGCAAGTTTGATATATTTTTGGTTAATTTAGAGTGGATTGATCAGGTTCAGGACCCTGTGGTTTATTTTATTCCTCCTTGTGTGTTTGATAATAGTCCAAGTGTCGTCACTTGTTTCGAAGGTAGAGATCATGGTCCTCCTTCCTTCGGGTTTTGTAATTTTCTTGTTGATGATGAGGATTTCTTAAAGGTTGTTGATTCTGTTTGGAAAGAACTAGTTAAAGGTAATCCTATGATTGTTCTTATTACTAAGCTAAAGAAAACCAAGAAGAGATTAAGTGAGTGGAGAAAAGCTAAATTTTCTAGGTTGTCTAAGATAATTGTTGACGCTAAGAAGGTTATGCTAAGTATGCAATCTTCTCTTCAATAAAGACCTTTGTGTGTTGAAGCTGCTATACATGAAAGACAAGTTGTTCAATTATATGTTAAACTGTCTAGGTGTGATGAGTCTTTGGCTCAATAAAAAGTCTAAAGTTAAGTGGATGGAAGCTAGTGACTCAAATGTGAAATTCTTTTATAATTCCATTAGCAAAACAAGGTCAAGAAATAATATTTTGGTGCTTCATGCTAGGTCTGGTAATAAATTGGAGGATGATAAGTCCATTGCTAAGGAATGTGCGGATTTCTATGAAGACCTTTTCAACTCTAATGAGATTGATATTGATTCTGATAACATATTTGAGTCCTTGAAGTTTGAAAATTTGCTTAAGAAAAATGATTGTGATCATCTTATGAAGCCTGTCACTAGGGATGATAAGTCCATTGAAGTAGTATGGGATCTTTTTTTTATTCATTTAAGCAAATATCCTGGGCCTGATGGCTTCTCCAGCTACTTATTTAAGAAATCTTGGTCAATTTTAGGGGATAATTTTTTTGCGGCTATCCTTAATGTTTTTTTTCAAAAAGGGAAATTGCTGAAGGAGGTAAATAGTACTTTTCTTATTTTGGTTTCCAAGTGTGATAACCCTGCCACTACAAGTTATTTTAGGCCTATTGCTTGTTGCAATGTTATTTATAAATATATCACTAAGATTCTATCCAATAAGCTTATGGTTATGATGAGAGGTCTCATTAGCTCAAATCAATCAGCTTTCATTTCTTGTAGGTCTATTCAGGACAATATAATGCTAGATCATGAATTAGTCACGAATTACCATAGACCTAAAGGTGCTCCTAGGTGTGCTTTGAACTTGGATTTGAAAAAGGATTATGATTTAGTTAGATGGGAAGCCGTGTTTAAAGCTATATCTAGGTTTGGTTTTCCTGCTGGTTTTATCCATTGGGTGAAGCTTTGTATCTCTTCTGCTAAATTTTCTTTAATGGTCAATGGATCCCCTTATGGGTTTTTTTTTGGTGCTAAGACAGGTTTGAGAAAGGGTAGCCCTTTATCACCTTATTTATTTGTTATTGTTATGGAGGTTTTTAGCGCTCTCTTGCAGAACCAAGTTATGCAGGGTACCTTTGAGTTACATCCTAAATGCAAGTCCACTAAGCTAACATATCTGTGTGTTTGCTGATGAATTCTTATTTTTTTCAAAGGTTCTTTGAAGGCTACTCAGGTTATTAAGGATATTCTTCATAATTTTAAATTTGTTCAAGTCTTGTTGTAAGTGTGCAAAAATCCTCTTTGTGTCACTCTTGGATTCAGGAGGTGGAAGTGAGATTGATTTTACGGTATATTGGTTGTGCTGAAGGGGTTCTTCCAATGAGATATTTGGGGGTACCTCTTATATCTACTAGCTTATCTTATGCAGACTGCCCCCCTCTTCTTACCAAGATTATCAAGAGAATAAAGTCATGGAAAGAAAGATTCTCGGCTTATTCTGGTAGATTGCTTCTTATCAAAGCCGTTCTCCGTGGTATGGTGTATTTTTGGTTCTCTTGTTTTGTGCTATCTAAGGATAGAATTAGTAAGGCTGAGGTGACTACTTCTCATTTTTTGATTTCTTTGATTGTACCCAAAAGGCTCGGATCATTAATTTGACTTATACTAGTTGCTTTTATACTTTGAGTAACTTACAATAGGGTGAAGCTAGGGTGATGGGGAAGTTTGATATAGTTTTGATTAATTTAGAGTTGATTGATTTGTTTCAGGACTCTGTGGATTATTTTCTTCCTCCTGGTGTGTTTGATAATAGTCCAAGTGTCGTCACTTGTTTCGAAGGTAGAGATCATGGTCCTCCGTCCTTCAGGTTTTGTAATTTTCTTGCTGATGATGAGGATTTATTGAAGGTTGTTGATTCTGTTTGGAAAGAACCAGTTAAAGGTAATCCTATGATTGTTCTTGTTACTAAGCTAAAGAAAACCAAGAAGAGATTAAGTGAGTGGAGAAAAGCTAAATTTTCTAGGTTTTCTAAGCTAATTGTTGAGGCTAAGAAGGTTATGCTAAGTCTGCAATCTTCTCTTCAAGAAAGACCTTTGTGTGTTGAAAATGCTATACATGAAAGACAAGTTGTTCAATATTATGTTAAACTGTCTAGGTATGATGAGTCTTTGGCTTAACAAAAGTCTAAAGTTAAGTGGATGGAAGATGTTGACTCAAATGTGAAATTCTTTTATAATTCCATTAGCGAAAGAAGATCAAGAAATAATATTTTGGTGCTTCATGCTAGGTCTGGTGATAAATTGGAGGATGATAAGTCCATTTCTAAGGAATGTGCGGATTCTTATGAATACCTTTTCAACTATGATGAGATTGATATTGATTCTGATAACATATTTGAGTCCTTGAAGTTTGAGAATTTGCTTAAGAAAAATGATTGTGATCAACTTATGAAGCCTGTCACTAGGGATGAAGCAGTATGGGATCTTTCTTATATTTATTCTAGAAAATATCCTGGGCCTGATAGCTTCTCCATCTACTTCTTTAAGAAAGCTTGGTCAATTGTAGGGGATAATTTTGTTGCGGCTATCCTTAATGTTTTTTTTTAAAAAGGGAAATTGCTGAAGGAGGTAAATAGTACTTTGCTTATTTTGGTTTCCGAGTGTGATAACCCTGCCACTACAAGTGATTTTAGGCCTATTGCTTGTTGCAATGTTATTTATAAATGTATCACTAAGATTCTATCCAATAGGCTTAAGGTTATGATGAGAGGTCTCATTAGCTCAAATCAATCAGCTTTCATTTCTGGTAGGTCTATTCAGGACAATATAATGCTAGCTCATGAATTAGTCACGAATTACCATAGACCTAAAGGTGCTCCCAGGTGTGCTTTGAAGGTGGATTTGAAAAAGGATTATGATTCAATTAGATGGGAAGTCGTGTTTAAAGCTATGTCTAGGTTTGGTTTTCCTACTGTTTTTATCCATTGGGTGAAGCTTTGTATCTCTTCTGCTAAATTTTATATAATGGTCAATGGATCCCCTTGTGGGTTTTTTTGGTGCTAGGACAGGTTTGAGACAGGGCTTAACTTTATCACCTTATTTATTTGTTATTGTTATGGAGGTTTTTAGTGCTCTCTTGCAGAACCAAGTTATGCAGGGTACCTTTGAGTTTCTTCCTAAATGCAAGTCCACTAAGCTAACATATATGTGTGTTTGCTGATGATGTTGTTATTTTTCTCAAAGGTTCTTTGAAGGCTACTCAAGTTATTAAGGATATTCTTCATAATTTTAAAATTTGTTATGGTCTTGTTGTAAGTGTGCAAAAATCCTCTTTGTATCACTCTGGGATTCAGGAGGTGGAAGTGAGATTGATTTTACAGTGTATTGGTTGTGCTGAAAGGGTTCTTCCAGTGACATAGTTGGTGGTACCTCTTATATCTACTAGCTTATCTTATGCAGACTGCCCCCCTCTTCTTACCAAGATTATCAAGAGAATAAAGTCATGGAAAGAAAGATTCTCGGCTTATCCTGGTAGATTGATTATTATCAAAGCCGTTATATGTGGTATGGTGTATTTTTGGTTCTCTTGTTTTGTGCTATCTAAGGATAGAATTAGTAAGGCTGAGGTAACTGCTTCTCATTTTCTGATTTCTTTGATTGTACCCAAAAGGCTCAGATCATTAATTTGACTTATACTAGTTGCTTTTATACTTTGAGTAACTTACAATAGGGTGAAGCTAGGGTGATGGGGAAGTTTGATATAGTTTTGGTTAATTTAGAGTTGATTGATCAGTTTCAGGATTCTGTGGATTATTTTCTTCCTCCTGGTGTGTTTGATAATAGTCCAAGTGTCGTCACTTGTTTCGAAGGTAGAGATCATGGTCCTCCGTCCTTCAGGTTTTGTAATTTTCTTGCTGATGATAAGGATTTCTTGAAGGTTGTTGATTCTGTTTGGAAAGAACCAGTTAAAGGTAATCCTATGATTGTTCTTGTTACTAAGCTAAAGAAAACCAAGAAGAGATTAAGTGAGTGGAGAAAAGCTAAATTTTCTAGGTTGTCTAAGCTAACTGTTGAGGCTAAGAAGGTTATGCTAAGTCTGCAATCTTCTCTTCAAGAAAGACCTTTGTGTGTTGAAAATGCTATACATGAAAGACAAGTTGTTCAATATTATGTTAAACTGTCTAGGTATGATGAGTCTTTGGCTCAACAAAAGTCTAAAGTTAAGTGGATGGAATCTGGTGACTCAAATGTGAAATTCTTTTATAATTCCATTAGCGAAAAAAGATCAAGAAATAATATTTTGGTGCTTCATGCTAGGTCTGGTGATAAATTGGAGGATGATAAGTCCATTTCTAAGGAATGTGCGGATTTTTATGAAGACCTTTTCAACTATGATGGGATTGATATTGATTCTGATAACATATTTGAGTCCTTGAAGTTTGAGAATTTGCTTAAGAAAAATGATTGTGATCAGCTTATGAAGCCTGTCACTAGGTATGAAGCAGTATGGGGTCTTTCTTATATTTATTCTGGCAAATATCCTAGTCCTGATGGCTTCTCCATCTACTTCTTTAAGAAAGCTTGGTCAATTGTAGGGGATAATTTTGTTGCGGCTATCCTTAATGTTTTTTTTTAAAAGGGAAATTGCTGAAGGAGGTAAATAGTACTTTGCTTATTTTGGTTTCCGAGTGTGATAACCCTGCCACTACAAGTGATTTTAGGCCTATTGCTTGTTGCAATGTTATTTATAAATGTATCACTAAGATTCTATCCAATAGGCTTAAGGTTATGATGAGAGGTCTCATTAGCTCAAATCAATCAGCTTTCATTTCTGGTAGGTCTATTCAGGACAATATAATGCTAGCTCATGAATTAGTCACGAATTACCATAGACCTAAAGGTGCTCCCAGGTGTGCTTTGAAGGTGGATTTGAAAAAGGATTATGATTCAATTAGATGGGAAGTCGTGTTTAAAGCTATGTCTAGGTTTGGTTTTCCTACTGTTTTTATCCATTGGGTGAAGCTTTGTATCTCTTCTGCTAAATTGTTTTTATCCATTGGGTGAAGCTTTGTATCTCTTCTGCTAAATTTTCTATAATGGTCAATGGATCCCCTTGTGGGTTTTTTTTGGTGCTAAGACAGGTTTGAGACAGGGTTGCCATTTATCACCTTATTTATTTGTTATTGTTATGGAGGTTTTTAGTGCTCTCTTGCAGAACCAAGTTATGCAGGGTACCTTTGAGTTTGTTCCTAAATGCAAGTCCACTAAGCTAACATATATGTGTGTTTGCTGATGATGTTGTTATTTTTCTTAAAGGTTCTTTGAAGGCTACTCAAGTTATTAAGGATATTCTTCATAATTTTAAAATTTGTTCTGGTCTTGTTGTAAGTGTGCAAAAATCCTCTTTGTATCACTCTGGGATTCAGGAGGTGGAAGTGAGATTGATTTTACAGTGTATTGGTTGTGCTGAAAGGGTTCTTCCAGTGAGATAGTTGGTGGTACCTCTTATATCTACTAGCTTATCTTATGCAGAATGCCTCCCTTTTCTTACAAAGAGAATAAAGTCATGGAAAGAAAGATTTTTGGCTTATCCTGGTAGATTGCTTATTATCAAAGTCGTTCTCCTTGGTATGGTGTATTTTTGGTTCTCTTGTTTTGTGCTGCCTAAGAGGGTTTTTAAAGAGCTGAATAACATTTTTAAGAGGTTTATATGGGATGGTATTGAGGTTAGGAAAAAGTATAATCTATCAGCTGGATGCAAATTTGTACTTCTTATGAGGAAAGGGGGGGTTAAGAATCTTGAATTCAAAAATATCTCTGCTAATGTTAGGAACATCTGGGAGATAGTGTCTGGAAAGGACACCATTTGTACAAATTGGGCTAAAGAGAATATCATTAAATCTAAGGACTTTTAGAGCATGGAAGTACCTCAAGACAGTTCTTGGAGTATAGAGATTTGGAAAACAAAATTATGGGCACTATTCTGGGAAATGGCAGGGATACTAGTCTCTTGTTAGGCTTCTGACACCCTAATGGTAGACTTTGTGATTGGCTAGATGTACAAGACATTAATAGTTTTGTGAATCAGGGCCATCACCTTGTTTCTGAATTCATACTAGGTGATGAATGAGCTTTTCCTAGTGGTGAAGGAGTTGTTGAGGAGATAATGCACTCTGTGTTGAAGTTGACTCTAATGAAACTGACAAGATAATCTGGACTGCCAGCAAGTTTGGTGAGTTCTCTATGAAGGAAAATTATTTGGCTTTAGTTCCTAAGGGTCCTGAAATTAGTTGGCATAAATTGGTTTGGTTTAAGGGTCTTATTCTCAGACACTCTTTCATTGGTTGGCTAGCTATGCATAGGAGACTTAAAACAAGGAAAAGGCTTCTGCAATGGAGTATCACTGATAAGGCTCACTGCTTATTATGTATGAAGACTATTGAGGATGAGGATCATCTTTTTTGTAGCTGTAGTTTCTCCTCCACTATTTGGCAGGGAATTGTTCTTAAGCTTGGTTATTATAGGAACTGTTCTCTCTCCCGGGAGCATGAGTTAAAGTGGTGCTGTGATAACTTTAGAGGTAAGGGTGATGTGAACACTATAAAGAAATTTCTCTCAATAGTTTCATTTATCACATCTGGAAAGAAAGGAATAAAAGACTGCATTCTGCACAATCTAGCTCTTTGAATTCTGTTAGCTTTAGGATTGTTGCTGATGTTAGATTGAAGGTGGAGGCTCATGGTCTATCAAATGTTGATACTGATATCTTGAGGTGTTTGTTAAACCGATGGAATGTTTCTTGTCAGCTGATTAAGAAAAGAGTCATTCCTTGTACTTGGAAATTCCCCTCTAATGATGAAGTTATGATCAACATAGATGGTTCAAAAAGAGATGATTCATGGGTCTTTGGTGCCATTGTTAGGAATGATGTTGCTATTGGAGGGTTTGGGCCTGAAACTGTGCTCACTACTGAACTGCTGGGTGTTGAATTGGGTCTTAAGCTAGCTCTCATGAAGCAGATGCCTTTACTTCATATTGGTACGAATTCAATGGAAGTGTTTAATTTGTTTAATAGCAAGGAACCTAAACCTATATGGAGTGTGATGCACTTGTGGAGGCGTATTGATAGATTGAGGAGGCAATTTAGAAGACTTCGGGTGAGTCACATTTACAGAGAAACTAACAGTGTTGCTGATACTCTTAAAGATATGCATCCTAAGGACGGTTTTATTGACTTGGATTTGGGAACCTTCACTAATGAGCTGCGGACTATTATTGCTGAGGACAAGAGTTTGAAAATGTATTTTCGTAGTTAGGTTGTTTTTTTTTCTTTTTTTTTTTTTTCAGGTTTTGTTTTTCCTTTTTGTTTGTAGGTTGGGGTCTCCTTAACCCCGCGGAATGCCTCAAAACCAAAAGAATAAAAAAATAATAAAAAAAATAAATTAACACATTATGAACGACGGATGGATCATTCCCATTGAAGCATATTGATTCTAGGTTAACGGGAGATATAACATCTGAATCATAAAAATAAAAAGTGCAGGTCCAAGATGATGAAATTTTTTGGATGAGAATTGAATGGCTTTTCATGATCACAGTAGTGGTGTGAACTCTTTGATGAGGTTCCGTACGTTCATGATTTATGACAATTGATTGTCACTTCCATCCTTGTGCATTATCTTGGAATTTTAAGGAAGAAGATGAACTTTGATTTTTATTATTTGATAGTGAGAAAAAGGATAGGTTTGACATTTCATCTATTTTCCAAGAAGTCAATCCCTCCTACAATATTAATTCCCGTCTCATAATTCTTCCCTCCTCAAATCCATTTTTCCACTCCTATTAACAAAACTCAATTGAAACTATTAAGCCTAGTTTGGTAATTCTATGTGTTTTTGAAAAGTGCTTTTTGTTGTCTTTGTGATATGCGTTCTTTGTTGTATTTGTGAAAATAAAGTGGCATAATGTTTGGTAAATTATAATTTAAAAAGAGCTGTGAAATTAACAAACTATACATTTTGTTTGGTAAATTGGTATTTTAAAGTGCTGATGATGTAGCTAATGACGAAAACAAACATGTTTTAGTTTTAAATACACTGTAACTGTAATAAGTTATATTTTTACTTTTAATATATTTAATAAAATATAAGTAGCATTTATTTTTATTATTTATTTATTTTATTTATTATTAGTATAATATTTTTATTTTCTTATAATTATTTCTATAATCTAAAAAAGAATTTTATGATTATGGTTCGCTTCAAAACAATTATTATAATTATTTATTATTTTAAAATAATAAATAATAGAACAAAATTGAATTTAGAAATGTAATGATAATTGTACAATATTCTTGGATAAATTTGGAACACGCAATTGGGGGATATAGGTACATGACAAAATAGGGATCCAAATAGCAAAGCTGAGTCACCCCTTATGTAATTATTTTTTTAATTCCTAATCTAGCCCTCACTAATCATGTTTAGTGATTAATAATAATTAGTAAAAATCTTAAGTATTTGGGGGATAGATTAGTGTGTGTTTTTATTTTAATTTGTGTGAGTGAGGAGTAGAAGGAGAGAAAAAAAATTTTGAGTGGAATTTTTTTTTTTGAAAATGGAAGATGATTGTGATGAGAGAATTGCAGCAGCTGAATCTTTAGATCAACTATAACAACAATCATATCTTCAATCTTCGGTGTATGATAACAACTCACAATTGGAGTTATATGATGAACCAACACCCTTGGATCATGATTTCCGTGACCATGAAGTGTTTTATGAAGAACCAACCCAAGAAAGTAAACATGTTTAACATACAAGCAACCCCAACACATAGGTCATGCTTCAAAGAGGTCGAAAATTTGATTTTTCTTTTTGAAACCGCCATTTTTTTGTCTGAAATAGCTTAGTACCGACATGCTCGTTGTATGAATACGACGCCGGAACTAATGCCACCGGCGAGGTATTCATACTCCTTTCCATGCCGGTACAAGATATCCCCCATTTTAAAAACTTTGCCGGCGTGGTATTCAAACCAACTATGCATGCCGGTATGCAGTTATGCTTTTTAACTACCACCAAATATTCCATGGAATATTAAAACCGGCATGGTTCACTCCTAACTGACCATGCCGATACTACCAGAAAAGCATCCAGGAGTTTAAGATTTTTGAACTCCAATACCGGCGTGGTATACAAAATATCGGGAACTCCAATACCGGCGTGGTTCACTCCTACAGACCATGCCGTGAGCTAGTTCCGGCATACATGTATAATAAATTTTCATGCCGGGTTAAAGTGTTGGCATACATAAATAAATGTCGAGGATGTCGGTATAGTATAGGAATGTTCCTGGATAACTAAACACCACTACCGGCATTTACATAAATATATGTATAGGATGCCGGTACAACCTTGAAAATTCCTGAAAACTTAACATGACTACCGGCATACCTGCATAACAAGAAGCAATGCCGGGTTCAAGTACCATCCTGCAAAATAAAATGTCGAAGATGCCGGAAGAAATTCTAAAATTCCTGGATACCAAAACTAGAGTTCCGGCATGAATTCAAAAATACAGTTTATGCCGGTACAACTCACTAAACCCTATTGTTTTCTGTATATTAGAATTTAAATACCGGTGTGGTCTTCAACCTAGATTGAGTGCCAATACCTATTTACGGTGTGGTATTCATACTAAATCGAATGCCGAGACTTCTGCCGGCGTGGTATTCATCCTATATCGCATGACGGTTTTCAACTACCGGTGCGGTATTCATACTAAATTGAATGCCGGAACTTCAGAAACTCAAAATTTGCAGTTAGGGTTTCGCGATTTTGACCTAAACCCATCGCTACAAATCGAGTGAAACACTAATTAAACAGTTCAAAATGACTAACCTTCTCACAGAAGCCATCTTTGCTAGTAGTTCATCGTCCGATAACTCTGCTTCTTTGTCTTCTTCCTCTTGAGCAATCAAACCAAGTCCTTTTTTTCAAATTCTGTTGAACAATCGTTCTTGGGTTCGATTGACTTGGGTTCGATTGGGAAGTTGTTTTCTTCGGTGGAGGCATGGTTATGATTCGGGTAGGTTAATCGACGAATTTTTATTGATTTATCGATTAATCGTCGATGGAACGAATGAAAAACGATGAAGAAGATGAAAAAATTTTCGGAACCCTAACCCTCACACGACTATCTTAGGTACACAAATGGGGATAACCGATTTTGTGTTTGGTTTTGATTTTAAGTTTTTAATTTTTTTGGGAGGGTATAACAGTCTTTTCATAAGTTTTTTTTTATTAATCTAAGGGTGTTGTAGTATTTTCATACCCAAAAAACACCCCTTAACAGGCACCTAAGGTTGGGGGAAGTAATTCATATCCCCCAATTAGTTTTGATATCCCCCAATTGCGCGTTCTAAATTTGTCTTTAAATTAAAATAACAAAGTTAAAATAGAGAATCAGTTAAATCGAATTATGTGGGTCCGCATCTTCTGTTTTCCCAACTTTCAAAAGTTAGCGATGAGTAGCTTTTAAAAGCAGACCTAAAATGGAAGTGTTTCTCTCCAAAAGTACTTTCAAAAAATTTACGGAACACAATTTTTGGAGTTAACACAAAGTACTTTAGATTGAAAAAAACCCAATCCCAAACGGGTTTTAAAATCTCTCACATACAAATCCCTCCTATCTTATCACTCTACTGTATCATATATCATAATTATGCAACTCCATGCAGATAGCGCAAGAAAGAAAAACTGATGATGAGGGTGATTCATAAGAAGAAGTGGAAGAGATCGCCGAAAGATTTCCTACAAGTCCCAAATCAGATCATGGAGCTAGAGAAACAAGTCCTCAAATGAGTTGTGAAATATTAGATCTTAAAAGAAGAAAACTAGATTTGGAAACAAGGAAACTACATTTTGAAACAAGAAAACTTGATTTGAAAATTCATGTGCAAGAGAATCAGCATATGAGTACGGATACATCAAAGATGTTCAGCTGTATTCGATCTTTTATCCTGTTAAGTCTGATTGGTTTTTCTTGTATAATTGTGTTCCTACTTAGGATTATGGTATATAGGAAAGGGAAAATAATGGTTTGGTTCAACTTTTTGTGGTCCCACGTTAATTTGGTCCACCAACAAAAGGGGAGTTCCATTTGGTCCTTATTTATTTAAAAATATTAAAGTATCTAAAATACATTTTGTCTCTTATTTTCTCTCTTCTTCACGTGTTTCTTTTCTCTGTTTTCTCTTTTTTTTTATTTTCTCTCTCTTCTTAACATTAATAAATAAAAAAACTTAAAAATGAAATATGTCTCAAAATATAAGTCGAAAATTAATAAATTTTATATATTCGGAAAGGCCTCGTCGAGGTCTACACAATGAGCACCCATTATAGTATGTTTCGAAATTTTAATTTTTTTCGGTATAATAGTAGTTCATATCCAAGAATTAATACTATTTTAGAACATGGTGGTTCATTCTATTTCTAGCAGTTCATTTCGTAGAATGAACTCATATATGTAGGATCATAATATCGCAACGTACAAGGTTCGCGGGATTAATAAACGACGGTGTCGCGAGGGAGTCGCAGGGAGCTAAAATAAACGACGCGATGAATAACGACAAACAAAACAATTGGAAGACATGAAACCTGGCAAGGGTTAAGAAGTGTCGCGAGAATGAATATTTGTGCATTTGCGACACTTCGCGAGACATTCCCAGAAAATAAAGGATAGCTTAATTTGTCATCCACTATGTATTACCCTATATAAAGTGAGTGAATGTTGTAGGAGAGAGATCTTTTTGAATTGTTAAGCAAGTCATTAGGAGAGAAAGTTTAAGAGCGTTTTAATTTCCAAGTGTAATTCTATTTTCCTGTGTAGACATTTCATGGAATCAATCAATAAATATTCTTGATCACACATCTTTCAATGAATTAATTAAGCAAAGCGAGTAAGGGTGTAGTGTGGGATTTCACCTTTACTACATATGCGCTAGAAACAGGGGAGAATCATTTGTAAAGAGAAGATTGCAATTAAAGTTGTTTGAATCGGGAAAATGAGAAAGGAAAATCTTAAATCGGATGAGGCGGAGGGAAAAAGATATGGCATGCGGCACGGACACAAGAGCAATGATTAGTGAATTTCATGAAAATATCGGAGGAAGAATACACAAACGGGATTTTGAAGGAAAAAGATTACGGATAGAGAAATGGCATCACCTTTGAAGGATTGGGAAAAGCAAGAGATAACATTCACGGCGGGGAAATATCCAAAGAAAATTTGGATCACACATCTCCATTGGTGATCGCAATAAACGCGTATAAGGAAGGAGAGGAATCGGAGAACACGGTGAAAACATGGGTGGTGAATGGAGTTTTAATCGATACGGGAGTCCGGTGAACATCATGTTCTATCACGCTTACAAAAAATGGGATATAAAGACGAAGATATGATTTTCGCGGCATACAATATTCAAGGTTTTGGTAAATCCATAACAAAAGTTAAAGGGGAGATAAAAATACGTATTCCGTTAGGAGGAATCGAAACACGAGGTGACATTGAGTGTAGTGGATATGGAATCACCGTACAACATATTACTAGGAAGACCATGGGTACATGCAATAAAAGGCGTGGCGTCGGCGCTTCATCAATGTATCAAGTTTCCTACACCAAGCTGGAATCGGCGAGATCAAAGGGGATGCTACTAAAGGAAGAATATATTATCAAAATGAAGTAAAGTGTTGCGAGGAACAAGTAAACAAGCGAAAGAATATATCAAAGTATCGCAAAAAAGATGGCGAGGGCGGCTAAGAAAGAAGAAGAGTTCGAGTTTACATGATAAGAGCAAAGGAAGGAAAAGGCATACCTAGCGAGACCTCGGGAGAAAAAAATGATCTTGCGAAAGAACCAAAAGGACCAACCCCTATGGGAGAACCGAAGGCCGATTACGTCGCGGCGAGAACAAACCAAAGAAGTGAATATTGGAACTAAGGAAAAACCCAAGATGCTAAAGATTGGAACTAACATGGGAGCGGATGAAGAGAAAAGAAGCGTCGATCTATTGCGAGATTATAAAGATATCTTCGCGTGGGATATGGATGAAATGCACGGTATAGATCCATCGATAGCTTTGTCACAAGTTGGAAATTGATAAAAATGTGAAGCCATTCAAACAAAGAATTAGAAAGATAGCAACAACATATCACCCTCGAGATAGAAGAAGAAGCTGAGAAGATCTTGGATGCGGGAATTATTAGACAAGCGAAATATCTGAATGGATAGCGAATATGGTTATAGTTCCAAAGAAGAACAAGGGAATAAGGATTTGCATTGATTTCTTGATTTAAATAAAGCTTGCCCTAAAGACAGGTTTTCCATTGCCAGATATTCCACAACTAGTCGAATCAGCGGCCGGGAATGAAAGAGTATCATCTCGGACGGAGACAAAGGTTACAACCAGATTCCTCTCGCCGAGGAAGATCAAGAGCATCCTGCTTTCTTCGCTCCAAGAGGATTATCTTGCTATACTAAAATGCCGTTTGGTTTGCGAAATCTTTGGAGCAACGTATCAAAGGATGGTAGAAAGAGGTATTCATGAGAATGGATACATAAAACACTAGAGGTATACGTAGATGACATCTTTGGTAAAAAAGTAAGAAGCGGAAGATCACGTGCGAGACCCGAAAGAAATTTTGAGCAAATGAGGCATTTCAACATCAAAGTCAATCCGAGGAAAAATGTACCTTCGGAGTTGCGTCGGGGAAGTTCTTTGGTTACATTGTATCAAAGGAAGGAATACACGTTGACCGGAGAAAGTAAAAGCGATTCGCGATATGCCGACACTGCGGCAGTAAAGGATGTTCAAAAATTTGAATGGGTTGTTAGCATCACTAGGAAGGTTCATCTCGCGGTCATCGATAAGTGTAAACATTTTCGGCGTTTTGAAAAAAGGATCGAAATTTAATTGGACGGACGAATGTGAAAAGGCTTTACAAGGGATCAAAGAGCATTTAATGGATATATCCATTATGCGAAAGCGAGAACCCGGGAGAGGAATTATTAATATACCTCGCGACAACTTCGCATGCCTTAAGTGCGGTTTTACTGCGAACGGACATGAGAGTAGAAAAACCAATCTATTATATCGGCAAAACTTTTAATGCCGAGAAAGAAATTATTCGAAGATCGAAAAATTAATCCTGGCATTAGTTTATGCAACATTCAAGCTTCGCATATATTTTCAAGCGCATACTATTAAGGTAGTAACGAAAATACCAATTGAGTCGGTGATGAAACACTCAAAAGATCGGGAAGTGTTGAAAGATGGAATGCTCAAATAAGCCATTGTAAACTCAAGTATGAGATATTATCCTCAACTAAGTCACAGGTTGTCATGAGACTTTTATGAAATTTCCCTTGGAAGAAGATGAAGCGATAGATGAGATGATGGATGTAGAAGAAGAGTATGGAGACCCAAAAGACACGCTAACCGAGCAGACGGATGGGAAATATTAGTAGATGGATCATCAAATGGAGAAGGAAATGGAGTGGGAATTGTTATGATTTCACCGGAAGGCAATAAATTAGCTTTCTCTTTTAGATTGAAGTTTGAATCCACGAATAATGAAACAGTATGAAGCTATAATACATGCTGCGACTTGCAATAGAAATGAAATTGGAGAATATAAGGATTACCGGTGATTCGCAACTAGCAATTCACCGGGTAATAGAGAAATACACTACAAATAATCCATCTTTGAAAAAGTATAAGAAGCATGTCGAAGAATTGTCGGCATGAGATACCGAAAATAAAATGGAGGCACATATCAAGGAGAGATAATAGACTCGCACAGACGCTTTTGCCTTTATATCAAGTATGATGACAGACCCGATTGCGAGGAATATCAAAATACGAGACACTACGGGCGCCATCAATTAATAAAGAGGAAGAACAAAAGCGAGATCTAATGATGGTAGTAGATGAAATGCAATGTCGCGAGGAAGACCTGGAGAGTAGAACTTCACGCGTACTTAATGAAAGGAGAGGTACCAAGAAATAGATTGGAGGCACACAAGTTAAAGAGCTAGGGCAACAAATTATGAATTACGAGATGGCGTGCTTTATCGGCGATCTTTGATGGGCCTTCGCCGATGTCTAACAAGGAAAGAAGGAGAAACCATATTGAAGATGATGCATAGTGGGGATGCCGGAAATCATAGCGGCGGGAGATCTTTGGCATACAAGGCAAAGACGCAAGGATATTATTGGCCATATATGCATGAGGACGCAAGAGCAATATCAAGACGCTGCGAGGACTGTCAAAGACATGGGAAAAAGATACACGCGCCGGGGTGCTGTTAAATTCTTCCACAAGTGTGTGGCCTTTTGGAAAGTGGGGTTTAGATATTGTGGGACCATTTTTACCAGAACAGGGACAACGAAGGTACTTAATCGTCGCAACGGACTATTTCACAAAATGGGCGAGAGGTGAAAGCGGTCCAAAGCACATTCGCGATAAGGATGTCTTTACTTTCATATTTGAAAATATTATATGCGAGATTTGGGATTCATACAATTGGTATACGATAATGGGAAGCAAGTTTGAAGGGCAAAATATAGAGTTCTTTGCTTAATGCATTTCGAGATAAGATGTGGGAAATCAACTCCATTATATCCGCAAGCTAATGACCAAGCGGAGGCAACAAACAAAACAATTGCCGATATACTGAAGAAAAAGTTGGAAGGACACAATAGGGGATGGTGCGAACAAGTACACAATGCGGTATGGGCTTATAATACAACTAGAAGAGAAGCCACAGGAATGTCCCCTTTTTGCTTAACTTATGGAGTTGAAGCAGTACTCCCAACAGAGGTCATGATCCCGACAACCAAAAAAGAGGTTTGGGAGAAAAATCTTAGCGCATGCAATATTCTAATCAAGTTGGATGAATCGGAAGAAAAACGAGAAAAGGCATTGCGACACATGGAGAATTATCAGCGAAGACTGGCTAGAGAATATAACAAGCGTGTCAAAATACGTGAGTTCCAACGGGAGACTTGGTCTTTGAGAAACACCAATATATCAACGTGAAAGTGGAGGCAAGTTGGCGAGAAAATGGGATGGACCTTATATCATCAAAGAGGTAGTTGGTACAGGGGCATATAGATTAATGGATCCAGAAGGAAAAGATGTGGGACAAAGATTGGGTAGACCATGGAATAGATTATATCTAAAGAAATATTATCCATAAAAATGGGAGAGGAAAAATAAATCAAGATGAAGTACTTCTACGCAAAATATTTGCGAAATTCAATAAAATGCAGAGAAAATCCGCGAAGATCTCGCGATAAGAATAACAAAAAGTCATGAATGGCTTAACAAAAATGAACGAACAAAAGAATGGGACGAACCTTTATGGCGTACACCCTAGTTCGCGAATAACATTTCGTAAGAGGCAAATATAAGACCTAAAGTGCGTCATATAAGGGGGGTATCTCTCGACATGGCTCGGGGAAGGTTACACCGCTCCCTGGCCCGAGTCATGAAAATTTGGGGCCCATGAAAGCCTATCCGGAAGAGGTACCTTGGATTCCCAACTATATATATAAGGTTATACCCCGGTTGGGCGACCGAGGGTCTCTTCCAAGGAGTCGATGTATGCTCAAGGCGCCGAGGTACACAGTTGAACGAGTGCCCGGATGGATGAACCTACCCCTGGCCATTCTTGGCAAGTCTTGGCATATGTTGCACTCGCCCGAAGAAAACTCCACTTAGGGTGCGGTCTCGTAACCATAAACCCTATAGGTATAAGGGATAAGAGGTGCGAAAACAACTGGTTGTTGTTAAGACCGGATGGGAGGAGCTAGTCTTGTATGGCCGATGTTTCGCCTCCTTGAAGGGGCAACCAGGGAGAAGATAAGGGCGGCACTATCCATTAGGGAAGTGCCAAAAAAAGACGCAAATGTCATGAGGCTTTGTTTTCGCAAGGAGACTTAGGCTTGTCATATTTGTGCAATGATCCTGAAGAGGCAACAATACTAACGCGAGGGTAAGGCGAGATCAATGGGTTTTTGCATGCAAATGCAAAGACGTCCTGCGGTTTCGTCGCAAAGACGCCAATATCATGGGATTACACTGTCGCAAGAAAATGTAAACCTGTCATATTGTCGCAAACAAAATATCCTGCAGAGGCAAAAATACTCAGATAAGGCGAGGTCAATGGGTCGTTACATGAAAGTGTAAAGACGTCCTGCGATCTTGTCGCAATAAGAGATGGCAAAGTAAGACCTTTAACTAGGAAGGCCTTACTTAAAAGACCACCCAAAATGATAAGGCGAGAAAAGTAGGTTTCTTCATTCATGGAGATTCCTGCGACCTCGTCGCAATTATAAAATTCGACATCAGTGAAGAATACATTTCAAAAATGATGATGACTGAGTAAAATCATTTCATAAAAATGTAAGCGAATAAGCTTGCGAGATTATAGTCATAATAAGAGAATTATTCAACAAGGGATTTAATCTTTCAAAACAAAAAGAAAGTTGCAGCAAAAGTTACAAAAGCAGTTAATTCTCTACATCAATGTTATCATTTTCGCCAATAACTTTCTCAGCTTCACCTTCGCCAGAGAATGGAATTTCGTCAGAAATTTTTTCAGCAACATTTTTATTGACAACTTCAGCATTGGCGACATCTTCGCCGCTTTCATAATCATAATCATCATCAGGAGAGTTGGGGACTTCATCATCACTTACTTCCAAAGGTTTGACACGAACAGGATCAAGAGATTTAGACAATAAAATGTCATTCACAATGACCTCGGCCTTGAGATGAAATTGACGAAGGAGCGCTTTCGGCGATTTTTACTATCTATGTCCTTACAATCAGACATATAGTCAAATCTCCTTTTGGCACGATCGCGAGAACGAGCAAGGGAAGTAGCGAGCGACCCATTTTCTTTGCGAAGTTTAGAGTTGTCCGACTTGAGAGTAGAAATAATGAGCGAAGCTTTCTCGAATACGTATAACAATTGAATAAGTAAAGATTAAAAGAGACTCTTAAGGATAATGGGATTCATAAATGAATAAAGGTAGTCAAATAATATGACTACCTTCTTTTTGAGAAACAAGATGCTGAATAAAAGACGAACAACTATTTCCCAATCGGTCCATGGCGTCATCGAATGTGTCCCCAACTAAGCCCTTCAAAGCGAGATCGCAAGGTTTTTTCGTTGGAAATAAGTATGGCATTCTTAACAAGCGAAGAATTGATTTTTCTAGCCGAGAACATTGATCCTTGAATTGGTTCGCTTTTACACTCAAGGATATTCTACCTTGAATAAGTTTATCTCTCTCATTTCGTAACTTCTTCAAGCCGACTCCTCGGCGTGTGAATAGCTCGTTCTTGTTCTTCACATAATTTTTGAAAAGCATTATATTGTTGCGAATAGGTCGCCACTTTGTTTAATAGAGAACGCTTTTCTTGAGAAAGAGTTCCGTTCTCATCTGATAAAGTTTCCATTTCCAAATTAGCTTTATTCAAAGAATAAGAGAGACGAGATAAATCATTACTTAATGAGTCTTGACTCTGAGCTAACGCGATGTTTTCTTTAGACAAATTATTTATTTGGTCGGAAGCATATGTATGAAGATTATTTAAGTAGTTATATTGCTCCATCCAAGCGTCTCTCTCAACACGAACTTCTTCACCAATGGATTCCAATTGATATATCTCCATTGTTCGTTTCTGGTTTTGGGCTTGAAGAGCAGACAAGGGTTTGAGATAAAAAAAAAAAAAAAAAAAAAAAAAAAAAAAAAAAAAAAAAATTATGGGGTGGCGAGAGTATACCTTTTAACTCCTCATTCTTCCTGCGAAGATTATCACGGTCTAGCGAGATGTTGTGAAATTTTTGATTTTCAAGATGGAAACTGTTACATCTCTCAGTCATAGCTTGGAGATCATTCCTCAATCTAGTGATTTCTTGAACCAAAGATGCTTGCGAAATCCTATCAGGACCAAGATGTTTACTTAGAATCTCGCAAACATCAGACTTGACAGGGTCGACGGAAGTCTTCTTGGCATCATTCACAAGATCTGAAAGGACTTTGAGAGCCACTTCTATCCCTTCCAAATTTTCTTTGGTAAGAGGGATTTGCTCGGATGAAGAAGCAATAATAGCAGTGGAAGGAGGAGACGAGCCATCTTTCATCAAGGCGGCGTCACGAGGAAAGGAAGTCTCGGGAAGGATGATGACTGGAGAAATGCCAGAGGCATGAATAGTAGGACTATTATGAGGAGCTTGATCTGCGAAGAGTTCAAGGATAGGAATGCTGTCATTAGTAATGTTCTCGCGAGAATCAGCCAAGAAATCATCTTGCGATGACTTCGCAACCGGAGAAGAAGGTGTAAAGGAGGGAAAAGAAACACTGGGAGTAACAGGCTTGGGTTGGCGAAGTCTTTTAGGAGTTTTGTCAATACTTCCATCATCCTGCGAATAACAAGTTAAATAAGAAACAGAGGCAACAATATATTGTTAATAAAAAACAAATGTTTCTTAAATACCTTGTCACTCGCAGACTTTCTTTTTGAAGCCATAGATTTTGCTCGCGAAGAGGGCTTTGGTTGCGCAAGGGATTCTTGTTGCGAAGTAGATTTCGGCGGCGAGCCCAAAGAAAGAAGAGGGTTCTTCACGGTAAATTTAGTTCTGGGTTGGTTCTTGCTAAACAACAATGGCAGAAAGAGAACTACAAAGTTAATCATACCAGTGTGATTTCAACAAGAAAAGCTAATCTCAAAGTTAATCAACCACAAAATCAGTCAGATATGGCAAGATTAACAAACCTGGACGCCATGAGAATAACAACTGGTAGGAAATAACAAAAGTGGTGAAGAAGATGGTGAGAGAAAATAAAGAGGCAAACACTTGCGTAACGATGAAGAAGAAGAACACTTTGCTAGACGATGAAGAAGACGAAAAAGAAAAGGAAAATTCTTCACAGGGGACACTCCTATAAATAGATGAGAAAAAATGTTACGACCGGATAACATTAAATGCACCGGTAAAAGGGGTAAATATAGACACGTGTAAACGGTCACTACTAAATCCAAGGAAACCTGGCGAAAGGAATTTTAGTAGGATTCAAATATCGCACAACATATTTCCTGAACAGGCGAGAAGAGCTTGCGAGATTGATTATTTTCCGTAACTCATGAGGCAAGAAATGACACTTCATATATATATTACAAAGAAGCTTCGGAACTTCGCTAAAAGAATAGAGGCAAGTACGTACTTTTCAAGAAAAGTATTCTTTCGCTCGTTCCTTCACCAATTAAAACCAAGGATTACTACAACAATGAATTTTTTCCTTAAAATCGCTTTTCAAGGAAAAAGAGGCAAGATGTAGGATCATAATATCGCAACGTACAAGGTTCGTGGGATTAATAAACGACGGTGTCGCGAGGGAGTCGCAGGGAGCTAAAATAAACGACGCGATGAATAACGACAAACAAAACAATTGGAAGACATGAAACCTGGCAAGGGTTAAGAAGTGTCGCGAGAATGAATATTTGTGCATTTGCGACACTTCGCGAGACATTCCCGAAAATAAAGGATAGCTTAGCTGTCATCCACTATGTATTACCCTATATAAAGGGCTGACTGAATCTGTTGTAGGAGAGAGATCTTTTTGAATTGTTAAGCAAGTCATTAGGAGAGAGAAAGTTTAAGAGCGTTTTAATTTCCAAGTGTAATTCTATTTTCCTGTATAGACATTTCATGGAATCAATCAATAAATATTCTTGATCACACATCTTTCAATGAATTAATTAAGCAAAATGGAGTAAGGGGTGTAGTGTGGGATTTCCTGCTACTACAATATATGCTAGCAATTTTTTTTTGTAGAATGAACTCATTCAAGTACTTCATTATTAAGAATGAAGTCATAATAGTAGTTCATTATTATAGTTCACATTGTAGAATGAACTCGTGATAGATGTTCTTATTATCGAATGAACTCATAATGGTTGTTCATATTGTAGGATTGATAATTCATATTTTAAAATGAACTCATAATGATAATCAAGTATGGTAGTTCATATTGTACAATGAATTCCTAATAGGTGTTCATTATAGTAGTTCATATCATAAAATGAACTCGTAAATGATAGTAGAATGAACTCGTGATAGGTGTTCATATTGTAGAATGAACTCCTGATGGCATTTCATATGGTAGAATGAACTCGTAATAGTAGTTCATTATAACAGTTCATTTTGTAGAAAGAACTCGTATGTTACATAATCATGACAGTTCATTTTGTAGCATGAACTATCTAGTATGGTAGTTCATTAAACTAGTTAATTTTCTATAAGGCTAACCCATATGGGCTAGATATCTAGCAGCTAGATTAGTCATCCACGTCAGCTAGGACAACCTCCTAAGTCCTATGGGATGGCTAATCTAGCAGGCTAGTTGCTGAATCAAACATCGCCTAACGCTGAACCAGACAACGCTCAAAAATTCTACCTTAAAAGAATCAAATACCACCGTCATCCCCTAGAAAGCAAAAAAATGTGTGAATATATTAATGGACGGATTGTTCAAAATATGTAAGAAAAAGACATGAAATGACATGCACGGATGGTCAAAATATTCAAATACCTCTTCCCCCAGCAACTTTTTTTTTCCTCTCATCATTTCCTCTTATCAGACATATGACATGCATTGATAAGACAAAACAAAATTTGGTTTTGGTAGCATTTTTTACAGGAGAGAAGAGAAGTGACAACACAAAATTTATATAAGGTGAAAATGTTGACGCTGTATGGTTCAGCGTTTCTGCGCGGATCCCTTAGAATATTCCTCTAACGCTGAACCGTTCAGCGTAATTTTCACCTTTTGAGCGCTGAATCATTTAACGTTTCAATCTCGCAGCTAGTTGAACTGCGGGCACTTGCTAGGAGAGAGAAATAGCAAGAACAAGTGTTAACTTTTAGTCCACTTTTTTTTATTATTTGAACACTTTTTGTCCAATCTAACAGCTCAATCTAGCCCATAGGGGTTAGCCTAATGAACTTCATTTTATAGTTATTTTTTAACCTAAAAATAAGGTAAAAAGTAAATGCTCCGAAACATAACAACAATGGTACTCGTTGGAAAGATGTCGTCGAGGGCTTTCCGAATATATAAATTTTTTTGGACATGTGGTTCAAAAGATATTTCAGTTTTAAGTTTTTATTTATTTATTTTTATTAAGAGAGATAAAAAAGAGAAAAAAGGGTATTTAAGCCAATATTAAAGGACTCTGACATCATCGATGGCGTCATCCCGCGTGGATATTGTCCACCCTAAGACCAAACAATAATTTTTAGACCAATGTAGTCAATATGGGATTTCAGTGAATATTGGTCGAGTACCGAGACACGATATTTCGGTGGATACCGGCGAAATATCAACCAATATCAGCGAAATATCGGCCAATACCTGCAATATCGGCATCTCGGTGAAACACCGAAACCGATATTATCGGCGGTATCTCGGCCATCTCGGCCGAGATTAACTACATTGTTTTAGACTAAACAACAATATATAAAAAAGGACCAAATAGACAGTTGATTGGGTCAACATGACCAAACTAACTCAATTATATTATTTTTAGAACCATATAATATTTCCTACTTTAGAAAATATGACAGTATAGACCATAAAGGAACTCAACAAACCATAAGGAACATTTAGATTCACTATACAGTCTGCATAATCACAAATATGACAGTATAAACCCTTCATTCTACCACCTCCTTGAGCAGATTAGAGCATCTCCAACAGTGGGTGCTAAAAATCCTATGTGGAGTTTTTATTTAGAACCTTATTTATGGTGTTTTATATATGTGAGAAAAATAACAATGTTTTATTCATGAACCATCTCCAATGGTGAGGGTCTTATTAAGTGATTTCTTTTTTCCTATTGGTTAAGAAAAATTTATATGGAAATAATAATTAAAAAATTGTTAAAATGATGACATGGAGGTTATTCTCAAGGTCTAAATAAGACTTTCTATAAAACCTTCTTATTTATTTTCACACCCCTCCTATTTTGTAGGATCTACTATTGGAGATGGATTTATGGTAAATGGGGGTGTAAAATCCTACGTGTCATAAAAAATAAAAGACTTCACCTCTATTGGAGATATTGGAGATGCTCTTAGTTGTTTCGTGTTTGAGATGTTGAAGCAGCCACGCCAGACATGCA
Organism: Papaver armeniacum; assembly: GCA_023531295.1. Classification (NCBI taxonomy): domain Eukaryota; kingdom Viridiplantae; phylum Streptophyta; class Magnoliopsida; order Ranunculales; family Papaveraceae; genus Papaver; species Papaver armeniacum. The sequence continues at coordinate 1,039,432 of JAJJWW010017191.1, forward strand.
TCTGTGAGATTGATGAGAAATCCATGCAGGTACTATCCTTATATCTCTATATTTTATCCAATTAGAATGCTACGCTACAAGTTGTCAAGTGGGAGGAAGTACATGCCCATTCTTCTAAAGATTTCACCTGATCTTATGCAGTTTGATAGACTAATGAACAAAGTTCATTTCTATCAGGGCCACCGCTGCAGCTTCCGCACTTACCTATCTTCAAAAGCTAGCCCTGCAACATGAAATATTTAATAACATTACAAACTGACAATAAAACATACTCAACTACAAACACAAACTCGGAATTGACTTTTGTGCCTGTGCAGAGTGTTCCCGGTTCTAGGATTTGGGTCTTGGTCAGTACTTTTCTCTAAGGAAACGCAAGAAAACAGTAGGCTTACATTTCCATGACTTAAACCAGCAAACAAGCCATACCCAAACAACGGGATTTAATAACTTGTTTGCGTAGTTGGTTCCAGACTTCCAATGGTGGAAAATGTGTTGGGGTTATGTTTCGTATACAAAACCATATGGCTGAAAACAGATTTTAGGTAACAGTTTTGCAGCTGAAAATAGTGATCTAATGCTGTCAAAACCATGGCTAAAGAGCAATTTCGGGTATGGAATGTCTGCAAGGTTTATATGGATTAGGAAACTTGTATGACGGTTTGTAGGAGTGTTTTTAAAGTTTAGGGTTTCCTAATTAAGGTGAAATACTATTCTTAGAAGTTTTAGAAGACTTGGGAAGCAAGGATTTGTCTACTATATAAGAGGCTTATATTGTGAGTAGAAATCCATTCTCTTGGAGAATCCTCTCTTTATGAGAGTGTTCGGGTAACAACCGTTGTGTCCTATGATGGTTGGTGATGGGGTAAAATTTATGTGAGAAGAGAGACTTGTAGTGAGAACGGGTATGGGAGAAATCTAGAGTTTCTATGGTTCATATAGGGGAAGCTATAATTCATGATCTTCTTCATGTTCTTGTCTAAAGTCGAAGCAACCATGGCGGTGGAGGTTTATGGAAGAAGAAGAACAAAGGAAGAGGTAACCTCTTCGTAATTTGTTGTTCCTAACGTTTAGCGCTAGTGGGTTATATAACTAGTTTATTATATGATGTGTGTTGATGTAATAACTTGTTATGATAATGAAAGATTCTCGGGGTGGTTTTGGCCGTGGTTGTAGACTAATTATTATTCGTGCTAGTATTATTCGATCATGCTAATCTAAAGATGTAAGAGAAGGATTCGAGCTAAGTTATCTAAATTAGGATGTTTCACGGAATTGATTTCTATGGAAACATGCCTTTTCGAGATTAACGTAACCTCGGTTTCCGGACAAGTGGCGCGGTGAGCGTACATAAAGATGACAGTGATTCGATAATTTGAACAAGAGGTCTCAAAGAAGAGAAAATCTTGGTTCGTGGCAGAATGATATTGATCATGAAGATGATGAGCAAATCAAGATCGAACAAAGAATATGACGACATCAAGAAAGATTCGACAACTTTGCTTGATGTGACTATGATTCTTGTTGAAGGTGTATTCTTTGCAAGAAAAGATAGTTCATGGGTTCAACTGGCGTCTGCAAATATTTTCAGGAGAATGTTTTGAATCATGGTGGTGCTAGTTGACAATTGTTTATACACAACATATGAAGATTGTAGCATGTTTTGTCTACATGGAGGATGACTCAAGATTTTTGGTTCTTAGAGTTGGTGAATTCCGTCTGGAATTGTTTGATGGCTCAGATCAAACAATGTCAAGTGTTAGAAATTTGTCGAAAAATAAGTATTCTACGAAAGTGGAATAATGAGCGGTCATTGCGACGAAGTAGTTTGATACAAGTCATGCAGAAACTTGTATAGATTATATGAAGAAGTTGTTTGTGGTGATGCTAGAAAATCGACAAATAGAAATTCCGGTGGTGCAAGTGCAAAGGAGTTCAAGCTCAAAGTACAAGACAATTTTGATTCGTACTAGTGATGATGTCCGCGAGGATGGCCTTGTACAAGGAGGGAAACATTCATGCTTTGTTGGAGTGAAGACTTAGGATTTATTCACGTCACAAAAGGTGGTGATTGTTGGGGTTTTGTTCCGTATACAAAACCATATGGTTGAAAACAGACTTAAGGTAACAATTTTGCAGTAGAAAATAGTGATCTAATACTGTCAACACCGTGGCTAAAGAGCAATTTTGGGTTTGGAATGTCTACAAGGTTTATTTGGATTAGGAAACTTGTATGACGGTTTGTAGGAGTATTTTCAAAGTTTAAGGTTTCCTAATTAAGGTGGAAGACTATTCTTAGAAGTTCTAGAAGACTTGGAAAGAAAGGATTTGTCTACTATATAAGAGGGCTTATATTGTGAGTAGAAATCCATTCTCTTGGAGAATCCTCTTTTTATGAGAGTGTTCGGGTCACAACCGTTGTGTCCTACGATGGTTGGTGATGGGGCAAAATTTATGCTAGAAGAGAGACTTGTAGTGAGAGCGGGTATGGGAGAAATCTAGGGTTTCTAGGGTTCATATGGGAGAAGCTAGAATTCATGATGTTCTTCATGTTCTTCTCTAAAGTCGAAGCAACCATGGCGGTGGAGGTTTATGGAATAAGAAGAACAAAGGAAGAGGTAAACTCTTCGTAATATGTCTTGTTGTACCTAACGTTTATCGCTAGTGGGTTATATAACCAGTTTATTATATGATGTGTGTCGATGTAATAACTTGTGATGATAATGAAAGATTCTCGAGGTGATTTTGGCCGTGGATGTAGCCTACAAAGGTGAACCACGTAATCTTTGTGTCGTGTGTGATTGTCTATTATCGTATTGATTATATATTCGTGCTAGTATTATTCGATCATGCTAATCTAAAGATGTAAGAGAAGGATTCGAGATTAATATCCACGTAGTATTAAAGTTATTTGAATTAGGATGTTTCATGAAATTGATATCTATGGAAACATGCCGTTTCGAGATTAACGTAACCTCGGTTTCCCGAAAAAATGTGCCTCTCCAAGAGATGGATACTGAGTCAGGAAGGATTATTATGGATGAAAATCATCTTCAGAAGGTAGCTGGCCCTCAACTTAATTCTTGAAAATGCACACTTTTTTATTTTTCATTTAGCCAGCAGTTGCCAAAAGATGAATCATTTAAGGAAAATGCACCTGAAATGCGAGAAGAAGAAGTAGCTCAGTACAAACTGTTTAAGCATTTAGCAAGAAAAATATGAAATTTCATGGAGTTATAGCATGGTCAAGATGGTCGACTGGAGAGTGGAGATATAATTATAAACACACACATAAAATTATAGGAGAACTTGGTTGAAACTGGAAGACAATTTGAAAAGATTAACTGTAATTTAGCTTGAAGTGAACAAGGGAAGTTTTATATGAAAAAACAAAGATAAATACTGGAAAGCAAAAGCTCAAGGGATGGAAATGAAACTGATTAACAAAATAATGGGTGTGCATGGACGGGTACATAGTTGATGCAATAACAGCATTTAGGAAGAAGAATAAATATCCACTAGTATCAATTCTGCATCCAGATGTATTTGGTTTCATTCATGGCTACGTTCTTATACCCAGTAACTAAACATATGATTCTAATATTAGTATGCTCAGACTTTCAGATCAAATCAGATTATATGTAGTTAACCAGGTCATCCAAAGGTCATGCAAAGCCAGGAAGAAATCTAGGAATGCACTACTATACCATATTAGCTAGGATATGAGCATATAAAATTATCTCTGTTGGATATCAAGGTTTCTGTTGGAATATTTTCAACAACGCTATCCAAGGGGGGGTCCTGGGGGCGTAGCCCCCCAGGTTGTGGTCGACCTGACAGGTCATGTCGTGGGGGTCCAGGGGAGACCGCCCCTGGTGGGGGTCTAGGGGGCAACGCCCACGGAAGAATTTTTGGTTCAGGGTAACTGTTTCGACCGTTACAAACGTATCCAGAATATTCAAATCCAATAGACGCCATTGATGTCTGATGATGAAGAGACTCATCGTTTCGTGAAGAGATGTGAAAACCCCTATAAATGGCTTCTCCCATAACTCGTTGAAAAACATCATCGAAAAACCTTTTCGTTTTCTCTCTTTTCTAAAGCATCATCGAAGTTTTTGTTCACATGTGTTCTTGATTGAATCAGGGGTACAAACCTTGAATTCAATTTCCGTTGTAGGGCTTTCATTGTATCCACGAAGGCATTATTTCACATACCCGTTGTAATCGCCAATTTATTGGGAGGGTAGAAATAATTGTCTAAAAGAAATCGTATGAGCCTTGAAAGCTTTTGAGTACAACAATTTCTTTGTGTTTATTTCATCCTCTATTTGAACCCATTTTCCAACAGTTTCTAGTTATAAACTCAAGATAAAATAATTTAAAATAAACTTGCCGATTTTGAATAAAAAAGTTAATCAACTTTTAACTGCTGATGGAAAGATTGGAGAGCACATATACCACTTTTCTATCATCATCCTCCATCACAAGCTGTCAATGGGTACCCAATTACCCGGAACCGAACCGAATCCGGGTGTAATGGGTCCGGTTCCGGGTAGCAATATTGGACCCATTAATAGATTTAGTACCCAACGGGTAGATCCGTTTAGGAACCGATTAATATCGGGTCCTAATCGGGTATACCCGACGGGTACCCGCGGGTATTGGGTACCCGGTTAAATGTTTTACAACTCCCTAACTGTGGACATGCGTTAATAAAGCATGCTTCCTTAGCTTGCGAATATCCTAGTGTTGCTAATATATCGTTTTTATTTGCCATTCCAAAATGTTATAAACTATTGTTTATTTACTAAGATGCCCTTCGTGTCTATATTTAGGGTTTACATATCTTGGACGCCAAGTCTTCTATCTATATAAATAGAGGCCTAATCTCTTGTATTCTACACACTAATGAATAACAATTTCTCTCTTTCTTTCCTTCTACTTTGTGTCTTCTTCTCCTCTTATTCTATATCACAAGACGTTATCAGCGACGTAGCTCTCACCGAGCAATCACATCGGAACATATAAATTTTTAAAATATCCGTTGAAGCAAAACCAAAACCAAGATGGAGATCATAAAAATACTTTTCCATGGCTTTAACCTTCCTTTTACTTTTTAAACCGTCGGTTAATTTAAAGTTATTATATATACAAGTCAAGCTAACTTTAGTTTTGTTTTCTTTTGTATTTTCATGTACGGCTCATCTCACTTGGATACATAGGGTGCTTTTCATTAACACTCTACGACTGCAAGTGTAAACGGTGTCCCAAGCACTTATGGAGTAATTAATTGGCTATGTAATAATAGTCATATATTAACAGGCTCATATATTATCATATATTAGTCGTGATTATCTAAAGGTGCCAAATCGGTAAGCTATAATAACTGATCTATATTATTCTGTGTTGATTTTTATTTTTATTTTTGTTACATATATATACAGTTTCTCTTTTTATGTATATTTACTTAGGGATAAGTTTAATATCCTTTTATTTTTTCTTTTATTCTAATTCTTTTCATATAGAGAAAGGAAAAGAAAATCCATCAAAAGATGGTTTTTTTCTATTCCTTTAATGAAACCGTAATCATCAAAATTGGTGTTACCAAAATCTAATTACTTTTGTGGTAACGAATCACATGCATGGTTGAAAAACCTCCGGCCAATTCATATTGGTATCGTTGTCCATTGAACAATGATCATGTGATTCGTATTTGGTTTCTATTCTTTTAAAAACCACTCTTTTTACCACGAATGGATTTTCCATAGTAAACGATATTTTTTTTTTCCAATGACGATATGATTTTGGTATATCGTTTTACCAATCGGTATTAGATTTCTCCATAAATTCTCTATAATGAGAAGTAAAATTGGCATTATAAGTATTTTTGGCCAATTTCTTTTTGATTTATATTCCTCTAGAGAAATCTTCATCAACAAAAAGTTGGGTTTGCTCTACAAAAATTAATTAACGATTATGATTTCTTTATTTTCTTAAAAAGAATCATATAAGCCAATTGAAATTGGTTTTCTCTATCGACTTTAGAATGAGATATCGTTATTATGGTATTCGGAATTGCAAACACCGATGAAATTAAGAATTGTTGCATTCCCTAGGGATATTGAACAATCTTTATTTTATTTTTTCATCTTAATATTCTCCAAAATTTGAAATAGTTCCACTTGTAGTTGGAATTGGACACTAAAGATCAAAGGGTGCGCACCCGGCTTGTTAGCTATATCATTAGTCCTTCTTGTGACTATATCGATCTTGATATAATTTTATTTTGATAAAGAAGTGTCCATAATTTCATTCTAGTTCATTATCTCGTTGATCCTTGAGGTCATGAAATTATTTTGGAGTTTTATTTGTATATTTTTCCTGTAACTAAAAAAATACATGGTTGATGTTCAATTTGTATCTCAAGTAGATTACAATTTTGGGATAATTTTTTTTTATGGCTCTTGGAATCAGTATCTACTATCCCACCTGGTATTGTTAACATCCAGAAATTATAAGTATATGTCCTCGAATTAATCGGATAATACTTTACGAAATTTGTTTTCGTTAAGATGAAAATATTCCCGCCATAATCAGGGGGAGACTATACACTACCAGCAAAAGTTGGTGTTAATTAACTTGAATGTTATATCAGTTTCTCTGCCATCATGATCAAATTGAAAAAAAGGCTGCCATTGACTAGGCGTGAAATATCATATTTGCTTTTGCATAGCGTTTACCTCTTTAAGAGGAAAATCCAGTCACATCTAGTAAAATAAGTAGCATTCCATAATAGGCTCTTGGTAGTGCTCAATTGAGTGTACCAAAAACACGATTCACATTCTAAAAGTAATTAACTCCTTTTTTTGAAGATGAGGAGATTATAATGCCCGTGGGCGCTGGTACTAGCAATTCTTATTTTTTTCAAGATATGCATACACTTGAGAATTATGTGGGATCGTAATTACTTAATATATTGTCGAATATTCCTTTAAAGTAACTCTTTGAAATAAATGATGGTGGTTTTGAACCCTCTGCTTGAGAGAAAATCGACATATGTGATTGGTTGGCATATAATCCAAGTTAGGTTGGATTAATTTCTCGATTGATGCAATTTTGGATCTAAACTTAACACCTTAAACATGCCAAGCCTATTAATTACAGGTTGGTGTAGTCATGTTGCGTCTTTATACGAGAAATTTCTTCGTTGAAAAAACGATTTGAGGGTTATATTTTTTCTCAAACCCTAGGATTGATTCAATAAATTTTTGTTCTCCATGCATGATGCTTTTGGCGTGGTAGTCCTTGAAGGACTCGTATTGCATTTACACAAGAAATGTGGTTGGGAACATATTCAAATTTGTTATCCTTTTAGGATTCAAATTATATTATGGCAGCCACTTGACTCGATTATGTCAGGTTTAACAATCCTTTATGTGTTTTTAGAAATTTGGTACAAAACCAACAATCCGGATTAATTATTTGATGATGATAGCTTTATAGGTCTCTTGAGGAGTCCTTAAAAACACTAAAATCCACGCTTTGGAAGTATAAATTCTATTTATTTTTTTATTTTCTTAAATATGTTAGAATTATGCTAGCTTAAACTCTTCTTTAAGATAGATTAGAGTAATTATTTTGATGCTTATTTTTTTGAAAAACTCATGTAGTTGAGCTAGCATCGATAAATATGTCAAAAGTTGTACTCTTTTCCCTTGGCTTCGAGGTTTTGTCCAATGTGGTTTTCCTGACAAGGTTTTAACGAGGCAACATCTAATTGACGTTTTTCTCCAAAATGTTGATTTTTTAATGCTCTTTTTCCTTTGTCCAAATTTTTTCCCATTGGGTTTTACTGGCAAGGTTTTTAGTGAGGCAATTTAATTCAACATGGTGGTCATCCAAGGGGGAGTTGTATAATTTTTGTTATTTGGTGGATTCCCACCATTAACTAGGTCATTTTGTTAGGCCAAATCAAGAAAACAATCCCTTAGTAATTTGGATGTCATTCCAATCCACATAAGGTATGACCACAAATTCAGTTTTGTTCACTTATGGTAATTTATCTACATCTTGGCTTTATGTTGAAGAAATTACATCAACAACTTCTGCAAATCATCTCGGGAAGCTAGCAATCCATGAAACAAGTTCTCAATGTGTTGAAGAAGAATGTAAACTCCGCAAAAGTGTAATCGAAGGCATTACTGCTTGTGCAACACAAATGAAGACTTCATCAACTATCCGACATCTTCATGAAAGCACAATCCTCTTCGTATTCAAGAAATTCGTTCTTCAAAATTTGAAAGTCTCGACTAAAAGATTTGCACGCCAATTGATCAAGTATTTATCGGGGAAGCGCCATCATCAAATTAAAGTGCATTCACCGGACTTTATCGCGTTGTACTCTTTTTCCTTCGTCAAGGTTTTGTCCCCGGGGTTTTCCTTGTCAAGGTTTTAATGAGGAAAAATCTGCGTGTCCAACACTTGTTTTTGAGTTTTTACATGCTTATGCAATTTCGTGTTTTTCTCTTTGAGTTTTCCTGGTATGCTTGTAATGACTTAGCCACAGTGGTCATCGGGGGAGTGTTATAAACTATTGTTTATTTACTAAGATGCCCTTCGTGTCTATGTTTAGGGTTTACATATCTTGGACACCAAGTCTTCTATCTATATAAATAGAGGCCTAATCTCTTGTATTCTACACTCTAATGAATAAGAATTTCTCTCTCTCTTTCCTTCTACTTTGTGTCTTCTTCTCCTCTTATTCTATATCACAAGACAAAACTTATTTTTTCAATCTTTTCATTTTTATTTGTTTTATTCAAGAACAATAAGACGTTGCTGCTTACTGTGGACCGTATGTACCACATTTCTAACAACTATAAACGTCTCTGCATTGCTTATATATTAAATAATTAATTGAGCTTTTTCAACAATTCAACTTTGGAATTCATTATTAACACCACTAACAGTAGTATTACCGTGCTAATGTTATTTTCTATTAAATACTCAACTGATGATATAAGAATGGAAAGCTTACAAAGCCAGTGAGCTCTTTACAATTAATTTGGGTGTTAAAGAATGTAAACCTGGTCTTACAAAGCTGATTTAAATTTGTGAAAACTCGATTTCAAAATATTTAGTAATACCCATTAAATACCCGGAACCGACGGGTACCCGACGGTTTAATAGGATCCGGTTCTGGGCCAACTAAATTAGGAACCGGATCCAGATCCGGAACCGCTAAGACCCGGAGCCGGTAAATATAATCGGGTCCGGTTCTGGGTAGTATGATACCCGGGTGTAACCGGACCCATTGACAGCCCTAATCACAACTGCGTTGTTGCCAAAAAAAAAAAAAAAAAAATCAAAAAGAAAAAGTGTCATGCACTTTTAACTGTACATAATGCTGACAGATGCAATCTCATGATATGCACATTCCTATTAAACCTCATTTGATTGGGGCCAAACATTTTAATTAGGGGCCATAACTTTTTATTTTCACCCCAATTTTTTGAGGGTCGTATTAATCCGATATTGAAAAGACTGTTTTATTCTTTACTAAACACAAATCTTAAAAATCAGTTAATACTAATTAGAAATCATAATTAGGCCCCCAATTCATATACCCTAAACTAAACCAAAAGAGAAAATCAGTTTCTCTTTTTTCTTTTCATCTTCCTCTCCTCCCCTTTCTCTTCTCCACCACCACCATTAACCACTCACCACGATTTTTTTTTCTTCGACCGATTCATCGTTTCATCGTCGATGTTAGAAGAGAATCGACGATTAACTTCTTCTTCAAACATGGCTCATACAAAACAGACCGCTCGAAAAGCACTCCAAATCCCCAATCTCGTCGACACTGTCAAAGGAAAGGTTATCGAGGGACGAACTCCCAAACCCAAAGAATCGAAACCCAAAGAAGATATGGGTCCAATTAGAAGGTATGTGAACTTAAACCCACCTTCTATTCGTTTTTTTTTTGTTGTGTTTTGATTGTGAAATTGAGTCTGGTAACTGAAATTTAGAGGTTTCAGATAAAGGATCGTTACTATCGTAGTGGATACCCCTAACGACTTTTCATTCGCATGCTTATTTTATGAAAAATCGTTAGTGTATTAGGTTGAAGATGACGACCCTAATTCTGCTACTTCGACATTTTTTGCCCTAGAATAGAGTCGTTAATCTTTTATGTTGAAGATGACGACTCTTGTTTGCCGACCCTTTTTTTATTTCTTAACGACTCTAGATGGAACTCGAACAACCCTCTGTTCAAAAAAATGATAGTGTCGTCATCTCATGTCCCCTAGAGTCGTCACTTAACTATATGCCCTACAGTCGTCAACCCAAATCGAAGGATCGTTTTTGACCTTTGACGACCCTTTGTTTTTGGGAAGGGTCGTCATCATATGACTTTGAGTCGTCACATGATATACAAGGGTCGTTTCTTTTGTAGATCATTTGAGTGACGACTCTTGATCTGATAACCATAAATTTGATGTCTTATTGGGTTTTTTTTTTTTTTTTTTTTGTTTTGAAACCAAATGCAGAACCAAAGAAAAGGTTCCAATGACGATAACTCCTCCTTCCAAAGCTCCCCGCCACGACAAATACTTACTTGCCGGTCCATTACGTGGTAAAAATCCGAGTGAGGTATCATTTTCTATCACCGAACCAAGAGATAAAGGTAATGAGTTGTCGGATTCATCAAAATCAGACTCTCCTGTTATTTCCGCTAGCAGTAGTGGTGAAGAAGAAGAAATCCAAGAAGAGGTGATACAAGAAGATCCTCCCGTACGAGGTGAAGAGGAAGTAGAGAGTGATAATGATGATGAAGATAATGTTAGTGGTGATGATTCTGATGATGGTAATGGTGGTGATGATGAGCAGGAAGGGGATGAAGGTAATAATGGTGGTCATGAGGAGGAATAGGATGAAGGGGATGATGTTGCTGGTAAGGATGATGAAGAGGATGATGGTAAACAAGATGTAGAACATGAAGAACAAAATGCAAAGCCGAAGCCGGTAAAGAGGGTTAAGGAGGATTAAACTGATATTGCACCCAGCGCGAGACACGTTCCCGCTACTCATTTGATGTTGGAGCCTCTTCGAAGTGGTAAACCAAGAGGAGAACCTAGAGATGGGGGAAAAGTTCTATTTGGATATTTTGGATCGTGGGCTCATACCATCTATGAGACAATCGTAAGAATCCCAACTTTGCTTGTTATTTGATTAGTTGGTTGATCTTAACTTTCTAATATGTTTTTTAATATTTATTTGTTTATTTTTTATAGGATCATAAGAATGTCGCACGTCTTTTCAGGCACCAATCTTCTTTTAAGAAAATGGATTTGTGGCCGCTAAAAGGTGAATGTACAAGAGTTAGAGAATATGTTGAAAACTACGGTTTGTACAATGCCGTTGTGAACTCTGTGATTGCGTATGACAAGGTTGCAATATCTAGTTTCTGAGAAAGGTATTACGCTGAAGTCGACACATTCCAACTTCCTTTTGGCGAGATGGCATTGACTCGATGATGCGAAGCAAGAGATATTAGGGGTGCAGGTCGAAGGTAAATCAACCAAATGATAATTTCAAGAGAAGGCCTAGTTTGGATGAAATTTATACATGGACCAAGAACTTGTTTGGTGGGATAAAGAGAAGACTGATGGGCTTTTCGTGTCGGGAACTAAGTAAATCAAGAAAGAGTTCAAACTTGTGGAGATTAGGCAGATGTTTTCTTTGAAGAAGAGAAGGAAAAAATGGAGGTCTCTCCGATATGGAATGTCGTTATGCGGCTGCGTATTTGTTGTACGTCCTTGCGTCGGTTGTATATCCCGACGGCCGAAGGTAACAGGTCAGCGCCAACCTTCTTGCCTTTTGGACCCCTTAGAAGATGTGAACAAGTACTCTTGGGGACTGCCATAGTTGCACATCGAATGGTCGGCTTTCACGGGGATCTCGCGAACGTACTTCTCAAATTAATGGGAATTTGGCTCTAATCAGTGTATTTGGATTGATGAAAGTTGACTTCTTTTAGTATGTTTTTTTCCTTCGATATATTTTTATGTTTATTTGATTGTTTAAAAAAGTTGAACTTTGGTTGTTATAGGTGTGGAATTATGATCATTTCCCGTCACTGTTCAAAGACAATGAAGATGTTAAACTCAACCCAAAATGGAGCCCAGGTAGTCCAATAGGAACCCGTTGGTTGTACTCCGGTTCTCAGGATACGGAACAAACTGATGCGTTGATTGAAATGCGTAAAAAACTTGACAACATCACGGCGGAAGCGATAATCTTTACTCCGTACAAATATGATAGAGTTGGCGCAATGGAAGATGTCGTGTATTACCATGGCCCTTTGTTTCATCCTAACGGTTTTTCAATGTACAATCCAATGAGAATCATGCATCAACTTGGGTTTATTCAAGATTCACCCGATGAAGACTATGTACCTCTGTTCAAGCACAAGTTGAACAAATGTGAGGCTGACAAGGATGACATAAAAGTGGTTTATGAACATGCAACTGATGTCAAGCATTGGAATAATAGACACTCTAGCCTCGTAGACATCACATATTGGGTCCATGTGCATCAAGGTTACGAGGCAACAACGGATTACTATCAATGGTACGAAGTCTTCTCCCATGGTAGGGTAATATGGATAGATCAGATTACGGGTAGGAGGACCAACAGAGCATCCACCTATGCTTCTCAAGTTGATGGTAGAGATGATACTACTATTCTTAAACTAGTGGTGAGTATTTATTTGTTTAATTGTGTTATTCATTTACATACAAATATACGTCAGTTAATGTGAATTGTTTTTTAGAGATAAACATATTAACGACTCTAAAGGTCACTTAACACAGAGACTCTTTGCCGGTAGAGTCGTCAGTCAGTAAACAAAACCTATAGACGACTCTTTTGATCATCAAGAGTCGTCACTTGGTTAATATATATAATAACGATCCTTAAAGAAGTTAATGTGAATTTTGAATTCACCAAATGTGGTTGAGTCGGGCAATGGTTAAAAATTCAAAAAAGTGATTGTTGGGTCCTTAATCTCTATAAATAGAGACCCATTTCTAACCCATTCTTCACCCAAACCATAATTCTCAACCTTCACATTCATTCTCATTCATTTATTATCCAAGAGGAAAAAGAAGAGGAAACACCATGACTAGTACTTACACTTCGGAAGAGAATTGCGCTATTGTGAGAGCTTGGAAAACAGTGAAAAACCACTTTGAAGATCTAGGAAAAGATATTGATCAAACATTGGATACTTGGTGGAACCGTGTATTCATCGTTTTTGTGGCGTTAGACGGAAATTGCAACTCAAGGTCTTTGAAACTTGTCAAGGAACGGTTCGAGGAGATATTCTTCGAGTGTGAAGTTTTCAAAAGAGAAATCAAGGCCGCAAGGGAAGCCATGCCCAATATGTTGGGTGCTATTAGAGTAAGTATATTAACAAGAGGTAAAACTTATCCAAAGCTTTCAACAATACTGAGTATGTTTGCATTTTCAGTTGAGGAAGGCGTATGGCTATTACGAGGAGCTTCGTGGGAAAAAGTTTGAGTTCGACGATTGCTACTTTATCTTGGAAGGCACAATGTATAATTATGCCATTTATGATTAAGTGTATAAGTGCACCGTTATTATCTATTGTATTTCATTTCCTTCAATGTATCGCTATGAAAGATGTATGCCTTTTATGATTCAGTGAAATAATTCTATGAAATCAAAAGTTATGATAATCCAGCGCAAGGGTCGTTAGTATATTAAATAAAACACCTAACGACTCTACATAAAATTTGAAATGGCGGGATAGGGTCGTCGTCTTCTACGAATACATATATGACGACTCTAAGTGTTTTATTTACTGAGAGTTCTGGGTTTAGAGTCGTTTGTCTCTAAACAAAAAAACTTAACGACCCTTTTTGACCTAGCATAAAGAGTCGTCAGTGTTTATCACACCAACCTAACGATTTTTCATAACCTGGAAAAGTTGCAGGTTTAAGTCGTCATCGGTAGTTTCAATTCACTGACGACTTTGAGAGTCGACATCGAATCCAAACCCGACTATAATGACTCTCACACCGACTAGTTCCATATTGACCATCAATCGACCCCTTGGAGCACCATTCGAGACAATTTCAAGAGTATATGAGGTTTACCTCGATTGTTTTGAGGTGCGGGTTCTTCATTTGGAGTATCGGTTCCTTCATTTTGAGCAAGAGGATCTTCATTTCCACCATTATTCATGGCTTCCTCCATTAACATCTCTTCATCAAACATCCAATCCATAGGATTATTAGAGACAATCTCACCATCAATACAATCATGGTTATTGTTTGAACCTTCACCAACCTCATTCCCTCCACTTGAATCACTCATTTCTAAAACCCTAGTTTTTCCTCTCAAAACTACTCTTCTTCTTCTCAAAAAAAAAAAAAAAACCCAAAACTAAAATTTCCCCAAATTTTAATCCCAAAACCTGATTTTTATCTAAACAAATTTATCACACTAATCAACTTAATTAAATCTTAATACTAATCACTCAGGGGCATTTTAGCCATTTAGAAACTATTTTTATAAGGGGTGACCCAAATTAGGATTGTGTGACCTTTTTTGTACTCTAGTGCTTGGCCCCCAATTAAAATGTTTGGCCCCCAATCAAATTAGGCTATTAAATTGGAAATTAGTCAAATTACACATTTGCTACAAGCAACGCACTCTAAAACGATTCTTCATCTTCACTACTAATCTCAACCTAGGCACAAGTTTCCTAAATAACTCACTTGCAGAAACATCAATCGCATAAACAACATAAATTGAAACAAATGCAATTGCAAGCATAACACTAATCCTCAATATCACAGATAACAAAACAAGCTTGAACAGAATGAGAAAAAGTCCCAACAACAATATAAGTACCAAACACAGCTCCACCCAACATAATATTCAACCCCACTTCACTAGCATCCATTAGGTACCCGACTGTCTAATGTAAGCAATGTAACACCCGTAACAGTCAATGGAAATTTCAAAAGCTTTGACAACTTATCTAAATGAACAAGAAAAGTAACTGCTGCATTATTACCTAACATATGGTAAAGAAGCCAAGCAAGAATGCAAATACCATGTACCCAAATACATGAAAATTCTGATAATCAAAATAGAAAAATGTTATGTAATCAAAATAACCGCCTGAATTGTCGTCTTCAGAAATTTCTCTCCACTATCAAATCGTTCAAGATGAATAAGTCTCCAGGGCCTGACGGTTTTCCGATTGAATTTTACAGAGTTTCTTGGGATGTTATTAAAGATGATTTTATGAAAGTGGTGAAGGAATTTAATGATATTGGGGGTGTCAATTGGCGCTTAAACTTCACTTTTATTTCTTTGATTCCGAAGAAGAATGACGCAACTCAGTTGAAGGATTTTCGGCCTATTAGCCTGGTCAGTACTATCTATAAGATTTTATCAAAAGTTCTTGCCAATAGATTAAAGGTGGTGATTACAAATCTGATTTCTAAATCGCAAGGTGATTTTCTAGCTGAGAGACAAATATTAGATGGGATCTTGATACAAGGAAAAGAAGGGATTGTGTGTAAGTTGGATATGGAAAAGGCTTACGACCATGTTATATGGGGTTCCGTTGATGGTGTGCTTAGAAAGATGGGGTTCGGTTGGAAATGGAGAAGATGGGTTCAAAATTGCATCTCCACTGCTAGGTTTTCAGTTATCATTAATGGAGCGGCGAAAGGGTCTTTCAAAGCTTCTCGGGGACTCCAGCAGGGAGATCCCCTCTCTCCGTTCTTATTCCTATTGGTGGCTGAAGTTTTTAATAAGCTCATGATCAATGAGAAGTATGAAGGTTGTCTTAAAGGTTTTTATGTGAAAGAAAATGGTATGGAAATCTCTCATCTTCAATTCGCGGACGACACAAGTGTATTCTTAGATGCGAAGGTCGAAGAAGTTCAGAAACTTATGGAGGTTCTAGAGAGTTTTAAGGCTAAAACAGGCCTGAAAGTTAACCTCGCAAAGAGTTTTATGATGGGTATAAGGATTCAGCAACACCGTATTCAAGAATGTGCAAATTTAGCAAGGTGTGCGATTGGTGAATTTCCAATTTCTTACCTTGGTATTTCTATTGGGGCTTCTACTAGGCTAAAATCGGTTTGGAATATTGTGATTGAAAGAATGACTCTTAAGCTAGCGCCATGGAAAAAAAGGTATCTATCGAAAGTCGGGAGGGTTCAGCTCATCAATAGCTCGTTAGCGGCCATCCCTTTGTATTATCTTTCATTGTTTCAAATTCCTATTTCGGTTGCGAAGAAATTAGAAAGACTGATGCGGAACTTTCTTTGGGGAGATACTATTGCTAAGAAAAAGTTACATTGGAGGTCGTGGAAAAAAAATTGTATTCCTAAGAATGAGGGCGGCCTGGGTATCAAAAACTTTAAGAAGACTAACGAAGCTTGATTAACCAAATGGTTGTGGAGATATGGACAGGAGAAGAGTAGTTTGTGGATGAAAATTATTTTTGAGAAATTTGGAGGCGTCGAAGAGGTTTGGTTACCTAAAGATTCTAAGAGAACCTATGGATGGGGGTTATGGCGAGGTATTCTTAATCTATCAGCTTTTCTTAAAAGGGGTCGAAAATTTCAGTTGGAAGAGGAAATAAAACCAATTTTTGGGACGATGTTTGGTGTCAAGAAAAAACTCTTAAAGAGTTATATCCAAGATTATGGAAAGTCAGTAGAAGGAAGGAGGCTACAATTGAAGACATGAACATTGATAGTGGTAATGGGTCGTTTTGGAACATTGATCCATGTAGAAGGCTTAAAGAATTGGAGATTCAAGAGGTAATGGAGTTTTCTAGACTTTTAGATAATCAAGGAGAGCTTACTGCAGACGACGATAAACGGGAGTGGAGGTCCAATCCAAAAGGTATCTATATGTTAGTTCTTGTTATTCTTGGCTTATGCATAATCAGGGACAAACCATATCTTTAAATTTTCCTTCTAAATACATTTGGAATAAGACAATTCCTCCTAAAATTAGTTTCTTGGTGTGGGCTGCCGCAAATAGAGTTGTTCCTACTCTCTCCATGTTGTCTAGAAGGGGTATGACAGTAGTAAACATTTGTGCATTTTGTGAAGAGTCTCGTAGAGCATTTGTTCCTTCTTTGTTCTTTTATTAGGCAAATATGGGATCATTTTTTACAACAATCGGGTTTGTTTGGGTTCACCCCACGACAATTATTGAATTCCTTTGGAAGTGGAACTTGAAGATCTCTACCAAGCCTCTCATTTTCTTGAGATTTTGTCTACCCTTTGCGATATGGTGGTCAATTTGGTTGGAAAGAAATGACATTATAATAGAGAAGAAACAAAAAAGAAAGACTTTGAATTCTCTTATGTTGGATATCAAGTTGTTGTTACTTAGTTGGGCTGTCAATGTTGATTCTTTTAAGAACATCAAGTTTGATGATTTTTTTTTCGATTGGGTGAGTTTGTTTAAGGTGTAGGTCTTTGTAAACTCCCTATTCTCCTCTATTTGTATTCCTTTAGAGGGTGCTATCTTGGCACTCTTTCATATTTATCTTAATCTTGCCTTTTTCAAAAAAAAAAAAAAAACCGCCTGAATTACACGATGCTTTAAAGAACTCACCATTCAATACTAAAACCTTCAACTTTTTTGTATTCTGAACACAACGATGGACTCTTAACTGCATAAGTGTTGTCATTACCAACTACAGACTTCAATTTCACCCAATATCAAACATCCTCATGTATAACTCCTCCAAAATCATTTCTTGAATCCAATTTTTTTGGGGAAAACCTAATTTACTATAAACTGTATCGTTCTGTGAGCTGAAAAAGAAATAAAATTGCAGTAAAGCTTATATAGCAAGGTGTTGCAGATGCTGCAACCTTCTCATGAAATATTATTGTTATTTTTTTTCAAAATTTAGGCTACTTCTTAGCAGATAATAGATACAAGTTTAGCAGCAAGATAACCCAAAATAAGTCTATGTGCAAGGAACAAGTTTTGATGCTACAATAAGAACACTTGTGGCTTTAACATGCACTTAGGACTACTATACATACCAGACAAATAAAAAATACACAGACACAGCGGATTCAGACATGAACCAAACATCCGCAACATTCACAAAGGATCATGAACTATATGGAAAGACAAAGTTGGAAATTGGTAAAACAATTATGCGTCATTGAATTTCCAGAACTAAAATGGTCTAAATGTCCTAAGTTCAAGTAATAAAATTACAATAGCAGTCTACAAGGTACCTTAATTATAGCAGAAAAACGAATAGTGCATTATCCGACTGAAACTACCATTTTCTTTAAAATGAAACTAGTAACTAGAATATTGACAATAAGCCCTCAGTTTCCTTAATTTGTATATTCTTATTCGACTCCATGTATAAGTAACTAATGTCTACAACACATTCTTCCATTGAAATAATGTTGAGTCACTAACAAAATGCATACTGCACAAAGCAATATAAGATATAGCTGAATCCAAAATAAAAAATACAGATACAAAGTTGGACCATTTATATAAAGATAAAATAAAAGAAACTTGGAATATTATTAGGCAATGCCAATAGCATCTAAGTTCAGACAAAGATTAATGGTCATTCAATTTGAAAATGAAAAACTCAAAGGTCTATGAATATCACTACCAAAACACAACGAAGATTACCAGTCTGTGTATATTCAGGGTTTGCATCTTTCTGTCGCTGCATGAAAAGCTAATCAAGGCTTTTTATCCCCTCAATTTCCACTGTCTCCATTGTTTTTGCATCTTCTTTCCCTAAATCTTTTAATGAAACTAAAGTGTTCATGTGAGGAAACACTTCATGAAACATTTCCTTAAACTTCATAAGCCTTTACGAAGTTGATTCTTTTGTGTTGCAAATATTGAGGTAGCTAATTCGAGGAACATAAGTTAGAATACCATCACCCTTCGTAATGGCTAATAATCTGTCATCGGGAACCCTAAACTCTTTAGTCCAACACAATGACTGATGTTCCTCTTGCTCTTTCTTGTCCTGATTATCATTCTTGTTTCTTAATAGCCATATGTCATAATATGGGGCTTCTTCGACTTTCACAAAAACAGCACAAAACAAAATCCCATCCAAAACCCCTATTCCATAATCATGCATGTAATCGTCATCTGGCAAATGAGGTGGTGAAAGATGCTCAAAAAACTTCTCCTCAACCAAATCAAAGGTAGCGATGATTCCTAAATCATAATCAAGCCAATAAAGTGCTTCATTGGCAAAGATAGCAGCTATATTCCAAGTAAAAATGATGAATTCAGACTTGAACTTTCCTAGGTTTCTCCATCCCCTGCCACTGCCTAGAGTGTACATGTGGATTTCTACATTGTTCTTGGACACTTACATTCCTAGAACTTCGTATTGATTTGTGGAAGAAACATACAAAAGATGCTTGACCCATAAGTAGACGGTTCAGTATCACTCCAATCTCTCTAGATTTCAGGATGAACAACATATTCCTTTGTCACAGGGTTACAAATACAAACAGACCGGCCTTCAGCAAGACAGATTAAGCCATTAAATGAACCAACAAAGACATAATACCTAAACGGAGGGGTAAGATTAACTCTTCTGATACTTTGAATGGGTGTTTCTGAATCATCATTATATTCAAAATAGTGGAATTTTGGAGAACTATTCTGAATCTTAGTCAAAGCAAGATAACCCTTTAACTTACCCGAATCAGCAGCATTGAGACGATCCAAGTGCATCTTAGAAAAGGATGGACGACGAACATGATATCTCCAATTTCTCCAAACTAATTTGGACTCCAGAACCCAAGGAATCAACTCTGAGAGTTTCCATGGATGAAAACACTGAAATTTCCATGAATGAAAACACTGAAAAGTCGTGTATTGTAAGTTGTAACCAAGAATCTCAATAGCAGCAAAGTAAAACTAGTAGTCCTTCAACGTAATAAATCAAAAATATCTAATTCCAGAGTTTACTGGTTCTTCTTTACAAACCCAGTATAAATCTAACTTTTTTTTTACTTAAAGTATGAGCTAGGATGTAATTAATCAAGATAATCTCAGCACAGAAGGCAACACAACCAATGCAATGCAGTACAAACTAGTGATTCGTTAAAAAGGTGGATTCATATTTGGAAGTCTCTAACTTCACTGAACTTTAACAGGAGTTCATTCTTAAAAGAAGCGAAATACAATATCAGGTTCATGGTATTATTTCTTCGTGGGTGATTAGCCCAGAAAAGAGAATCGATGACAAGAGACCCAAAGGCCAAATCAACTGTCAAGAAAATTCTAACAAGTAAATCTGCTAACAGGCTACATTCTATAAGTAGATAAAAGGCGATCAGTCGTAATTTGGTTACATGAAGGTTCTGAACATTAGTGAGCATTCTAGCTTTGTAGATACTGTATGTAAGGTTTCAGACTGTTTTCAAGCTTAATCAATTCGGGCCAACAAATTGTTTCAACAGTTTCTCATGCTGAGTTATCTTAATCTCTTTTTTTTTTTTTTTTCGAAACAGCAAAATTCATTCCAAGAGTGCTGAGAAAGCACAAGAAAACTACAAAGTATAAGAGTTAACAATAGTTGAGCGACGGGATTACATGAAAACTACAAAGTATAAGAGTTAACAATAGTTGAGCGACGGGATTACATGTTGTCTTTAAATTTTTCCCATCTACACATGAAGTCATCAAAAGTAAAGATTCTAAGTTCTTTATACATGGAAGCCCAGTTGTATAGAGTTGCTTTAATGTTAATATTAAAGTCTGCGGGCATCCAACTCAAAACCAATTGGCAATGAGTGGAGAGGCCCTAATAGATTATAAACTGCAGGATCTTAAATAACCCAACCATGTGGGACTAATAATCTCAACAAGCCCCCTCACGTACTCGACACAAATAGCCTGCTCTGATACCATATTAAAGTCTGCGGGCATCCAACTCAAAACCAATTGGCAATGAGTGGAGAGGCCCTAATAGATTATAAACCGCAGGATCTTAAATAACCCAACCATGTGGGACTAATAATCTCAACAGTTAATGAGCAACTTCTCATAAGTGATTGATTCTGTCCTAAACACCCTATTGTTCCTTTCAGCCCAAAGAACAAACCATATCGCAAATGGCAGGCAATACTTGATGAAGATCGACGGTTTTAAACTAAATTTGAGCTTCAGTCGTTTCAGAACTTGTATCACTTGAATTGGGAGGAGACCATGTTGAATCAAGCAAACCTAAAAAATGATGCCATAAATCAGCTGCAACCTTGCAACTAATAAAAAGATGGTTAGCTGACTCATCCTCGATGTTGTCACAAAACCTGCATCTACCATTCTCAATTTCCATTCCTCTTCTTTTCAGATTTTCTATTGTAGGAAGACTATTCATCCCAGCTGCCCATACTATAAGAGAAATTTTGGTGGGAATAGTTTTCTTCCATACATACTTGTGAGGGAAGGTATTCGTATTACTTGTTTCATCACCACTGTCATGAAAAGCCTCGTATGCTGCTGCAACAAAGAATTTGGTGTTGCTTGTGCTGCCGTTTTTCCACTCTCGCTTGTCTTCTTCACTTCCTAATTCATTTGGCTCACCAATTAGATTCAAGAGTTGTGATATCGTAATCTCTTTTGGCAAGGTTTACATAAGGCATTTCTTAATGTCACCTCTACGACAACATGCTGACAGATTGAATAAAGACCATGAATATATGTAATTACTCATGCAAAGTCTCTTAACAGTTAACACCTGCCCTTAAATATCTACATCTACATCACTTGTTGAGCCAAAGTTAGGTAAGTAAACGCTGGACAAATAGGTCGACAGCGACTTCTACGCCTTACCATACAAGGTTTACACAATGCCTAAGTGATTGGTCAGAAACACAAGTTTCTATAACAATAACAAGGAGATGAACAATCATATTTCCAATTTTAAAGGGCAAAGTGACAATATAGCGAACAGCAGACTCAGATATATCTAGAATTAATGACTCAGTGATATCTATAGGCTTGTGCCGCTTGATTACCTAAGATAAAGATCAATTTTGTATAAATAGACCAATCTATATATGCTAGCGGAAATTTATACAGTACAAGTGTTATGACAGAACTACAAAAATGACCTTCAAACTGTCTTCATTTTCTTGATTTCCTCGTATCTAGTCTAGGATCAACTGGGAGATTTTTCATCATGGTTAGACATGGATTTCCTCTAAAAAATCGCAGGAGCTACAAATACTAAGCATACAACCTAGAAACTCTTTGGGCGTAAAAGGAAAAATCGCAGGAGCTACAACCTACAAATACTAAGCACACATACAGAAGTGGCAATTGGAGACTAGGCTGACATTTTATTTGAAGTGGAGGAGATTTTGCAGGATGATGTGCATGATGGAAAGAACGATTTGGCAAATCAGTTGGCATATATTTGGGAGAAGGTACGTCTTCACAAACAAAAGATACATCTGTTAGTTTCTGAAAGAAAACATCAGTTACCTATAACATCACGATAAGATACATCTGTTAGTTTCTTAGATACGGTCAGTTGATAAGAATATTACTTTACTTTTCACCCCGTTCTGCTACGAAGAGTCTCAAAAATCCAAAAAAGAGAGAAACCTGTTCGACGTAGAACAATATGCAAAGAACATAAAGGGAATACAATAATTGTGTTCCGGAATTAGTAAAAGAAGACAAGTCAGTTGTTTGTGATGTGAATTTGGAAAATGAATCTTGCGCGCCGTATCCAAGTCCCATTTAGGGAAGGAAAAGATGTGCATTTCATTGAGGAGAATTTCATTATCATTTGTGGGTATGTTAAGTGATGGATCTTTTTATAATGTTAGAATGAGACCGATTGATGGAAGAAAAATTTCTGGTGAACCGACAAAGAATTAATGCGCAAGTCAAAAACAGAAGAAGCTTCATTCGTCTGTACTGGGCGGGTTGGTTTATAGTAAGAACGTTCTACTCTATTCTCTCTATACATCTTCTGCATAAATGAACCTATTAGGAGATATGTACATTTGTACGTATATTCTATATATGGCTAGGAGATATGTTAGTTAGGAAAGATAATATTTTTGGTGTAAATTTGTTTTTATGTTTTCTCCCTATTTAGTCTTAGAGAAAGAGATTGTAACCTTAAGCTTTTGATAATACAAAATCTTCATCTTCTCTACCTTGTCGTTTCATGGCATCTGAGCCAGAAAAGACTTAATCTATTTAAATTTAAGTCAGAAAATTTTGCTTAAGATTAGCACCATGACTGTTGTAGCTAATGTAGCGATCACAACTATTAATTCTGTTGGAGGATCTCTATCGTCGCAAGATCGACTAGGTCTTACCAATATTCTTACTGATACCCAATGGGAAACCATTGTGCAAATTCTTAAAACTTCGAATAATGATTCGGGTAAATGGATACTTGATACAGGGGCTTCACGACATATGACAGGAAGTAAAGAATTTTTATTTAAGACTCATAAAATAAGTTTTTCTTCCGTGAAGCTTCCGAACGGCACATACTCTCATGCTCCATGCGAAGGCACTGTGGTGTTTGGAAACAATATGGAATTATTCCGTGTTTTATTCGTTCCTGATCTCCACTGCAACTTGATTTCTTTAGCATGTTTAATTAAAGATTTGAGATGTATTGTCACTTTGACTGATAAATTATGTGTGATACAGGACCGCACTACGAGAACGGTGATTGGTGTGGGTGAAGAACGGTGATTGGTGTGGGTGAGGAACGAGACGGGGTCTATATCTTCCATAGTGGAACGCTCATTACTGCAAATCGAGTATCTGCTGGAGAAGATTATTGTTTATGGCATAGACGGTTAGGTCATGCGTCTAATAAGGTTGTTTCCTTACTTCCGGGTATGAATAAAGTTGATTGTCAGAAATTTCTTAATGAACCATGTGATATTTGTTTTAAAGCTAAACAAACTCGGACTACTTTTCCGGTTAGTGAGAATAAAGCTGATGACATCTTCGATTTAGTTCATTGTGATGTGTGGGGACCTTACCGTACTCCATCTTCTTGTGGTGCACATTACTTTCTTACCATTGTCGACGATTATTCTCGTTGTGTTTGGGTTTATTTAATGGCACATAAAACTGAGGTGGTGGAAATTTTTCAGAATTTTTATGCTATGGCTAAGACACAATTTGATAGACATCTGAAGAAGGTGCGCAGTGATAATGGTACGGAATTTCTTCCATTAATTCCTTTCTTTGTTAAACAAGGTATCGAATTTCAAACTTCATGTGTAGATACACCACAAGTTGAATGTATATTAAGTGCTGTCGCAGTTGCAGTTGAATTTCAAACTTCGGTTAGAACATTTTTAATGGGATGCAACCACTAGCGGGGCTTTTTGTAGGGTTCTTACAATATCGGTTTGTATTAGAAGTGTGCAGCTTGAACAGCGTGTGGATAAGGGATTTGGGAAATTCTTAATTCAGTTGGTTGAGTGCATTGCGTATGAGTTATGTCAACTTTTATTAAGGTATGTTATATTCTCCAATTCCCTTGGCAGATAGGATTTGACAAAAGCCATGAAATTCTTTGTCAAGTAGTTGCTCGTGAAGCAAAATAATCATTGGTCAGAATTCCCTGACCATTTTGTGATCCTTGTAATGCTAAAATGCGTGTGCCACTTATTTAAGCGTAGTTCAAATGTACATTTTCATTGGTTCCACAATAAGAACAACAAATCCATAAAGGAGTTGCTTATTGACAAACTCCCGAATCGAGCACATCATACAGTTTGGACTTATGACCAGTCGATCAAGTACTTGATCTTAAAACATTGAACAGTTTTCTTTTTAGATCCTAGCTTATGTGCACGACATGACGGCAAATACAAAGAGTTGTAAAATACGATGCGCGTTATGATCCAAAAGGCAAATTCAAGTCTGATTTTACTCATTTTCAAGGTGAATCAAGCTAAACAAGATCAAAAAAATAAGAGAAAAAGACATGTTAGGCAAAACTTAATTTCAGGTATGCAACTGAACCTTTTAGTTACAACAAATGAGAATAATTAATCATACGTGGTGTCACAAATGCCTAATCAAATTTTATATATCCCGATTCGAAGTGAGTGCTTCCCGATTATGTGTTCTTGCAAACAAAGTTAATAACGAAATTCTTTATACAGGAGCAGTAAATGTGAGTTTGGAATTTTGACCCTCCCACGTATAAATGTCATGCAATATTTTGGTACGAGGAGAGAAATAATAATCTCAAACAACCAATGAACCTGAGTTCTCAATCCGTTGTTCAATTGGTAAAGTGCAACTGCCGTTATATCAAGATCCACTAATGTTGTTACAGAATCTGCTGGACTACCAAGGAGGAAACAGATCTGGACCATTCAGGAAAAATTCTGTGTTTGCTTTCACATCAATGGGAGCAAAAGTAAGCAAGAAGATCAATAAGGGTCGTGGTCGTGCTCCGGCAAATTAACAGGTATATCTCTCTTGAAAAGAAATGTACACTTTTTTCTACTGGGCGACAGGTATGTCTTTCGGAAAGAAATGGACAATTTCGTGGTCGTTCTGATTAAGCTTCAAATGTTCATCTTAGATTACCTTTATAGCACTGTACGCTCAAGTTGTTGATGGATCTAAATGGAGCATCAACATCTTCTCCAACATTAAAATTAATGGTGCAGGCAGACACTAAAGTGGACACTATCAGCCTCCTGCAGGAATGACGAGCACTCAAGATATCTTCTTGAAATCAAAAGGGTATGAGATTTAAATTTTTTTGTCAGGTATATATATACAGACGTCCATATATGCCCTGTGCAGGCTCATATCTACTCACAAGTATATAATGCATGGTGATTCCGTATTGTATGTATATGAAAACTAATTTAGTAATGTGGTCATATTTACGTCGTACGTGGACTAGCAACTATCGGAAAAAAAGAAAGAAAAAAAGAACTAAATTGCGGTAATCGTTTTATAGTTTGTTTTACAGGGATAGGAAAGTGAGAGAAATTCTTTATGGAATAATTTAGTTTAGGTCTATCTCCTCATGCCATCAAAACGACATCTAATTTCATTGTGATGCGCTGATAGAAAATTATAGAGGTCATTTATTCATGACTACATTAAGTTACAGGGTTGGTCATTGGTGTATTCACATGAAGAAATACATGCAGACTCCATGAGTAGAATAATGAGAAAGATACGTGTTATGTTAAGAGCGGTGACTAGAGTGGGCGGTAATGCAAAGAAAGATTAAATTGTTGTCTTATTGAATGTTTTTTCTGTGATGATTAGGGAAGTACGGACGCGAGGCAGACATGGAAGACAGAGGCGTCATAATTTCTTATGCAACACAAACAACGGGGAACGTACTTTAAATCCAGATTCACAATGCATATGGTTAGAAATAAATGTTCCAAGCACTATCCCAATCAGTTGACCGATGAAACAACCATTGATGATAAGGGTTTGAAAACACTTGGGTGGTTCCACATAACAGGAAATTGGCTCTTAAATATGAAGCTCATATTAATGTCCAGCTCTGCAATAGAACAAAATCGGCGAAGTACCTTTTTAAAATATGTCTACATCGTAAGATTTCTTCCCTGACCAGAAATGTGTGTTTCAACAAGATTTGGTGGAAGAAATTTCCAGTCTTACACATTAAAGGAGCTGTAAGAAGCAAGAGAAAGAGAAAGGCAGGTAAGTAAGTAATTAATTTGTTTTAACATGCATATGTATATAGTCATAAGTTCTAAATTAACTCTGAGTCTGACTTATCGGCTATATAATTTAAATACTTTTATCTCAAAAAAAAAACCAAGAAAATAAGAATTCCGTTTCTTAGTAAACAAATAACAGGAAGCAATATTATGACACTAGCCCGTGCATTTTGCACGGGCATGCACATCCCTTGTTTTGATATATTTCCATACTGTGGTCTGTTTACTTTGGTCTCTGATGCAGTTTTTCATCTGTTGGGTTTCAGTTAGAACTTGAAATATATGTTTTTTTTTTTTTATCAATGTTGTATCCTCTGAATGATATGATTGGAGGAATGAGAATGGATGCTTGCAAATATCAGTACTAGATTTCTTATGTTGCTGTTAGCATTTAGTAAAGTTGTACAAATCATTTATTGCTCAAATTTCTTAAATGTTTTCTTAAAGTTGTACATATCAGCTGCAGATGTTTTGTTGGTTAATCCGTACAAAGAGGTCAGAATGATCGAGGATGCTTTTCACAAAAATTTCCCTAGTGGATCATCTTTGCATGAATTCAACTAAGTATCATCTGCATAGTTGAATCCTAGTGACAATGTTGTTGAATATTATTTGAACAAAAAAGAACAGTCATCTTTGCTAGGAAGTGTCAGAAAGTAGAAAGTGTTTCTGAAAATAGGATTCTTAAATAGGGGAAAAATGGATGCCAAAATAAACAGTTGTGGTGTATTTGATAATGTGGGGTTTTGCCAAACACTGTAGTTCCGTATGTGCAAACAGGAAATTTACATGAGTAACTAAACTAGATTTCTTTTTGAAGAGTGAAGCTTAATTTGAAATGTAATGGTAAATAGAGATTTTTAACCTCCAATTCTTGAAGTTTTTGGTAGAAAGAAATGCGGGTTATACATCGGAGACAAACCATATGATAAAACACTGAACCGTGCAACGATTCAACTTGTTGAAACTCACCTGTTAACACTGAACCGTGCTACTGTTTTTTCACAGGACCCATTTGGTTACCTAGCTAGCATGTCGTCGATAGATAGTTTAGCTTATGTAAACTGTGTGATTGATCCTTACCATTTTTGTTGGAAAACTATTATTGAGAAAATTGTACTTCCACAGGCCAATTCTGCCATTTATGCAACTCCGAGTCTGTACAAGTTTGAGAAATGGTTTCCTTTTGTGGCCTCATTTCCCTTCAAAATCTTTCTCTGTTGCCTTTATGTTGTTAACC
This sequence comes from Papaver armeniacum, assembly GCA_023531295.1. Lineage (NCBI taxonomy): Eukaryota > Viridiplantae > Streptophyta > Magnoliopsida > Ranunculales > Papaveraceae > Papaver > Papaver armeniacum. The sequence continues at coordinate 1,067,482 of JAJJWW010017191.1, forward strand.
GATATGGTCAACTCTACTCTCAAGTTTCCTGTGGAAAAACATCCGGAATCTTAATATATGCCTATGATAGTTTTGTTATGTTGTTTTAAACATTTTGAACACCTTCAAAACTTGCTCTGTTCTGCTCTAGTTATTTTTCTCCTAACTGTGATATGTGTAAGATTGCCACTGGAACCATATTGAACACCTTTTGTCTGCATTACACCTTTGTTTGGGTAGTTTGGTCTCCTCTAGGGATCTCTGTTAAGCAGTTTGGTTTAGGCTCCCTTTTATTATTCGAATTGGTAATGATAGTAGTTTGAGTGATTGGTTCCAGACCTTGTTTGTTAGTCCCACAGGGTGGGATGATGAGTATCACAAGCAGATGTGGGTGCAACAGTTTCATGGAACATTTGGAAGGCCCGTCGCGTCTTGGTCTTTTAGCAACAAAAATATAGTCCCTAGATGACACGGTTTCCCTGATTAAGAAAGACCTGCTAGCTTTCACCATGCTTAAACAGATGCCTTTTATACGTTTTTTTTTCTTTTCACCAGAATCTGTAAACCACCAAAAAGCTAATATGGACCAATTTGTACCACCTGCACTATTGACTGAAAAGATTAACTGTGATGGCCGTTCTGTTGATGTTTCTAACTATACAGGAATCGGCCGCACACATGCAAGATAACTGGACAAACCACCAGGAGGGGCCTTCAAACCACTGAGATTGACAGAGACGGATGTTTGTACCCAAAATTACTTTTGGGCACGAAACACGATGAATGGATAGTTTGGTGTATATTTTGGGTTAGGAGACGAATTGAAGAACAAATAAAGAGACAAAGGGTTAACGTGGTTCAGCATGGTTTGCCTACATCCACGGACGAATCCCCTTAGGGGTGATATTTTATTGATATGTAGAATTACAGTGTATGTTTTATCTCCTATTGGCTCCCCCCTATTAGCTCCCTCTTCCTGATTTCTGCTCTCCCCTATTTATACAGTTCCATATCTAAATATAAACATAATGCCTCCATCATCAATTCTGTATGAAACAACTGGAGTTAATTCTGCATGTATGAAACTGCTGCATTTAGTACTGCATGGCTGAAACTGCTGCATTTAATACTTGCATGGCCGAACTTCTTCGGAACTCAGTCGCATGAAAGCACATTTATGCTACAATGATAAATTCCCGCATAAATGATGGCCGCGATAAAAGTGGACACTTCTTTGGTGGAACAGTGACCGCATGGGTAGGGACTCGGCTTGATGGCCGACGGGCATGATGGGCGGGCAATGTGGATGGAGGCAGTCGGGCAAAGATGGTTGGAGACTGGTATGGCGATGCGGAAGAGTTTTTGGCTAAGAATTGGTTAGCAGCATTGCTGGCTATAAGACTGAAAATTGGCTAGGGGTGCGACTAACTTCGATAGTTGACCAACGGTTGACTTTGATAGTTGACCGACTTTGACCATTGACCGGTCTGTGCAGACTGGTGGGCTGCCTTGGTTGACTGATTAGCGGGCTTCGATGAGGACCAAAAGATGTTCAGTATCAATTTGGCCCATTAAGTGGTATTTTTACTTATGGTACAAACATCGCCCCCTCTTAACCTCCAACTTGTTGGGGGTTAAGAAAAATTTTGTGTTCCTTAGTCAATGACAAAACTCCCCCCTCCCCCCAGTGTGGACTATTGATGTTGAGGTGATTGACGAACTTCCCTTGTTATTTGCGGGAAATCAAGACGCCCCAAAAGTAAATTTCGTTCTTCAAGCATAAATAGAACCGCCTTCGTTGATTATGGATATCGTAATCAAGTCACCCCAAGTGAGGCTAATATGTTCGGCGGGAAACAGATTGAGTATGAACCATTGTTGTATGCAAAATCGGGACCGAAGGTTTGAATCCTTTCAGAATGGAGCGTGATGCTCCCGATGTAAAATTGAATTTGTGGTAGTTGCGTTGGACTTGTCTGTGATGGCCACAAAAAACTGTCTTCTACAGTAATGAGCAAATTTGGGTAGTAACAACATTGAGAAAAAATGGTTTGCAGCAGCTTTAATAAGATGGCCTCAAGTGAAAAACGAAAACAGATCGCAAAGCCCTTTCTTTATCACCGAATGCAGCAATGGATGAGCAAGATCACCGCAGATCGGGCGTCAATCAACTGGCAGAAATCCGCGAATATAGCCGGATTGCAAGAACTTCATCGGGACTGCAAACAGCATCGAAACATTGCGGCAAAACAAGATTTCACCGGGAGTGCAGGAGTTGCGAAAAGAGATGGATCGCATCGCCTTCGATCACCGATCGGCAGCAGCTAACGTAACCACGAAAGACCGCAGCAAACAAGCGATCAGCCGGAGTGCAGAAATGCGAACATACCGATTGCGTAAAGCACTGCGATCACTAGACCGCACAGAGTTGCGAACGAGACGGACCGCATCACTGAACGGATGGGCAAAGAAGAACGAACAACAGAACTGACCGGCGAAGAATGCATCACCGGATTGCAGAGATACGAACATAGCCGATTGCACGAGCTTGATCGGCTAGTCTTCATAGCGACGACGAGCAAAAAGTTAACTACAAAGTTTGTGATCAGCCGGATCACAGGAATGACGAGCCTCGGCTACGACGGTTGCGGCTGATTGGATTGCAGGAATCGCGAAAGGAGAGCTGAATTTCAGAGCTTCGATCGGCTAGTCTGCAGCGGCGACGAACGAGAGATGGACCGCAAAGAACTTCGATTAGCTAGTCTGCGGCGATTTAAACGACATAACAACGGTGCGATCACCGGATCAAGTAGAATACAAACGGAGGCGGTTACGGAGCTTCATCGACCGGATACGGCAGTGTTGAGAATTTGGATTTAAACAATTCGATAAACCTAGCGCAACCATTACAAATAAAACTAGACAAATCGGTTGCGTCCATCGAGTGCAACCAGATCACATCGGTTGTGTCCAATCGAGTACATAATTCATAGGAAAATCGGATTGCATCGGTCGCGTCCAACCGAGTGCGGCAGTTGCTTTGAACTTGAGTATAATAACATAACTATAGCAGTTTAACATTTCGATTGTAATAATCGCGTCAAAATATTAGGGTGTATGCTCGCCCGCTCTTAATCCTGTAACTCGTTGGAGGATTAAGAAGTTTGGGATACCTGAAGCTTTGATTTTCGGTAGCTGAATTTCGCATTGCAATTAGGTGCCATGTAACTTGCCCTCAAGTGTATGAAGTGTTACACAGCTTGCCCCAAAAGAATAATTTTATACCATGAGGTGTTACATATCTCTCCCTCAAGTGATAGTCGATCACGTTGAAGTGATATGAAACTCGCCCCGTAAGATAGTGATTGTCATGCTGCTCAATGCTCGCACAAGGATGCACTGCCTTGCTATATTTTGATCGCGCATGAAATTTTAAAGATGTCTTCCATCTGGAATTCACGAGGGGGGCCAGTCCCACTATTCCAGATGTGCGCAGAATTGAAATGTGTGCATCTCCTCGTGAGAAAATGCTCGCCACATTATAGGTGCCTCATTGAACAAAAGTATGCATGATTATATGAAAAGATGCAAAAATATGTAAAATTTTATACTTACCTTATTGAAAATATTACCGCGACCCGTCCGAAGTGATTAGGATGCCCACTGGCTATGTCGGTGTTTTCCAGCGATGATGATTAGTATAATTTCCTTAGTGTCTCGTCTCGACTTAGTAATTGATTTGTCTCGTGGACCGAATGCACCGATTAAGTCCAAGTCGGGATCGAAGACGATTGCCACGTAAGCGTATTTCATTTGTGATCGATTGTATTGCAACGCTTATGTACAAAGCGGATCGAGTCGATTGTGAGGAAAACTTTATTAAAACGGTTCTTGGGGAAAATCGGGCTGGATTTAACGGACCTGCATCAATTAAAAATAATCTGGATGTTCGATCAACCGGCCAACAACTGTGCTTTGAAACCGGATTACAATAGTTCGATCAACTGATGTAATAGTTATGTGGAAAAGGACTCAGCAGTTGATCAATTGGATTGCGATATTTTCGGTGGCGATTGAATGTGACCGCTTTGAGTCTTGTCATTTTACATTTCTAAAATTTTTAATTTTCTCCGAAAATTGGAATGTCGCCTTCACGACCTTGGTAATTGACATACGATCTCATCGGGCTGACAATCACTCAGTTTGGATGCACGAAGAAGAAGTTATCGAGGAAACAAAATTGGTTGGTCAGCGCCTTGCCCCAAACATGTTGATGACGTGATTGTACCCAAAAATATTATTCTCCATTTGCAAAATATTACCTTCATGTCGTAGGATATTGAAATGCGATTGCAACGAGCCAAAAATCACTCAATTCGGACTTAAAACGAAGAAGTTATTGACGAAAAAAGATTCCAAAAAGCATGCGTGACGTGGCACTGATGACTGTCGCTGATGAGGCATAATTGATGACGTGGCAAGTGTTGTTTCTGAAGTGACACCATTTAAGCTGACGTGACTTGTTGACTGGACTTCTCTTTGCTGACGTGGCATGCTGACTGGACGGTAAGCTGTCGTGGCGGTTGACTGGACCTCACTTTGCTGACGTGGCATGCTGAATGGACCGGTTTGCTGACGTGGCATGGTGACTGGACCTCACTTTGCTGACGTGGCATGCTGACTGTGCCGACTTGCTGACGTGGCGTGATGTGGCGTACTTTTGCTGAAATTTGACGTAGCCTAGAGCAACGAAGTTTGATGTACTACTGAGCATTAACGGTTGACATACGCAGATCATCGAAATTTGATGTAACACGAAGCATCGAACTTTTTCTGAAAATTGAATTTGATGAATTGAAGAGCATTGAAAATGGATGTACCAGAGAGCATCAACGGTCTGAATAACCGGTCATCTAAGACTGACGCACCGTAGACGCATCGAAATTTTCCTAAGAGTCGAATTTTGATGTTCCGTAGTACATCGAAATTTGATGTAGCATAGTTCATCCACGGCTGGTACATGCGGCGTATCGAAGTTTGATGCCTAGTTAGCAATTCGGGGTACGGAGAGGAGTTCGGTACGGCATACGTTCGAGAATTATACCTGATTTGGATAGGTCGGATTCGATTGAAAAATCGGTCAACGGTTCGTTGTTTGAGTGTAGTTCGGAACGGATACGTACGTGTATAAATCGTTTTAGAAATATGAGTTCGGTACGGAAAATTCGGCTTACATCAAATTAATAGAAATTATATTTTAAAGTTTGTATGGAGTTGAAAGAATGATTTAAACCAATTTTATTGTATTATATAGATAATACATTAAGAATAGACAATAACAAGCAAATAGCTCAATGGTTTGAGCCTTAATTAGCAAGTAAGAGGTCATGGGTTCAATCCCCACCAACAACTTCTTTTTAATAACTCTAAAAAAAACAATTAAATGGGTTCGAATCGCCGAGTCACCTGTCGAATCGCCTAGTCACCTGTCCGAATTGATTCGCCGAATCATACACGAATCCGAATTATTCGCGAAAAATTCGGATAACCCATATAATGCGCGAACCGGGGTCGGTGTTAGAGTAATTCGGCCGAATGCATCGGATTCGGTTGATTCGCGAATCATTCGCGAATAATTCGCCGAATTACTAACTAGGGTTTGATGTTGCAAGAAGCATCGAAGGTTTCCTAATTGATGGAACTGGGTGTACAAAACCTCTAGAAGTGGGTGAGGGTTTTTAACGTGGGTGAGAGATACCCCAGAAGTGGGTGATGAGGCATCCGGCTTGGGCCGCCGACTTTTTTTTTTTTTTTTTTTTTTTTTGAAACCTTTCGCAACATATTTCTGGAACGGTGATCTTTGCCTTCGGACTTTTGGTGACAGGTTTCATTGACTTGTTGTGTTTTCCTTGAAAGCTTCTCGTAACAGCATATGGATTTTTAGCAACAGTTGTGTGGAATGTTGCTGTTTCTCCTGAAATTTTCACCATGATTTTGCTGCACTTTTGTGGCCCTTTCTGGAATTTTCTGAGATGCTTTCCTGGAGGTTTTTCCTTGGGTATTCAAGCACCTTGAGATGTAGACAACTTGACAACTTTGCGATCATGACAAGATTGATTTTATCATACTGACAAACTTGAACAGGTGGATAATGCGATATTTGAGAAGCAACTTTTTCGGACTTTGGACTTGAACATGCCGCGGATCGAACATCCCGACAACATCCTTGGTGATTTTCGCATGAGTCGCCTTTGGTGACTTCCACTGCGATCCGGGCTATAGTAATTGTGATTAATCAACTGCAAAGAATGCGATCACCGGAATGACCGATGATAGAAATCGAAAAATCGGATCCGACCATGTTGTGGGTCGAATATCCTACAATGATTTTGATGGTTCACTAATCTTTTACGCGGACCGAGCGTCCCATCAACACTATCATCGATTTTGTCCGATGAGATTTTCATTGATATCCGCAGTAATAGCTCAAAGAAATCAAACGGAGAATCTTGATCGTAGTGATTTGCGATCAATTTGGTTTGTAGTATTTTGCGATTATCGATCAGTAATTTGCGATCACCGGATGCGATCGTTATGATCAAACGGGACTTGCAGCCGATTTGCGATCAACTCGGATCTTGCAGCAGAGTGATTTTACAAGACGCTGATTGCTTTTTCACGGACACGATTTTGAAGCATTTTATACAACTTTTCTCAATGGGAAAACACGATTTCTTTTCTCGTATTTCCCCTTAGTCGGCGCCAACGTTTGTACCCAAAATTAATTCTGGGCACGAAACACGATGAATGGAAGATTTAGTGTGAATTTAGGGTTAGGAGACGAATTGAAGAACGAAAAATGAGAAACAGGTTTAACGTGGTTCGGCATGGTTTGCCTACGTCCATGGCTACCTCTCTCTCCTTTTTTCTTCCCCTAAATGATTTCTGCTCCTCCCTATTTATACAGTTCAATATCTAATTTCAATATAAATTTAAATGGCATTGATTCTCATTGATGCCTCCTGACATTAATCCGCATGAAACCACCCTTGCATGCCTCCTGACATTAATCCGCATGCCCTTGCATGCCTCATGGAATTAAGTTTGCATGAAACTGCCTTGCATGAATTGAGCAATTGATGTGTAGTTAATTCTGCATGAAACTTCCATGCATGCCTATTGACTTGCCCTGCACGCCTTCTTGTATTGATTTGCGGGCCTCCTGTGTATTGTATACACGGTACAAACAACGGAAAAAAAAATGTTTTGAATTTTTAAATGGTGGGTATGGAGAGTTGAAAGAACTCAACTGTAATAAAATGTTTTGATTTTTATTCAACACACTAAACTTAGTCACACATCGAGTGGATTTCAAACCTCAATTTGGTTTTTATACCACTATCTAAGAGACATGGACAACATTCAAGGTGTGCAGGAGATGTGGCTTTGAAATTGCTAGCGGAAGTCATGAGGTTGGTGACCGCGACTATTCCTTCCGTGCTCTGCACAGGCAGTGGCGGAGTTGGAAAATAAAGGTTGGGTGGCTTGAAAACTAATTGGATCGGTGGGGTGGCTTAAGCCTATTTTTTAGGCATGAATTTTTTTAGCCAAACTTGTAACCATGGTAAAAGTCTATAGGCATGGCAGTTCGCATTGGTTGGAAATTTTTGTCCCTTTTTTTTTTTTTTTTAAATTAGCTCGAAATTGAATATCGATGCATCAATGGTCGATCAAAACAGTTGCAGTTAATGGGTATGTGTAATGCCATTTTTTTGTTCTCTCTTTTGTTAAATTTTTTTCATGTGGTTTTGCTCAAGAACTGATCGAACTTCATGGAAGTTAGGATGCAGACTGCTGATCCGTGAAAAATGCAGTTGATTCAGCAAAAAAAAAAAAAATCACGGAAGCTGGGATCCGTGAAAAATACAGATGAATTGTTATTCGCATAGGCAGGATACCATTTTCATTCGTGTATAGTTGGAAGAAATAGCAAATGCAAATGCAACTGCGCTAGCGGTGGCTAATGTGCAACTTGGGACCTAACTGATTCAAAGTCAAACAATTGGAAAAAAAATTACAACTGCGGAAGTAGGCATGAAGTGTGTAAGGTACCTTTGCTAACAACTTGCAAAAGAAATCATAGTTTTATATGACCGAGAACTCTGCCTCTGGTAAATGTTATTGATGAACGGAGACGAACTTAAGTGCATTTTACTGCAGCTAGTATTTTCGGAAGAAATATAGTGAATGCAACTGAGCTAGTGGTGGCTAATGATGCAACTGGGGATCTAAGTTGTAACTGAATCAAAGTTAACTACTCTCTACTGGAGAATTCATACAAGTGTGTGAGGGAGAACTCTGCCAAATTGGATTCAAGAAGTTTTCATTTTTTTTCTTGGGTTTAATGTAGATCAGTTGGAGGGGGGATCCTTTGAAAGCTGATTGATACCTCCAGCATCATCATCCATGGCTGGAAAGATAACATTAATGCTCAGTTGCATTCCAAAGAGGAAACCTACTTCTGTAAGTCCCTTCCCCATCACGCCCACAAACACTGGAGAAACTTAATTTGGTATACAGTTCCAATTTGAGGAAAAATGTCGTGGTTTTGGTTCACCCTATCGAGGCGAGAAGAAATGTGTTTTTTTATCCCAAATGGATGTACCAAGATTTGAACCTGTGACCTCAAGCATAAAAGAGGTTCAACTCTAAGATTTTTTATTTTCAGGCCAAAAGATAGTCCCACATCGAGTAGATTTCTATGTCTCCTTGGGTTTTTATACGCCAGCAAAATCTATTTGGGCACCGATCCAGGCGTGCAGGTGCTGTAGCCTGGATTCGGTAGTGGTGGCTATGTAGCTAGCTTCCCACGCAGCAACCATTTCGGCTTAGGTCGGTCAGGGTGGCAGTTGTAGCCAACTTTTTTGGTTTTTTTGTCTTATTTTTTGAAACAACAAAACTTGAAACACCAATACAAGCTTTTTGAGTTTTCTGATTTTCCATCAGAGTTTTTTTGTCTTCTTTTTTGTATCAAATTCAACACCAAAGTTATCAACATCGACTATTTAGTACAACAAGGACAAGTTAAGCTATTGGGGCTGTACACAATAAGGCTTTTACTAATTCTAAAGGTACTGCAATTTGAGAACATGAAAATCAAGAACATCAAGTTCATGAAGTGGAGTATGTTGAATCTGTTCCCACCATTAACTTGTGGGGAAATAAAGCTTCCACCTGAATTCTATGAGCACAGGGGATCGTGGATATCTACTACACTGTCATGCATAAAGCTTCCAGTTGATCTCAACTTGGCTTCATCAACTTCATCACATATTAGATTTATGAGCACAGTAAGGATTAGATAAACAAAAGACACAAGAGATTAAAGTGGTTCGGTCACTCCACCTACATCCACTGATGAAACCCCGTAGGGGTGATTGTTTATTGATCAACAGTAGTAGTAGTACATACTGAGATAGTTTTACACTTACATTATGTTTCCTATTTATAGGAGCAATAGGAATCAGTAAACCTACGACTAGCTAGATTAAACTTATCTAACTAGATTACACAATCTTGTTACTGACTTGGTCTTCCAATCTTGTTATTGACTTGGTATCTTGTTACTGACTTGCCATATATTCCAATATCACAATTGCTGCATGGAGCTGCTGATAGGTGTGTGAGCCTGTAAATCATACCAGACCAGTTTCTCGCTGGATTTAGTTCCCACTCCCCGCTTGTGTTCAGTTTTGCAGTTTCCCATCCATTTTTTAAGTACTTGGTAGAATACCTGCATTGACACTGGTGCGTGAGACATGATATGAGAGACTTTTCTGCGGACATTAAGCAAATCTACTGTATTTCTCAAAAGATTCGTTGTGGTTAACGACTGTGAAGACATATATCATGTTAATTATCACAAATAAATTAACAGTGCAGTTTCCTATTGAATGTACCAGTTTATGCAAAATGATTACATTTTACTCTCTACTTGAAAACTATTTCATTAACACTACAAGTTCAGCATTTTTCGCGGATGTATGACAATTGTTATTCGCATATTCCAGAATGCCAAACTATGTTGTAAAAGGCGTGCGCCTTTGGCGCTTAAGCCCCAAAGGCCCACTAGGCGTCGGACCAGCGCCTAGCAAAAAAAGGCGCCTTTGGCGATACGACCAAAAAAAAAAAAATTAATTTTTTTTTGGGCGCCTTTGGCGCCTAGTGAGCGCTTAAGCCCTAGGCCAGGCCAGGCGATGGGCTCGGCGCCTCGCCTCGCCTAGTGCCTTTTACAACATAGATGCCAAATACCATTTCCATTCGCATAAATGCTAATTTGCTAGATAAGATCAATTAAACTACTCCCTCCGTTACTTTTTAATAGGCTGGTTTGGTTTTTTGAGAAAATTAAGGGAATTAAGAAAACTAATCATTAAAAGTGGTCCTCATGACACTTGTCAATAAAAGAAGTGAATTGAAATGGTCCCCATGACACTTATCAACAAAAGAAGTTAAGTGAAATGGTCCCCATGACACTTGTCATCAAAAGAAGTTAAGAGAAAAGTGGTCTCTAAAAACTAAAGTAACATTTGACTTTCCCAAGGATATTTTTTTGTAACATTTATTTATAGAAACCAGCCTATTAAAAAGTAACAGAGGGAGTAGTATTTTTGAAAGAAATAGCAAATGCAACTGTCAACATACCTAGTGGTGGATAATGATGCAACTTGGGATCTAACTGATTCAAAGTAAAACAATTGGAAAATTCATACAACTGCGGAAGTAGGCATGAAGTTCTGTAAGGTACCTTTGCTAATAGCCAGGAAAATCATAGAACTCTACCTAGTTGATTAGATTGCTCTTGTAAATATGTTATTCATGAATACACAACATTTAGGTTCACACAAATGCTACATTTTATCTCAACATGAAAGACCACACTTGCTGAAAATCCTGCCAACAATGCAAACACCTAAAAAAAGAGATGCAAACACCTAAATTCATTCGGGGAGTAAAATCCTGTGCAGCTTTTTAAAGTAAAACCACTCAATGACAATCGCTACCTCATTTGCCATATATAATATATACTATTTTCAATCGCCTATATCCTAATTTGCTAGTGGTGGCTAATGATGCAACTTGGGATCTAAGTTCTAACTGAAACAAAGTTAAGACATTGGAGAATTCATAGTCACATTTGTGGAAGCAGGCACGAAGTGTGTAAGCTACTTTGGTTAAAGCATGCAGACGAAATCATTGTTTTAGATTCCAGTAGTAGTATGAGTGACGTGAGGTACCTTCACCCACTGCTGAGAACTCTATCAAGTTGATTCTAATATTCTTGTGAAATTCTACAGATGAATGAAAGTAACTTTAGTGATGTAAGTGTGAAAGAGCAATGGAATCCGGTGAAAGAGCAAGTTCAAGAGAGGAGACAGGAAACACCGAGAAACTGAAGAAGCTGCAAATTGAGTCAGAGATCTCTAGGTAACTGTAATGATAATACTCCTTCCTTGAAACTTTAAGTATTTTGTGATTAGATAACGAACAATCTTTTCTCAATCTATTTACTTGTCAATATGTATGATATTATACCATGTATAAATTACTCTTAAAGATTTGTATTGCCATGTTTATCCACCATTTTGTGATTTGGTTTAGGTAGTATGTATAGAGAATGTAATGCGAACTTTAAAAGGCTTATCCTTGTAACACATAGAATTAAATTTGGAGTCTGAGAAGTATATGCAGGAAATATCGTAGAAAACTGAAAGCTTTCGCAGTAGTCTTAGGCTTCTAACCCTTCTAGGAAATCTGTTTAGTTGTTAGTTCTCATCTTATTTATGCTTTTAGTGCTGTAATTTCGAGATTTAGTCTATGATTTGAGTTGCTGAATTTGTAAATTTAATAAGAATAGTGAACACTAGTAGGCACAACCTTGTCACATTATATAAAGGGGGTGATACTGTGTAGAAAGAGAAAGGAAGCTTTACTATGAATACTGTAAACAGTTTCGGTGAGACGTAATTGTTTATACATGCGTTTTGTTATAAGTAACATGATATTGGTAAATCTGTTTGTATGCCAAAGTTTGAGTTCAGCTGTTAAGTGTTAGATCTGTTTTCCTGCAATTCAAGTAAGATACCTCTCACTCTGCCAACATTTGTATGCCAAAGCTTATGCTGCCGGAGTTGAGGATTTAGATATCCTTGTGTTTTTTTTTTTTTCATTAGATGAGTTCCCCCACATTATGTAACATGATATTGGTAAATAAAGTTTTCTCCTCTTGTTTTAATGGTTTGCTGTTCAGGGTTTGATGAGATATCTCATGATAGTCTGTTTCAAAATGTAATAGTTACTCAGTGGTGTGCTTTACCTATTTGGAGTAAGAGCTAGAAGTTGCGCTGTTTTTGAGAGCTTTCATGCTGACCATGTAATAGCAATTTGAGTTTTAGTGCTAATGTCGATGATGAGGTTTGTTTGTTCTAATGGTAAACACGGGACTCGGTCTTAGAGAGAGCCTCAATACTACACTTAGTGTGAGCTTAATGTCAAGCTCAATCCTAGGTATCATATGGCATCGGCCATTGAGATAGAGTCAGGCTGATTCATAGTTTGTATCTCTATCTTCCCCAGTTGGTTTTTGTAAGTTATCCAGTACAAGAAATATAATTTGTGGCTATCTATACTATTTTGAAGCATCTCTCATTCATGCTTATACAGATTCAATGTCATACGATCATTTGTGACAGAATTGAGCTGCGTTGCTATGTTAAATTCACTAATTGCTGTTTACTTGTAGTAAATTTTGATGGAGAATATGATTCTTGCTTTGGTAAACTTGTTTGGCGTATGAAAACAAAATCTGAGAAGTATATGCAGGAATAAACTTGGAAAATTGAGTGCTTTCCTGAAGTAGTGCTTTCCTGATAGTCATATCCTTCCCAGATATCTATAATCTATTTGGTTCTTATGTCTCAGCTTAATGTTCTAAGGATCTTATTTCAATATTTGGTACGCGATTTGAAGTTTCTGAATTTGTTTAGAGTGATGCTCCGGACCGGAAATAACAGAAAACTCTAGTCTTAGATTGTTGGTAAAGTTCATAAAAATAGCGAAGGCAGAACTAGTATCTGAATTTGTTCCGTCGTTGTTTTGTTATCTGATAATACGGCACCTTTTTTTAGGATTATCCACTAGTGATTCAGTGGCTTATTAAGTGCCGATTGATCAATTTTTGAATTATACTACTCTTTTCTGTCTCACGTTGTCTGATTTATATTGGAGATTGCTTTCTTATTGTACATTTTGTTAATGTTCAACCAGTAATTCATTCTGAGCATCATTTAGAACTGGCAGGAACCTATTTGCATTTGCTATTGTTTATGGTGTCTCCAGACCCATCTAATATCTCCATCATTGTTCTTGATTTGTAGGGGACAGAAGCAGGCTTCGATTTTGCTGGGAGTTTGAATTAAAGTATCTCTCATTTTAGACTAGTCGTCTTATTTAGAATTTCAGAAAGCACGACTCAAGCCAAGGATTCTCAATTTATATGCAGGAACTAGTAAATTAGTTTTTTTAATGTTCCAATTCAATTTGCCATTGTCTTGTTTGGGTTGTTGTGCACTAGCAGCATTGTCAAAGATTCTTTTCAAGGGAAACTCATTTGGTCAATGATGGTTGGTTCAGCAAAGCTTCCTCTAGTCTACAGTAACCACTTCCCTTGACTGTGACTGTCCCTGCTGTATTTGCAGGATGTCTATCACAGTTTGTCCATTGAAGCTGTTTTGATCCAAGAGATTACGAAGAAGATATCCATCACCCAATTACGGAATATATCTCGTCGTCTCTACAGCCAATAGAATATGGCTTCACACGTGAACAATTGAATGTCCAACAATTAAGCTTGACATTGAAAATCTTAACTAATACATAATCTTGAAAGTCTTCTTTTTCTCCTAAACAAAAAAATAAATAAAAATAGTAGTAATGACAGAACCATTAAGACTTCTCTACAAGGAAAATTATCGTTTGGTCCATTTACAGGTGCTGTGGTCTTGATTAGTTAGCGGAAGTCATGCAGTTGGCACCTGTGCCTGCTGCGGCGCAGCGGCCAACCACAATTGTTTTGTCTCTTTTTTAAAATTAGCTCGAATACTACCACCAGGTGATGCCATTTTTTTTTTCTCTCTCTTCTCTCTTATGCCCAGTCAGTGAGTTCAGTTGAGTTAATGCATTAGAGAGATTGGGAATTTTTTAGACATTGCCAGGACCTTCCTGATGGTCCAATATGATGCACGTAATTAAAGTTGCTCTTTAGCGTGGATGGTGGCTGGCTAGAATGCTCACCTCCTGAGATAACTTTTAAGAGAGTATATTCTGCAAGATGTCTTGAACATACATATCTCTTCTAATAAGGGAGCTCCGGACAGGTTCGTACGGGAATTCACTCCTACAGGTGAATTTAAGTTCAAGTCATTTCGTGCTCAATATGCAGTTATAGCTCATCTCTGTCAAATCAAACAAAATGAGACTGCTTTGAAGACCTTACTCAAGAAATTCAAAGGATGACAACCCAACAGGACTAGCAAAACGTACTTGTGAAGACGTGAAGTTAGTGGTTGGCTCCATACCTTGGAAGAAAAAGTTGGTGCAGTGGTTACCAGCTTAGCAAGAGTGAGGTATAAAATCTCACAACTTTGTAGCGATTAGTCTAATCTAAATGGTAGCTAGTTAGCTATATTCAATGAAATGTGGCTTTGGTTCTAAGTTAGCTTATTTGGCTGTCATAACTTTTTTTTTTGGTTCGATATGATAAAGTCTCTTTATTTCTGTTCTTTTTTTTTTTTTTTTTGCATACCAGGATTCGTGTCTGGTAAAAAGGCCTCTCGGACCGGTCTTATCTGCTAACATGGTCATATTCTTCAGAAGCCATCTACCATGAGTGCATAGAAATGTTGCATTGTTTGAATTGTGATCTGGCCTTAAAGCAAGCTTTTGACAAGTAGCATTAATCTTGTATGATGTTTGTTGCTCATTCTACCAAGTTTAGAGTTTGTATTCTTCTGATATTAATAGAGATGAACCACACGCATATTTATATTGGTAAGCAATCCTATGTGCTTAAGATTTCAGGGTTTAGTTTTTCCAATTTCTAATTCACTAATTGTGTTCATAGTTACGACTTCGATTTTTCCTATTAGCTATCTAGAACACTGCTTTTTCTCTACATTTACCTCCATAGTTTCCTGGTACTAAAGTCGGCTCTACTTAAAAGCCTATTGCTATGTTTCTATTTTACCTTTTCTTTTTCAGTTCCTGACAGATGGTTTGACTATAATCTGAGAGAACTATGCGGGTCGTGCCAGGCCAAATATAGCTAACCTGTATAACTGGAGATACAGGGATCTTGGAAACCTGCCAATTCTGCGTGCTCATCTTCTTGGTTTTGTCAAAATGAAGGGGAGGCTGCCTGAGTCCGCAGTAAGTGTGTGCATCTATATGCGGTTGCTAGGTTATCCTGCAAGTAAGATTTCCATATTGACAACTTATATACCATGGTCAGAAACTACTGACTCCCGATGTTATCTCTAGACGTTGCTCACACCACTTCATTGGTCCCCCTAGTAACGTTACCACAAGTGACAAGTTTCATAGTCTGCAGAATGACTTCATCTTACTGTCTCTTCTCCGTTTTCTTGCTGCTGGGCACATCCGTGATGTTAGAAGATTGATTGTTGCCATGTTTCCTGCACCGGCACAACTAGGGTTGTACGTGTTTTGCCATTGATCAGTGTTTGAGCAATGTTACAGTCTACAAACTAGTTTCCAGTTTCTTCGAACGCCTGATCAGCTGAGTTGAATCTTAGATGAGACAATGTCAGCTGCAGATCGTGATGTTGAAGATATTGTTGAGGTGCATTTCGTGAGTGGCGTCAAAGAAATTGCTTGTATCGTTGATGGTAAACTAAAATGTGTCAGCTCATGAGGTCTGAAATTTTCAATGTAACGTAACATCTGTGAAGATCCAATTTGTATTCTAAAAGGCGTGGCTACTTCCAGGCCCAGTACATTTTGGAGGGAATCCCGCTCTGTAATTTTCTGCGTCCTAAACTACTACTAATTTGCTAGATAATGATGCAACTTGGGATCCAACTGAATCAGAGTTAAAACCAAGGGAAAATTCATACAACTGCAGAAGCAAGTCTATAAGGCAATATTGCTCATAGCCTGCAATGAGATCAATGTTTTAAATCCCTGTAGTAGCAGTCTTCAATGTACCTTAATTCATCACAGAGAACTCTGCCTAGTTAATTCTATTGCTCTTGTAAATGTTATTGTAAGATAATCAGTATTTGGGGTAAAGGTCCATCCCCTGCTACTGCAGAATTAGTATTTGGGGTAAAGCTAGGGAGAAATTGCTGGATACAGCTTACACGAAACAGAAAAAAAACAGACTCGGTGAAAGGAAACTAACTAACAAGAAACAGCGATCCATTTGTATCCAAATACTCCCGCGCACGCTAAGAAGTAGGATAATGCATAAGCATAGTAATTAGTCATCCGTTTAAGACTTCAGTCGAAGAAATAGATGAGAGGCAAGACCCCTGGTACAAGTAACCGCCACCTGAAGATTAGAGGGGACAAACGAAATTGTTAGATAACCAGCTGAAATAAGATCTGGAATATAGTACTGGTAATCCAATTCCACATGCTTAGTCTGAGCACGAAAAACTGGATTCTTGGCAGGTAGGAAATATCAGCAAGGATATACCCGCAAATTTTCAGCTGAAAGAAGTGCTAAAACCTTGTTTTCTGGCTCTGCAGAAGACCTAGGAACTTTTTATTATTCTAAAAATTATTGTTTTCTGCCACTAAGTACTAAAGCATGCCATTCCAGCTCCAAATTGACATTAAGATTACTAACGATCATCTCAGCACAAAAAGCACCACAACTAATGCAATGCAGTACAAACTAGTGTTTTGTTAAAAAGGTGGATTCATATTAGGAAGTCTCTACCTTCACTGAACTTCAACAGGAGTTCATTCTAAAAAGAAGTCAAATCTTGATGATTCTGATATTCAGAAGTTTATTGTGGATAGGAACAGTGCATATAAAAGAAAAGTCATAAATTCAGAAGCTTATTGTGACAATTAAACTAACTCGTTCTTGACAGAAGTTTATACTTAACTCAAAATTTAATCGACTCTTACCTGACAGTATCTTCACCGAAAACGTGGAGTCATAAATTTTAACAAGTAAACCTCCTATTGTGTTACATCCTATAAGTAGGTAAACAGCGATCAGGCGTAATTTGGTTACACGAAGATTTTTGCAGTATGTGGACACCCACAAACATGATGTGAGCAAGATTTGCTAAAAAGACGTACAGTAGATGAAACCATTGCTCTGAATACATTTAGTATTTCAGACTGTCTCCAATTTCTTTCTCTCCAAGCTTAATCAACTGAGGCCAACAAATTTCATAACAGTTTCTCACGCTGACTTATCATAATCTCTTTTGAACAGGTTCCTTAACTCAGAGAAAAGGATAATTCAGCCGTCCTCTCTTTTGAAGCATGCCCCTCAGAGAAGACTAGCCAAGCAAATCCAAACCTATTGGGGTAATGTTTCTGAACACAAACCTATTGACCCATTTTCATGTGAACACTAAGTGACGGCATGTTAAAAAAAAAAATTGTGTTGAGCTTTTTTACCTACTCAGACCATCGTCATGTCCCTCATACTATTGGCAGTATTTTTTGAAGAAATAGCTAATTTAACTGAGCTAGCGGTGGCTAATGATGCAACTTGGGATCATTCATACAACAACTGCAGAAGTAGGCATGAAATGTGTCAGAACCTTTGCTCATAGCCTGCAAATGAAATTGTTGTTTTAGGTGCCTCTAGTAGTGTGCAAGGCACCTTTCTTCATCATAGAGAGTGCTGCCTAGTTGATTCTATTGTTCTTGTGCAAATTTATGGATAAATGAAGGCAAGCATTAGTGCAGTCTACTTTATAACAATATTTTCTGTAAGAGTGTACACCAGTAACATAACATGTGTTACTGCAGTATTGGCCCTCAAAATACAGTTGACTACAATTATGCCTGCATCTACATATTCGTCTCCCATGCATAAACGAGTTAAATTACTAAAGTACACATCATATTCTCCCATTGAGATACAATCAAGTCACTAACAAAGTGCAGACTGCAGAGTTAACAAAGCAAAATAACATAGCATAAGTAAAAAAGTAAGAAACATCACATAAGTTGAATAGATGGTAAAAAGATAGAATAACAGGCGTCTACATATACCACTAAGTCGATGTCAACAACATTTAGGTTCACATAAATGCCATTTGTTATCTAATTTGAAAATGAAACTCAAGAAAGATTACCTGACGAGTAGATAAGTATGTTATGCAGGGATCTCATCCACCAATAACTGAAGGCTGATCATGGCTTTCTATCTCCTTGATTTCAATCGACTCCATTATCTTCATATCTTCTTCACCTAATTCTTTCAACGAAACTAAAGTGTTCCTGTGAGGAAGTACTTTCTCAATCTGTGTTTTAAAATCCACAAGCCTTTTTGAGGTTGAAGCTTTAGTGTCGTAAATGTTGAGATAGTTCTTAATGTATGTTAAAACACAATTAGTCTTCGTAACGGTGAATATCATGCTGTAATCAACCCTAAACTCTTTACACCAAACAAATGACCGATGTTCCTTTCGCTCTTTGATGCCAAGATCATCATTCTTCTTTCTTAAGGGCCATATGTCACAACAACATTCATTTTCTTCGCCATCCAGATAAACAGAAAAAAGCAAACAGCCATCCAAAACTCCTATTCTGTTATCACCACAAACACTGTTTGATGGCAAAGGAGGTGGTGAAAGATTCTCAGAGAATTTTTCCTCAGCCAAATCAAACGCAACGATCATTTCCAAGTCATTGTCCAGCCAATAAAGAAATCCATTGGCAAAGATACCTGGTCCCTACTCTTCGTGGCATCCATCATCAAAGTTTCCAAGGTTTCTCCATCCATAGCCACTACCTGTTAGAATTGTGGCCCATGAACCATGATAACTAAATGCATTATTGACTTGGTCATCTACTTGTAACCTATGGTATGAGTCTTGTGACTCAAGTATGAGAAACTTTGTGCCTAAGTGTTTATGACACTTGGTAATGCAGTTGCATGAGAAGATATTAAGTGTCATCTTCTCAGGCTAGTGTCAAACACATGTAGCATATACAAGTAGATTATGAGACACATGCAATAACTACAGTGACACTTGTTTAAGGGTAAGTTTTGATGGAAAGCTAGAGTTCACTATAGATACAAGTAGAAATGCATCCTTATTTCTTGCCCATTTTTGGAGAGGTTTTGCTACTACTCCATCACTTTTGGATAGTAACCTAGAATAGAAGGGTAGAGGAATATGTGCTCTACTATTATGGCATACAAATAACTCATTTTGGTTCAAGCTTGTTGAGCATATGACAAGCAAGTAATTAGAAGAGAAGGGTTGTATAACTATGCCGGTATGTACTTAACTATATCTAATTAATTCTATATATGGTTGTTGTGGTAATCATGAATATCCTAGATCTTTTCCTAATGCATAGGATTGTTTTTGTGTGTTGCATCATTTAAGACTTATAATTTAACATGTGGTATCAGAGCCCTTGTTGGATCATTCATGTTTGCTCATATAGTACTCCATTTAGCATATAGAAAAGATTAGATGATTTTTTGAAATTTAGTATGTTCATACTAGGTCATGTTCATCTATTGTTTGGTCATCATGTAAAGTAAGTCAAATTTTAGCTGATTTAATTCTTTTTGATAATTTGAAAATGAATTTCCGCTGCCGAATCATTAGTATGCAATTAATGATATTTTTGATCAAAAATAAAATGATAAAGTTTTATTTAAGGATGTTAGTGGGTTTAAGTTAATTCATAAATTTAGCTGAGTTAATGGACCAATTTTTGCTGGTCCTCATCAGCGACTCTATGCTTTAATTGTCTGTTATGGGAATGTAGATGCCCACTAGTTACTTCGGTTATGATTTCATATAGTTTTTGTTTTTTGGAAGTCAAGTCTCAAACTGACAGTAACTAAAGTTTCAGAAATGAAACATTCAATATTAGTAAATCCATTTTTTATTTCATTATTGAATGATTATTGCAATAATTATGTGAGTATTCAACTTCTATGTTTTGATTGACCCATTAAAGTTGAATTTCATCGAGTATAGCAAGTAACCTAGGTTGCCAAAGTGACCAATGGAGAATGCTAAACTCAATGGAAATTATTGGTCAACTGCGTCTAAATTACGATACTAATAATTTGTCCAAAGATATCATCAGTTATAGTAGTTAGGATTGACATCCTCATGTGGTTGTTTTGATGTTATAAGGTGTCAAACCACGTATTTTCGAGGATCTGTCGCATACCGACGCTGAAGTTACAAGGGTCATCTGAATGTGAAACGTTATTGAAGTTGAACTGATTTGAGTTTAACCTGTAAGTATGGGTTGCCAAAGCAGCTCATGGGAAATGATAAACTCTTAATTATTGGTGTATTTGGTAGTGATGTCGACTCCTTGTTCTAATTATCTTATGAATGGTTAATGATTTTTTCAGAGACATCATTAATTGTAGTTAATAATTAGTCATTGTTGTCTCAAGGATGTCATCTTGATACCCAAAGTTGTCAGTACTTAAGGAGTTGAGAATACACGTAATGGTCAGACATTCACGCTAAATATTTGGCCTTAGATGAACACTACATATGTCTTAATTTATCCCAAAGGAGAAATTTTGATGGTACAACTTGTTCATCTTGAAAAGGGGAAATTATCACTTGTTTTGTATGCTACTTATGAATTTTAATTTAGCAAAGTGATATGCATGTTAAGTTGTTATTTTTTTTTATTTTTTTTTTTCTCCAAAATCTGCTGAACATGTATTCCGCTGATGTATGTTCTTATTTTGGATTGGTCTCTTAATTAAATCCCATATTTTATTGATGAAATAACAAGATGAATGAAAAAAGTTTATCATGTGCATGATAATTCTTGACTAATTTATACCTATTTGTGTAAATGAGCATCTCGACTCTAGATAAAGCTACAGAGTTTTCATAAGCATTTTAGGAGAGACCCCGTGCAGCTAATGATTTATTATTATTATTATTATTTTGTCTTTTTAGTTAGAATTGTAATGATTGATTTCACTACCTTGGTTTATATAGTATGAAAGACTAGCTCAAAGAACAGTTGGAGCCTGGGTAGACCTGCTAACGTATCACTGGTTTAAAAAGAAAAAAATTATAATTAGCTGCACGAGAGAGCTAAGAAAATTATAGTCGCTACGTTGCCTAATGTAGACATCTTGAAATTCGGTTTTCTAAAACAAAAGATGTAATTTAGCAAATGAACCAGCATGTATTCTGCTTTTGTGTGGTTTAGATTAAACTTTGATGATTTTTCTTTCTCATAATTGATGAATTTTCCAGGGTGTAAGTGTTCATGTTTCCAATATAATACTAGGGTACTTAGTATTGCAATATGTATATTGAAAAGTCTCAGTGTATTGTAACTCGTTATTTTATGGCACATAATAAGTTAGTGAAAGATGAGAATTTTCTCATATTTAGACCTCACTAATTTTGGAAAAATTGCGTATTGATTGCATTAAGAAACTCAATCAAGCACAATGGAAAGAAGCTGTAACAAATACGAGTCTTAAAGGTTATACACACGCTTTTTGTGGACCTCCTTATATTCAGTTTGACGATGATTTTTCATATGAAAGCTTATCTAAGGTGAGTTCATAAGTTAAACACGGAGGCTATGTGTTTATCATTGAGCTTGAAAGTGTAATTAGATAAAAAAAAAAAAAAAAAAAAAAAAAATGTGGAAATCATTACTTTTAAGTAAGTGTTGAATATGAAGGAGGTTAAGATGAATCGGGTGAAAATCTTGATTCATTGGCCAAGCTCCTAAATGGATAAGTTTTGTGTGAAATACATAACATTTGGATGCGAATTTGTGTCCCTAGTTAATATAGTTTTACTTTATTATGTTTATGTTGTGGGATGGAAAGTTAAATTTCGTTGTATGCATCTTAAACCAAGTTCCCAGTAAGTTCTTCTTGAAATTTTTGAAGAACTACGGATTGGATGGAAACATTGTTTAAAACATGTATACGGTCAAAGTGTAGCCAAAGCTAGAATCGGAATAACTTACCGGAAGAAATTGGATCTTGTTGCATATCCTATAGATCCAAAAGGTGTATATTTTACTATCCTAAGCGTAGCACGACAAATGTTGAAATCGTTTTTTTTTTAAAAATTAGTGGGAGTAGAATGCTATGAAATATAGTCATAACGAAGTTTTATGCATGGTTGTAGTTGATACATACATATATTGTCAAACAACAAGAAAATGATACTCCATGATCTGAAATCTAAGGAACCACAACTGTGATGTATATAGCCAATGGATCTAGTGAAGACCTGGTATTATTTCACATACAGCTTAAAATTTTGTTATGGTTAGTATGACTGCCATAAATGATTGTCCAAAGGCCGGAAGAGAGTCGAGTGATTTTGTTCACATCTAGAAATTCCATGAGTAAGTTGGTTTTAAGAACATGCTTGAGGTTATAGGTAATGTCGTACAAGTTATAGATAGACTCACGACCAAAGGCTTCAACCTGAAAGAAGCCGTTGATCATTCCAATTTTTGAAGGTTCTTGCAACACAAAGTCGCAAAATGAATGTGAGATGGAAGGTCTACATGAAAAGAAAATGGTAGGTTGTTATGAAGGATGTGTGAACATTACATATGTCATCTTAATGGATAAAAATACCCCTACGATAGTACCTTATAAGTTTTGATTTGACCTTCGTATTTAAGGAAATTTGTTTCCTTATGTAAATATACATGAAGGTCATGGGAGTAATCATTTGTTTTGATCTTGAAAGTTGATGACATGTTCGTTATCGAAGGTAAAGTTGGCATTTGTGCGAAACCAATAGTACCCTCTTTAAGAACTCTTGAAAGGAGGACATAGGTTATTAAAATCGGAGTTGTCACAGAAAGGCCATGCATATTAAGGAGTTCTAGTGAGAGTTGGCAAATTGTTCTTATATGCATAAATTTACATTTTTTTGTATGCTTGTGCAGTCTTATGCTTGTATGTAAATGATTGGATACCAATTTTGTAAGTAAATATGTTTGGTTGTTACCAAAGTAATGATACATATTAACGCAAAGATTTTGGTACCTATGAGGAATGCAAACTTTTATGGGTCTGACATTTGCAGGATGAATATGGTAGACTATTCAGACTCCCATGCGTGGATCATGGAGATAATATCTTCATGCTAATATATACGGAGTTGTATTTTGGAAAAGCATAAAATGACTCGTACTGGTTTTATCCGCATGGAGTCTGAATTTTGTACATGTGGTTTATAATGTGTCCACAAATTTTATGGTTGTGCAGTTTCTCTCAAGACTTGGATGATTATGTTAACATTATGACCAAGTAGTTGAGAATTTATCGTGCACAACAATGCTGTTTCTTTAGGAAACATTAAGTACTATGAACGTAATTTCTTATTACGCAAGAAAGATTTTCTAAACAACAAGTTATTGTGGATTATAAATCTTTTGATTGGATCCATTAATGAAAGGGTTACCTCTTGATGCCTTAATGAAACTAGTAACAATTGCATCAAGTATAATTGCCCCTTGTAATAGCGGAAAAAAATTCCACTAAAACTTCATTGGTATATCATTTAATGTATTGTTTTAGTGTTTTACTTTGTATTATACGTATGTGTACACAGTTCCCGAATGGGTTGATTTATCAAAGTTTTTCTTGATAAAAATTGTAAAGGTAAGGCACTTATGAGATTTGCCTTATATAAACGGTCATTTTCAGAAAAGGCACTTACGTTGTTTGTCGAAAGCCATTACAGGTCATTTTGGGTGATGGGCTAATGGTGTAGTACATGGAAGGGAACATATCACATGTAGGTGTGTAACCTCCGTGACTCATATTAGTGTGTTACCTAATCTCGACATTGGACTAGAATATCATTGCGCGCTTATGTTACATTTCTAGATCCCAGACAAAACGTTTTATTGAATGAGATAATAAGACTAGTCTATCTTGCTATTATCATGGTCTAATGGACCAAGTGGGAGAATGTTAGAATTGTGGCCCATGAACCATGATAACTAAATGCATTATTGACTTGGTCATCTACTTGTAACCTATGGTATGAGTCTTGTGACTCAAGTATGAGAAACTTTGTGCCTAAGTGTTTATGACACTTGGTAATGCGGATTGCATGAGAAGATATTAAGTGTCATCTTCTCAAGCTAGTGTCAAACACATGTAGCATATACAAGTAGATTATGAGACACATGCAATAACTACAGTGACACTTGTTTAAGGGTTAGTTTTGATGGAAAGCTAGAGTTCACTATAGATACAAGTAGAAATGCATCCTTATTTCTTGCCCATTTTTGAGAGGTTTTGCTACTACTCCATCACTTTTGGATAGTAACCTAGAATGAGGGTAGAGGAATATGTGCTCTACTATTATGGCACATACAAATAACTCATTTTGGTTCAAGCTTGTTGAGCATATGACAAGCAAGTAATTAGAAGAGAAGGGTTGTATAACTATGCCGGTATGTACTTAACTATATCTAATTAATTCTATATATGGTTGTTGTGGTAATCATGAATATCCCAGATCTTTTCCTAATGCATAGGATTGTTTTTGTGTGTTGCATCATTTAAGACTTATAATTTAACACTACCTAGAGTGTATATGTGGACTTGTACAACATGGGTCTTCCCCGACATATATAGTCCAACAACTTTATACTCTTGAGTGGAAGAAACGTAACCAACACTAGTCCAAAAGAGGCTATTAATCACGTTTTTATATAACAGATTAAGTACGTGAATAAATTATCACTAATGAATCCCGTGATATAACTTGAAAATAGTAGGGTCCATTCAGTTAACACATAATAACCGTCATTTAAAAATGTGTCCATTACTAGAATGCGTAATTTATAAAATAACGGATTGAATCCGAGATATATTATACATTTATATACACCCACTACCACATTTTTTTGCGCCCCAAACTTGGCTAGACACTTTGTAAGGCCATGTTACTATAAATCCAAACCGGTTAAATATGGCTTATAAGTCGTACACCACCTTTCACACGGTTTGGTAAGGGCCGGTTCCATTAAGCCCAAAAACCCGATGATAAATCAACTTAAATTTAGATTTCTCTTCCCAAAAATGAACTCACCTTTTCGGATCTTTTTCTTATTATCTAAACCTATCTCGTCTTGGGGTTCCTCCGAAAAGAAAAGGGGAAAGAAAAAACGCTCCTATCGCGACTTCAATCATCAACGAAAGTAGGAAATACTGGTCTTCTTTTATTTTTGCGTAGGTGGTCGGTTGTCAATTTGTGTTTGCTCGATGTGTAAATGGTCTATTGTTGTTTTGTTCAAATATTTAAAAACCTATGTTTGTTAAATTGGGAGTTAGGGTTCTTTAATGCACGATGATAAGGTGATAGTCTAGATGTGTAATTTGAAGAACCATGACATCTTTCGATTAGTGATTTTGTAACATGATTAACTCTATTTGGTACTTCTCTTGTTTGATTGTGTCTAATTTTCTTATTTGATCTTCATCTTCTTTGTTTAACGGTGACTTGATACGAGATTCCTTCTATAGAGAACCAATTTTGATAGGGCTTCATTGCTCAAATTTGTTGGTACCACTTTATATCTTCCATCACTTGTTTGCAATCCTCATCTTTACTCATCGACAATGAATAATAAATCAAGTTGTTTAAAGGTTAATTT
Source organism: Papaver armeniacum (assembly GCA_023531295.1). Lineage (NCBI taxonomy): Eukaryota > Viridiplantae > Streptophyta > Magnoliopsida > Ranunculales > Papaveraceae > Papaver > Papaver armeniacum. The sequence goes on from JAJJWW010017191.1 coordinate 1,093,402, forward strand.
CATCATCATTCTCTGTTTTCTGTAGAAGTCTCATGTAGAACTCTTGTTATCTCGATTTGGATGTGAATAAATTGATGAATGTGTGAAAAGTGTTTGATGAAATGCATCAACAAAATGGAATTATTTTATAAGCACTGATATTTTAAATTACGAAACACAATTTTCTAATTCTTCTCGCTTTTTTATTCATCTTTACACAAAATAGTATTTCTTAGGACAACTTAGTGATATTAGTCAATGATCTTTGTGAAAGACAACATTACGATTTTGAGAACTCCTCTGTTAGAACTTGAGTAGTAATCAGTGGTTGTGCCTCTCAAACTATTCATAGCTACTTAATCTAGCGCCACCACCTTGACACCACCAAGGAACCAACAACAACCACTGCCAACACCATAATACCACTACCATATAATAGCAGTGCAACACCACCACCACTACTAGCATATCACTAACCACCTCCACTATGGCACCACAACACCAACACCACCACTGCACAAATACTGTTAACTTAGAAAATTTAGATGCCGTCTTTTAGTATGTGACGGTGGTGATGTGGGGGTGATCTGATTGAAAACTTAGGTTCCATCTTGTTTCATATTTGAGTTCTCGTATTGTGATGGCATTCCTGAATCGCTTCATGATTTTCTTGGTAATAAAAAGTTTATCTTTGTTGGAGTTGGAATCATTGGTGATGCTTACAAGTTTCGGCACCAACTCCTTCTGCAAACTTGTTTGTGCTTTTGTTGAGGCGTTTGTTCTTTCAGATATTCCCATGATGACTATAATACATAGCTTCATTGTCTTCACCTGACTCACCACTTTGTTTCATATTTTACTATTGAGTCTACCAATGAATTATGATCTTAGCTAATGAATTATGAATATATTTTAGCAATATATATTAACCTAAATTTACCCTGTTACCAACCTTGAATATATTTTTATCAATAATGGAATGCCTGCTTTCCTTGTTTTCCAGAAGGACTCAAGCACCAAGTGTTTGAGGTATCATTGGCTGATCTTTGAGGCAATGAGGATCAATCGTACAAGAAGTTCATACTTAAAGTTGAGGATGTTCAAAGAAATGTTCTTACCAAGTTCTGTGTAAGTAACAATCCATAATTTCATCTCTTATTCATGATTTATTTTGATACAAATATTTATAATTGTTTGAGATTCGGGGGAATAAATGTTACCACAGACAGTTGAGATCTATTGTAAGAAAGTGGGAGACATTGATTGAAGCCCATATTCATGTTAAGACGACAAACAACTTCACCTTGAGGATGTTCTGCATTAGATTCACCAAGAAGTGAGACAAACAGGTCAAGAGAACCAGTTGTGCTCAATCCAGCCAAATTCGAGAGGTGAAGTTATGTTTTTCATTTTCAACATTTTCTTATTACCTCATGTTATTCGTGTGTGTAAGATTCTTTTGACCCTATTGGAAGAATACATATATCATGGTAAACCAACATTTTCTTATGATTTCATGATTGTATCATCTGTACTTTGTGTTGTCAGATTCGTCGCAAGATGGTTGAAATCATGGTTTACCAGGCCTCGTCAAGTGATCTTAAAGAATTGGTGGCGAAATTTATCCCTGAGATGATCGGGATGGATATTGAGAAGGCTACATCAAGCATTTACCCATTGCAGAGAGAGATATTGAGAAGGTCATGATCATACGTTTGATGAAATTATGGATGCAAGTGCTATGTTATGCGATGGGGAAGGAGTGCTATGTTGCAAGAGGTGACATGACTAAGTTGCCAAAAACTTATGTAAATCTTGATTAGGCGACAATATTAATAGATGGAATTAAGTTTTAATGTTTAGTATGCCATTTTAGGTTGCTGTAATTTATCTTTCAGTTTGTATCGATTTTATATTTTGAATGTTATTTTGGGTATTAATATAAAGTTAAATTGGCATTAGTTTTTGTTCAATTTAAACCTTTTCATTTAATATTCTATTTCCAGTTCTAGTTGAAAATTTTGTTTGATTCAATCAATTTCGAATACGTACTAATATACGAATCGTGCTTTGAATAGTGGCGGGTCGATTATTAATGTACGAATAAGTGGGATGAATGATGACGGATCATTTACATAGGACAGACATCGAGTGTTATTAAATTTAACATGCAACAACCGTGGTATTAAATAACAGATTATCTTTGAGATTTAAAGCCACATACTTTATTTGTCATGCTTTAATGACTCTTTTAATTCGTCATTTATAAAGAGTCACACTAAATAAATAACGGTTCGAATAACAGATGAAAACCGTGATAAATCATGCTTTATAACATACTTCATTCGTCATTTATAGGCCTTTCTGGACTAGTGCAAATGCGTACCAGCAACTGTAATTATAAACTTCACAATAATCTGTGTTGATATTTGGAAGCTTTAACATATTCTTTGGTATAATAGGATTACAGATAAAAGGTTGTGCTGCTAAAGATAAGTATGGAGCAATACAGATCAACCCATTAATCCAACCAAGTAAACTACAACACTTAATCGAAGAGGTGAAGTTAAATCTTTTAATTCTTTCAATGGGTGGTGGTGTTGAATTCTTTTCATCGTATTCAAAATAATAAAATCTTGAGTCTAACAGATCAGCCAAAGCAATAAAACCCAACTTACCGGAATTATTAGCTTGATTAAGTAAGTGCATCCGACGGATTGATGGGTGATGAGAAATTATATTCCTCCAATTTGTGCAAACTGATCAAAATATCTAATGTGATCTCTGCCGGAAGAATCCTGAAACGATCCATCAAATTAAACCCTTTTAATCTCTCTCTGTAGAGAGAAAGAGAGAGTCACACAAATTCTTCTTAGGGTTTGAGAAGATGACGATGGGAAAATCGGGGGTTTATTTGAGTCTGCGGAAAGAGTAAAGTGAAATTGGAGAAAGAGGAGAGCTTTGCCTTTGCCTTTGAAAGAGTAAAGTTTAGTGAAAAGAGTCGGCTGGGCTGGCACAAAAGAGGAACCATTTTTTTAGGGACTATGGTTTTTTTTTGGGACCATATTAGGCCACCTTATAACTTATAAGGGGTGTCCTAAAGTGTGGAAATGACTAACCTACCTTTAACCTAATTTAATTTAAAATTAACCTAATAACCACCTATATATATATATATATATAACCACCACCACCGCCGCCACCACTTCCATCTCCGACTACCACCACCACCTCTATATATATAACTTAATTTAAATCATTAACAAAGGTATTCACATAAACCTATTATTTGTCATTCGTTTTTGGTTGAAAAAATGAGTATTAACCATCAAAATGAGTTGAAAATGGAAGTTGCAGAGAAAAGTTCGGCTAAAAATTATGTAAAAAACTTTGTCGAACTAACAGAACCTAATGGAAATGATGAACATGAAGAACAGTTTGGCTATTTCAAAAAAATAACTCCCAACCAAACATCAGTTCGGTTACGTTGCAAAAAAACATTTCCTAACCGAACTGGTCAGTTCGGTACGTCACAGAAAACATTTCCCAACCGAACAATAGTTCGGTTACGTCGCAAAAAAAATTCCTAACCGAAAACGTCGCAACAAATATTTCCTAACTGTTCGGTTACGTCGCACAAAAATGTTTCTTAACCGAAATTTAAGTTCGGTGTTATCGTAAAAAGTTTTAAATATTTTTGTAACCGAACTATTTAATGGTCACACTAAATATATAGTTTGGTTTGATCGCAAGGAAAAATTTCAATTTTTTGTAACCGAACTTCTTACTGGTAACTAATCATTACTAATCATTACTAATCATTACTAATCATTAAGTTCGTTTTTGGTCATAAATTTGGGTAACCGAACTTAGTCGCAACAAAATTTAAAATTTCTCGCAACGAAAATTTTCGATTTTTTGTAATAGAACTTCTTAATGGTAACTAATCATTACTAATCATACTAATCATTAACTAATAACTAATTAATCGTACTAACACATTTAATTAAGGAGGGTAAGTTTGGTATTAAGAAAAACATTTAGATAAGGGGTGACTTAGGATTACTTATAATGTCTTGCCTAAAATAGAATCATGGTCCCCCACAAAAAAACCATGGTCCCCAAAAAAATGATTCCAAAAGAGTGTCATTTGTTTTGTTTTCAAACATGTTGTGAGGTATACTCAAAATTTGAGTCGAACCTATGTTTTTTGCTAGGTTCGGCGGATAACTTTTCGGTCGAACTTAGGCAAATGTATGCCTCAAAACAAGTTTCTTTGTTTTATGAGGTCGGGTCGGTTATTCTATCCAGTCACAATCAACTAAGGGCTTTTTGGCCTTCGGCACCAGCACCAGTCCTCGATGCGATTTCGATCCCAAACTGCTATTCAACGACAATATCATGTTACTGGAGAATCATTTTTCAATCTTATTGTAATTTTTGAATCTTGGGGTATTATATACCCTCGTTTAATTGTCTCTTGATGGGTTAATAAATTTCATTCTTCAAAAGAAAAAAAAAAACATAAATTTATATTCTGCATGAATCATGCGGGCTGATACCAACACTATTATGGGATACTATTTAGTCGATCCAATGGTTAGGATCGCTTGGGATTCTATTATCCTATATAAAATGGTATCAGACCAACAACACTGGGTCAATCCAACAGTTAGGATCGCTTGGGACTTTTTTGTCATATATAGAATGGTATCGGCCACAGTAATACTAGTATCCCCTTTATAAATGTTATTTTGTGCACAGAAAATAATTTCACATTTTCATCTGACTCAATGGTAAATAAAACCCATATTTGGGAATACCTCCATAAATTTGGGGATACTGACGATTATATGAGGTTAAATTTTCTCTAAGGGGACAGATTTTTGTGATGAAATATCAATACTGCCCTTCACCCTAATACAAACTAAAAGAAGAACTAAAAAAACATAAATCATTTTAAGTTGGTATCCTACCTATTCCCTCAAAACCGAGTGTTCCTCTTCATATCCTTTTCTTCCATAACTTCTTCATTTCATTGTCAACTAGTCGGCGACTCCTAAAATTTCCCCGTCCATTAATTTCTTAGTGTTGTGATTGAATTGTTTAGGTTTTAAATCAAAAATTAGGTCAAATTGAAGAGTTAAACATGTCGTCATTGGTTTATGAATGAATGCAATGATGATTGTTATTGTATGTATTTTTTTGTGGATGAACCCACCAATGCCGACAATTTTAGCATGTATTGTCTTTTTGTCGAATGCAATGTTGACCGCTATTTTAGTTAACTAGTTTTTTTTTGCATGATAAGACTCAGCATAGTCGATTCAAATTTATATCAAATGTTGATTGTTGGTTATTTTTGTCAGGATTGTTTCAAAATTTAACTACAATGCCGATTATTTTCAAAATTGCATTTCTCTGCTCCTAAATTGACCACAAACGGCACTGTCGAGAAACATTGTTCAATGGTAAGTGTGAACTTACTACACCGATTTTTTGTTGGAAATAACGATTGTAGATGGATATAGGGGGAAAACCAAATGTGCCTTAACATTGCTTCTACATATATTATGGTTTCCTTATTATTCTAAGGCAACCATAATAATTAATAGATACCAAAAAATTCAACGACCCAAACTTAGGAATGCAAGCTACTGCTATTGAGGAACACGAATAAAAATGAATGTTCTTCCATGGCATAATAATTAAGAAACTTATAGTTTGATTATCAAAATAAATTGATCACTATGTGATTTTGATGGCCTTTTATAAGAATTAACTCCAGTACTTCTTAGAAAATATGAGTGCTCGAAAGAAGTAAAAGAGCTTGTGATTTTCCATGTGAGTTCCAACATCGAGTTTGATTAATGAGAGCACTAGCTACTCGTATGATTAACACATTCTAGTTGTAAACGTTTTTTCATCTCTAGAAATCTACTACTATAACCTTCCCAGTGTTTTCCATACCTTTTGCTTGGATGTTAAATCAAGAAGAATCTTCAACAATGACAAATGATCATTGATTAACCTTGGAACTATAATATAATATATAATAATCTATCAAGAAGATTATAACAATTTTCAATATGAGAAGCAAATACTGTCATATTAGAACTTCCACATCTTGCTTCTTTGGTTGTTGAATATCAAATCGGTTTCAAGTAAGATTAACATAAGGAAAAGTTTTAACATATCAAAAAGATATCATCACAAGCACTGTGCACCAATAAAAACATGATTATAAAAATTTATATTTTATGTTATCGCAATAAATATAAAATGTTAATTTTTTTTAAGTAAATGCGAAAGATTATTATATATATATCTATATTATAAAATAAGTGGTGTGTGTAGACTTATAAATCCGACCATCGATTTCGTCATCCCACGGCGCAGATCGATTCGTTATATGTTCTATATAGACGTTCGTCGGATTGTTGGGTTTCCTGATTTGACTATGCTTCCATAATAAGATATCTTGATCATAGAATTTTGCTTGGGGTGTACTACTCCAGACCAGAGGTCAAGAATTGTCCTATATAGAATTTGAGTACAATCCCAAATAAATTGGTACCCCCATTAGCATCAATACCACTCATCTATGTATTATTGAAAAAAGTACTTCATTTAGTTGTACTATACTCTGCTTCTACTGTTCTTTCTACGTTTCTTGTCCCTTTTTTTTCATTTCTAAGGTTTTTCTTTTGGGGCTTTTGACTTGCACTGAAAAAACTAAAATTTGGTAGGTAGCCGCCATGTACTACTCCATTTCCTAGGTACAACGGAAAGGGTTTAGGAATTCGTTCTTCTTTGTAAAGATCCAGGAGCTCTTTTTCTTTTCCCTCTTCATCTTCTTCTCGATCCCAAGGTTTTCTACTTTACTTTCACATTTTATTGTTTGTATTGTATTATTTGTTTAATTTCGTCCGTAATTCTTGATGTTAGTCCGATTAACTAATATTTGTTTGTTTGTTGTTGAGAATTGAATCTGCTTTCATTGAGGAGAATCTTTTGGTACTTGATATCTTCATTCTCATTTTTGTATTTCCCGGTGATATTGAGGTAAAAAAGAAATCCGAGTTTGGATAGATCGGGTTTGATTTTTTTATTTTCATACGAAACTTTACTTATTCATAGTTTGTTGTGCTTATCCTGTAGGAAAATATGATAATGAGGAGTTTTAAGAGAAACTTTGTTTCGATTTTAGGAATCTTTTAAGCAAGTATGAAAATTTCAATGAATTGATTCAATTCTCCTCAATGAAAGCAGATTCAATTCTCCTCAATGAAAGCAGATTCAGTTCTCAACAAACTAATTAACACTGGATTGTTACATCTGGATTTGTATTTAGTTCTATGATTGATCTTCTTTTGAACTCAACAGAGATTTGTGTTAGTTTTATGATTGAGTTTCTTTTGAACTCAGCAGACTGACCGATAGCAAACATTTTCATGTTCCATGACCAAAAGGATACTTTGTCAATTAAGCTCTTATTAAGGGTCATCATAAACAAAATCCCATGAGGCAAAGTGTATCATGTGGAATACAATATTGTTGTGAATGATTATTGATTTCATGTTCATAATCTCTCAATCTGTTTTCTTTTTATCATACAGTCATAATGGTGAAAATTACGAAATTGAGCAAGACGGCGGTTCACACGCTAATAATTCTTTCATCGTCACAATGGAGCCAAAACTTCCAATTCCCAAAACTAAGGGTCCATAAGAAAAATCCTTAAGCCGTCGTCTAGTGCGCCCTCGAAGGTACCGAGAAAGGTAAGAAGAGAAATCAAAATTTTTGTAATAACAAGATGCTTATGGGTACTCCCTCTGGTGGTTCTGCTAGACCCCATTTTAATCATAAGATCAATTCCTCTAGTTTAGTTTCTCGGGGATTGAGGGTTAGAGTTATTGACTCTAAAAAAGTTATTAGAACTGTTGAGAAACCTCACATTCCTATTTCTAAGGATGTTTAAAGCAATATGAGGGGTTATTGAAACTTTAGAGGTTAAAAGTTTAGTTCAATTTTTGAATCTCATGGGTGTCACTTACTGTTGAGGGATGGTGATCTCAAGCTAGCCTCCTTGGAATTTGCTACAGATTTGGAGGGTTAGTGCCTTGTTAAGAGGTCAAGTTCATGGGGATTCTGCCTTTGCTTTTTAGTGTTTAGCCTTGTTGCCGGTCCTATAGAATTAAAATGTATAAACAACAGAAAATGATCTTCGCAATGTGTTGCTCTTGAAATGAATTAAAGTTTAACCTTCTTCTTGTTTTAAGAGTTTTCGCAATGCTTCAATGAAGAGGTATTAGTATCTTCTATAAACACTTGTGCATTCTCACAAACAAATCTAATAGCAAAGAGTTAATATTTATGAGTTAACTATTATAATATGTATTTGCAAGTTAAATAACATACTAACTTAAAACATCAAGTCATCGTCCCAAACAAGTTTAGAAGAGTACTTAATTTCATATTATAACAATTCTTGATATAATATAATATGGTGTCTTCAATATAATGAGGTAACAACATATGTGTCACATGTGATACCATATATTTCACATATTCTCATTACAATTTATTTTTTTTACAAAGAAAAGGGAAAATTATATTAAGATGTAAGAGTCACCAGAAGTGACTGATACAAAGAAAAGAAATAAAACAAGAAGAGCTAATGATTATCCAGAGCTGATCACTGCCTCCAAATTACATATAAGAGTGCTTAAAGAAATACCATCAAAATCTTAGTAGGCAATGCCCAATTAAAAAGAGTACACTTTACAACAATAAATTTTATATATCCGAAAGTTTAGTTAGAGTTTAACTTTAATCATATATATACATTTTGTATGGCATAAAACTTCTAATAAACCATATATTTTGATATTGGAGCACAAGCCGACACCAACCTTGAAGATCATATTCTTCAGCTTCTTACTCTCCCGACGTTTGAAATTGCGGCCAATAATCTTCGTAGCTATTTCAATAACTGATGATATACTAAGAAAGATAAATTCCAAGTCTCCCATGCTACTGCACGCAGTGAGTGATGGTCAAAGCTCCTATTAGTGCCATAGTTGCGAAGCCAAATCCAACGTCTACTGAAGCCATCCAAAATAACCATCCAGAATTTTGTGTTGTCAGTATCATCCTTTTCACCTTGAGTCCTGCAAACACAAAATATGTATAGTCCGATTTCTAACCAGTCTCCATCAGCATCCTTCCCAGTAAGGGGTCCAAGTTAAGAAAGTAAGAAACCCACCTTTAATTTTATTTTTTTAATATGGAAATTCTCATTTTTTCCAAGGAAATTCTTAAAATTAAGAATTATTTATAAAATTAATATATTGTTATTATATGTATAAAATAATAAATTATTATTTTATCGATTAATTAATATCTCTTTAAAATAATATGATTTTGGTGGTCCCAAGCCTATTATTTTATAGATGTTTTACTGTATCTCTCAAGCTCCCATAAAAATATTTCTGAAGCATAAGTCTGGGTTTTGGTGCGAAATATACCCTAACACAATCTAACCGTGTTACAATAGGTCAAATAGAAACATAAACTCAACCTATTTCATATGTGTACAAACAAATTATCTTAACTAAGGAAAGGATTCTAATACAATTTTAACTAATTCATCACTTTTCTCTTGAGAATTTAAACCAAATTAAAACTTAAACTAAACTGAACAAGATCCAAAAGCCTATACATACCAAGATTTTATGAATCATAAATTCCAATTATCGCGACTGAAGTATGCATCCTAAAACTTAAAACTTTCATTGTTAATATCTCTATTCCCTTCCTAGTTGAATAAATTTCTACATCTAAGCAAACCTAAATCAAATCAACAGAGATAGATTCATAGTTTCAAGTGAAATACCGAATCAAACTTCACCGATCTTCCAAACAAGATCTCACTCCAGGTTTAGATCGCATACGCATGTAGAAAAACGACATTGAAATCAAAATTCAACCCTAATTTCAAATCTCACCTTCAATTTGCGAATCAGGCTAAATATATAATCCAAACAAGAAGGGAACCAGTTGATTTCTACCTGAATTCAAATGAAATTAACGATTTCTTCGAAAACTCAAGATCGTCACTTGAATTCTCTATGAATCGAAGAAAACTCGAGAGCTGGAGGGAAAAGGACATAGAGTTTTCAGAGTAAAAACGAGATAAGTTAGACTGATAAATCGATGAGTAGAGAGTTGGTTTTGCTATTGGACCCCCAAAAATTTTGTAGGCCGTCGTTTCTTCCTCTAATGGACCTGAAGGTCACAGGTTCGAGCCACGCTTACCACAATTGTTTTTTAAAATTTATCAAAAAATCTTAATGGGACGAATTCGAATGTTTGATCACTGAATAATGTTTGAAAGTGGTCTAAGATCACAAACACTATAATGGTCTTTAAGTTTTATCCCTTAAAATACCACAACTGTTCATAAATGTAACATCCATCGGATCAGGCAAAACACATTTGTTTTTGTAAGATAAATTTTGGTTTTTTTGTTACTGACACTCGTTTTTTTTATTTTTTTTGGTCTTTCGGTTCTTTTGTAACTTTAAACCAAAACCAACCACCTAGAATGATTTTTCTGGTCTCTGGATTTTTCTATTTCTGAATGTTTAGGTCATTGTTTTTTTTTTGGTTTTGGACAGGTTAGGTCTGGAAACCTAACTATGGGCAGCCCTAAACGTGTGTAAAGATAAGCATCCCCCACCGTATAGCATGCCTAATGACGCACTCTGTATCGTCCACCTCTGTTAAACATAAGAGGCAAGGCGCTGCGGCTTCAATCGCAAACGAGTTATAGCATAGATGGTTCAAGTTGGAACAAACAAGCAATAGGTCTCGGGTTCGAATTCGCACAAATACAAATTTTTCATTTTCTTCTTATCTCCAAGGGCGAATAAAGGAATAAGGGAAAAATATTATGTGTTAATTTCGCACAAGAGAAGCTGAACAGCTGGTTCGCATGGAAGTGTACAAGCCAGGAGTCATGCGTTCGAGTCCGCACTCATACATATTTTTGATATACTTTTTAGCAGCTATGAGAGAATCTAAAATGAATATGTGCGGTCGTTTGATTGATTACTTTACACAAGTGAGGCAAAGCACAGTGGGTCAAACATTTACAGAACGAGTTGTAGTACTCGGGTTCGAGTCTCCCTCTTTGCAAAAATTTTTGCCTCGCAGATGTTTATATCGTAAACATTTCCTTCGCAGACGTTTACCTTGCGAATATTTGTAGCACAAAATTCAAATATGTTCGCTTACTTCACACATATGTTTACTTCGCATCTTCTCAAATACAAGCGCGAAGAAGAAATGAGTAACCAGCAAACCCAGTTCACCCAAGCCCATTGCAACCTCAACAACCTATGCGATATTTTCACACAACTAAGATCCAGTGATTAGTAAAGCAGCTCATATGCTTCTAGCGCGAGATTGACATCAATAACAAATCACATGAAAGCTAAGTACCACTTTCCTAGAACATTTTATTTACAACAAATAAAAAGATTTTGATTTGGTTTACAAAATGCGATACAATCGCACAATTACAAAGATTCCAGAATTACAATTTATTGAGATTTCTCTTGAATATTTGCTTTGCTTCAAATGATATGGTATTCAACATGGAGAGAAGTAGGGGAAAAATAAGACCTCATAGACAAGCTAAGTAAGACCTATACAATACGCTACATAAAACCTCATTAGGATCATTTCCATGGAAAATATTTATCAAATGAGACGAAACAAGTCATTTAGAGGAAATCAAAACAAAGAAAAACAATTTGAAATAGCATATAAATGAAAATTATTGATAAGAGAAATTTTAAAAACTAATTCAATTTCTTAATTGCATTACAGCATAGCATGAGGCAAAGAACATGGAGCAATAATTTCTCATGATTGATTCGCAATACTTCTTATATTTCGAGGATTAGTACATCTTATACTTCTTCAAGGATACTTCATACTTCGTATACTTCGGGATGATACTTCATATATACTTCTCAAAGCTTCGGAATTTCACAAAAGAATATAGGCAAGTACGTACTTTTCAAGTCCAGTATTCTTTCGCTCGTTCCTCCAACAACAAAGATCAAAGACTACTCCAACATCACGTATCTCGCACCAACAACTACAACAAGGTGGATTTTTCCTTAAAAATCACTCTTCAGGCAATATTCAAGAAAAAAGAGGCAAAATGTAGATACAAAATACCGCACACTAATAATGTATGCGAAGTAACGATCACTAAGACTAAGCGAAGATTATCGCGTAAAGCTTGTTTAGAATGACGAACCAGATGACGTCAGCCTAATCACGAGTAAAGTGTGAAGATTGAACGAGGTTATAGAGCGCATGCGAAAAGATTCAATAAAATGTGCGAGAATGACGCACGACAGATCCGAAAACAGGGGGAATATTAGTTGTACTCCACTATATCTTAGCTGTCATCCACTATGTAAACACCTATATAAAGAGAAAGGAAGGAGAGAGAAAAGGAGGACATACTTTGGAGAGAGACACATTTTTGTAGAGAGAGACTTTAATTTCTTTATCATCTTCTTCCCCAAAAACTAGATCTAGAGAGCTCCAAATACTCATTAATGGAGATTCTAAATGTAACATTCATGTAATTACAACAATCACTAGTGAAGAACCATGGATGTAGATCACATTGATCGAACCATGTAAAAAATCCTTGTGTCTCTTTATATTCTTAGTACTTATATTTGAGATTTAGGTGATTAATAGGATTTAGATATAGAAATTATTATAAGGGGTGTTAGTTGTGGAATATCTTGCAACTACATTTTTGGCGTTCAGAAACAGGGAAAGAGTAAAGGATTTTATCAAACCTGTGATAAATCTTACCAGATCTATAAAATTCAGAGGCAAAATGAAATTTCAGTGGAAGAAATTCATCTTCATAAGAAAAATGATTTTGAAGTTAGGAGAAATCAATAGCAACAGGAGAAAGAGGAAAATTCTATGAAGAAAGGTGGCGAAGTAAAGTAAATTTAGTACGTCAGGAGAAGAAGGCAAATAAAGGAAGAGCAAAGATAAGGATAAGAGGAAAGGCATCGTGGCTTCAATCGCAAACGAGTTATAACATAGATGGTTCAAGTTGGAACAAACAAGCAATAGGTCTCGTGTTCGAATTCGCACAAATACAAATTTTTCATTTTCTTCTTATCTCCAAGGGCGAATAAAGAAACAAGGGAAAAATGTTATGTGTTAATTTCGCACAAGAGAAGCTGAACAGCTGGTTCGCATAGAAGTGTAAAAGCCAGGAGTCATTCATTCGAGTCCGCACTCATACATATTTTTGATATACTTTTGAGCAGCTATGAGCGAATCTAAAATGAATATGTACGGTCGTTTGATTGATTACTTTACACAAGTGAGGCAGTACAGTGGGTCAAACATTTACAGAACGAGTTGTAGTACTCGGGTTCAAGTCTCCCTCTTCGCACAAAATTTTTGCCTCGCAGATGTTTATATCATAAACATTTCCTTCGCAGACGTTTACCTTACGAATATTTGCAGCACAAACTTCACATATGTTCGCTTACTTCACACAGATGTTTACATCGCATCTTCCCAAATACAAGCGCGAAGAAGAAATGAGTAACCAACAAGCCCAGTTCACCCAAGCCCATTACAACCTCAACAACCTATGCGATATTTTCGCACAACTAAGATCCAGTGATTACTAAAGCAGCTTATATACTTTTAGCGCGAGATTGACATCAACAACAAATCACATGAAAGCTAAGTACCACTTTCCTAGAATATTTACTTACAACAAATAAAAAGATTTTGATTTGGTTTACAAAATGCGATACAATCGCACAATTACAAAGATTCCAGAATTAAAATTTATTGAGATTTCTCTTGAATATTTGCTTTGCTTCAAATGATATGGTATTTAACATGGAGAGAAGTAGGGGGCAAAATAAGACCTCATAGACAGGCTAAGTAAGACCTATACAATAGGATGCATAAGACCACATTAGGATCATTTCCATGGAAGATATTTATCAAATGAGACGAAACAAGTCATTTAGAGGAAATCAAAACAAACAAGAACGATTTGAAATAGCATATAAATGAAAATTATTGAGAAGAGAAATTTTGAATACTAATTTAATTTCTTATTTGCATTACAGCATATCATGAGGCAAAGAACATGGAGCAATAGTTTCGCATATTGATTCACAATACTTCTTATATTTCGAGGATTTGTACTTCTTATACTTCTTCAAGGATACTTCATTCTTCGTATACTTCGGGATGATACTTCATATATACTTCTCAAAGCTTCGGAATTTCACAAAAGAATAGAGGCAAGTACGTACTTTTCAAGTCCAGTATTCTTTCGGTTGTTCCTCCAACAACAAAGATCAAAGACTACTCCAACATCACGTATCTCGCACCAACAACTACAACAAGGTGGATTTTTCCTTAAAGATCGCTCTTCAAGCAATATTCAAGAAAAAAGAGGCAAAATGTAGATACAAAATACCGCATACTAATAATGTATGTGAAGTAACGATCACTAAGACTAAGCGAAGACTATCGCGTAAAGCTTGTTCAGAATGACACACCCGATGACGTCTGCCTAATCACGAGTAAAGTGTGAAGATTGTACGAAGTTATAGAGCACGTGCGAAAAGAGTCAATAAAAGTGTGCGAGATTGACGCACACCAGATCCGAAAACAGGGGGAATATTAGTTGTACTCCACTATATCTTAGCTGTCATCCACTATGTAAACAACTATATAAAGAGAAAGGCAGGAGAGAGAAAAGGAGGACATACTTTGGAGAGAGACACATTTTTGTAGAGAGAGACTTTAGTTTCATTATATATTCTTCCCAAAAAACTAGATCTAGAGAGCTCCAAATACTCATTAATGGAGATTCTAAATGTAACATTCATGTAATTACAACAATCACTAGTGAAGAACCATGGATGTAGATCACATTGATCGAACCATGTAAGAAATTCTTGTGTCTCTTTATATTTCTAGTACTTATATTTGAGATTTAGATGATTAATAGGATTTAGATCTAGAAATTATTATAAGCGGTGTTAGTTGTGGGATTTCCTGCAACTACACCTCCGTTTCTTTTTACTCGAATTCTTGGGTCGTGCAATGGGTTGATCACTACTGGTTGTGTTATTCGGAAACAATCACTTTGTATTTGTAACCCTATCACAAGAGAACAATTTTTGCTTCGTGAAATTAAGAGTGATTCTGCTGGTGTTAATTGGACAACCGGATTTGGTTCTTCAACAAATGATTATAAAGTTGTGGCAATATGTATCTTGAAATCCCAGTTAATACAGGTCCATGTATATACTCTAGACAGTGGCAACGGCTCGAGAAACCTAGGAAACTTCAATTATGGATGCAGTTCAAATCATTTTTATGCGAAACATGCAGGTATCTTTGCCAACGGAGCTCTTTATTTTATGGGAAGTAGTCAATTTAGAGCCATCTTCACCTTTGCTTTGTCGGAGGAAAAGTTTCGTGAACATCTTTCACGGCCTCCTTTGACACAGTACGGTGATTGGCGGTTGAATTGGATGGTTTTCTATTTTTTGCTGTTTGGCTAGTTAGCGAAGGAGCAGAATGTTATGACATATATGGCTATTGAAAAGGAAGAATAACAATCATGACATGAAAGAGCAAGAGGAACATCAATCATTGGTTTGGAATAAAGAGTTTCGGATTAACGGATCTAACTTATTAGCCATTACGAATACTGGTGGGGTTTTAACTTACAGTGGTTACTATCAATTCCGAACATCTCTCAGTGTATATGACACAAAAGCTTCAACCTCGAAAATTCTTGTGGAATTGGAGGAGGATTCTACGGATATGTTTCCTTGAAAGAATCAGGATGAGAACAAGATACAAAGATGATGGAGCCGGTTCAAGTTTAGGAGACAGAAAGTGATGATCTGTGTTTCAACTAGTTGTAGGAGTATGAGATCCTTGCAGACATACTTATAAAAACTGGTAACCTTCGCCGACTTTCATTTTGAAATATCTGATAACTACTGTTAAATATGTGGTGCTTTAAGTTTGATTTATATATGTACTTCCTGAATGATTTTGTCGTTTGGAATTAAACAAATGCTAGCCTAGATAGTGATATCTATTGTTATTTTTTGTATCTGATCAGCTTAAATATAATGATGTCTGGCGAGACCAGTTTTTTGTTAAATTTGCATTGTTGCTGCTAAACCTTTGTGTGAACTTTAATGCTATTGACGTTGTTGAAGAATTCCATCAACAGCTTATAAAACGAAAGAGAAAACTGGAGTTGGTCTAGATCTGGATGCAAGAATGCAACTTGTTGAAACTCACCTATTAACACTGAACCACGCTACTCTTTCTTCACAGGACAAATTAGGTTACCTAGCTAGCAATGCCGGACCCACTCTAGGCAAAGAAAAACGTCATCAGCTTATAATCTTGTCTGTAAATAATTTAGCTTATGTAAACTGTTTAATTGATCCTTACCTATTTTGTTGAAAAACCAATATTGTGGAAATTGTTTTTCCACAGGCCTACACTGCCATTTTTGTAGCTCAAGTCTGAACAAGTTTAAGAGACGGACACCTTTTGTGGCCTCATACCCCTTCCAATTCTTTCTCTGTTCTGTTGCCTTTAGATATCAAATGTTAACCAATATGGTCAACCCTACTCTCAAGTTCCCGGTGGACAAACAGTTGAAATCTTAAATATATGCCTATGATAATTTGAATATGTTTTAAACATTTTCCCCGTTCCTTCGAAGATTGATCTGTTTTGTTCTAGTGTTTCTCCTAGTTTGATTTATATATATATATATAAATAAAATGCCATTGGAACTATTGAAGACCTTTTTGTTTGTATTGTACTTTTGTTTGGGCAGTTCGGTCCCGTATAGGGATCTCTGATGAAGCTGTGGATAAATGATTTTTTTTAGTTTATTTGCAACCCTGCCTTAAGGTTTCATGGAGTAAATCTTGTAAGTTTAATTGAAATCAGAGATTGCTGATGGAATCCATGGCTATCAAACCATAGAGGCTTACAGTTACCAATCAACCAAAAACAAGTAGCTTTTCCTAGGATTACAGTTATTTTAAACCACCTAGAAATTGAATTCCATGTACAAGACCATGAATAATTTCTACGTGATGTATAAGCTGGTATTTTGAAAGTATCATTGTTTTACGATTATTGCGCTAAGTTAGTCAGGTTTGTTTCGTCTAATGTATAATATTTCTAGTCTTCAATGTATTATATGCGCTTAGCAAATTATAGATCTTCAGTTCTTCTGCCTTATATGATTTTGTTCTTGAACTGATGCACGAGCTGTGCAGTAATCTAATAATTCCTTGCTTTAAATGACTTTGTATCTGAGGCCACAATGAGTTGCTTTTTAATGCTATGATAATGGTGTTTAATATGAATCTTTGTATTGCTTACAGGACTGTGTTAAGAGTATCAGAGATCACTAGAATTTCTTGCTGCTTTGTGCACTTGAACTCTTAGGCATGGGCCACCTATTATCTCTAGTAAGTTTCTTAATTGGACTAATCGTTAAGTCTAAGATCTCGGATGTTGTAATTTAGAGTCACACCTTTGTACAGCTCTATGGATGGAGTTCACAAGACCATATTATTTCATTTTGGCTACTGTTTCTACACTAGACCCATTAGGTTACCTAGCTAGCATTGCAGGACTCACTCTTGAAAAACCATCATTGAGGAAATTGCTTTTCCACAGGCCTACTCTGCCATTTTTGCAGCTCAAGTCTGTACAAATTTAAGAGACGGACACCTTTTGTGGCCTTATTCCCCTTCAAATTCTTTCTTTGTTCTGTAACTTCTGTTGTCTACAGACACCAAATATTAACCACTATGGTCAACCCTACTCTCAAGTTCCCTGTGGACAAACATCTGAAGTCTTAATTATATGGATATGTTGTTTTAACATTTTCCCCGTTCCTTCGAAAATTACTCTGTTGCTCTGTTTTGCTCTCCTAGTTTGATATGTGTAAAAATAGCATTGGAACTATTGAACACCTTTTTGTTTGTATTGTACTTCTGCTTGGGGGCAGTTTGGTCCCGTCTAGGGATCTCTGGTAATTTCCCAACTAGTTCTGACAATCTCTGAAGCCGTGGATAAATGATTAGGTTATTTTCAACCCTGCCTTAAGGTTTCATGGAGTAAATCTTGTAAGTTCTTGTGTTGGAACTTTTAATTAAAATCAGATATCATTGATGGAATCCATGCCTATCAAGAGTCTTACAATTACCAATCAACCAAAAACAAGTAGCTTTTCGTAGGATTTAAACTACCTATACATTGAATTCCATGTACAAGACCATGACCAACTCTAATAATTTCTACGTGATAAGCTGGTATTTTGAAAGTACCATTGTTCTACAATTATTGGGCAATGTTAGTCAGGTTTGTTTCCCCTTAATGTATTATATTTCAAGTCTTCATTGTATTATATGCGCTTAGCAAATAAAAGATTCTTTAGTTCTTCTGCCTTGTATGATTTTGTTGCTTGAATTGATTCACGAGCCTTGTGCAGTAATCTAAATTCTGAAGGTAGTTAGTCGGTTTATTTGTATGCGTAACTGCAGGCTTTCCTTGCTTTAACTTATTTATTTTTATTCATTACTTAGCACAGTCGTTTCTCATTTTTATTCATTATGTTTCTTAGGTTGAGGTCCATGAGGTGGGCAAGGAAATGGAGTTAGATCTTATCAAGCAATATTCAGGTTTGTTTTTCTCCCCCTTTTTTGGCGTCTAGTGTTCTGTTACCATCTTATCTAAGTTTATGACTTTTTATCAAAATGGAATTACCAGGTTGAACGGATATTTGCTGATAGGATCAAAGGTGGCTCCGATGGTTTGACTTCAGATATCTGGTCAAGTGCAGGGACTATCCGATGATGAAGCGACCTGGTATATATAGTCTATACTGATCTCAATATTGTTTTATCTCCTATCCTATGTTAGCATATCTAACGATTTTAACATCGCCTGCTTAACGTGTTGTCATTATAGAGAAATGAACATAGATATTAATAGAAAAAGAAATGAAATGAAAGATTGCATTTACATTTGCTCAGGATGTTATCTCCTATCCTATGTTTGCTTTTGCTTTAACTGCACCCAGTGGTAAAAACGAAAAGGGAATTTTAACAAACTGCCACACTTTGGATTTCTGGTTTTAGAAAGTGCCATTATTTTTTTCAAACTTAAAAAAATGCCATGACTGTTAGACATTCCGTCAGGGCCACTAACTCGGTCTACAGTTGTTGAAAAAGTCAATAGAATATGTTAACATTACCTAACTACCCTTCTCAATTCGAGTTATACCAGTCACTTGGGTTTAATGGCGAATCCAGAATTCTCTAAATTAGTTTCTGCCTTCAATAAAAACACTTTCTCTTCTCTTGTTTATATATTTGGGATTAAAACGGGGTCATATGACCAAATCTCATAAAGTATGGGAGTAATGGACTTGTAAAATATAGGTCTGGGTGAAAAAGACATAGGAATTATTAGCCATATATACCCTTTGTTTTAAACTTTATTCTTTTTCATATCCTTTTCTCTCATATTTATTTTCTTTCTCTACAATTAAAATTAATCGCGAGAAATGTTTTAACTTCCAAAATATAAGTCGGATTTTAATAAAATTTATATTTTTGGAAAATGCTCGAAAATCTCTACAAAACAAGATCCATTGTTGATATGAAATTCGAAAAAAAAAAAAATTATTTTCAGCCCAGCCGAGAATATATTATGCACCCAGGTGCAACCTGTCAAAAAATAATTTCCTATGAAAATATGCATTATGCACCCAAGTGCAACTTGGCCAAATTTTATTTCATATAAAATATATAGTATGCACCCAGGTGCAACCTGACCAAAATTTATTTTCTATAAGAATATGCATTATGTACCCAGGTGCAACCTGGCCAAAACACTTTTTCAATATAAATCAAAAAAATATATACATTATGCACCCGGGTGCAACCAGAGCAAAACTTATATCCCATAGAACATACCTTATGCACTCGGGTGCATCTTGTGTATTTCGTGGATAAATCTAGGTTTATCCTACAAATCACCTGCAATATATTATACATAACAAAAATCGCTACTTCATGATCTCGAGCAATAAATCCAGCAACATTATCATCACATTCACCATTAAAACATCAACCATATGCAAGTATTATAAAACAAAAATAAGAGTAATAACAAAAAGTTCAAGACTATTTTCCGTCAGAATTATACGATATGCACTCGGGTGCATCTGGTGTACTTCGCAGATGAATCAAAAAATATACATCATGCAAAGCTCAATCCCCAAATTCCACTTCAAATCCAAACATTAACTCCTTCCATTAATCGCACTATCCAAATCACCGGCAGAATTAAAGGAAACCCATCTACAATTCACTTCCTTAAGAATCTGAAACGATAAAAATAGACATACCTATAACGGGATTACTCCGACTACTTGCTCCCAATCACAACCCCTCCTTTAATTTCATATCTCACAGTTACCACCAAGCACCACCCTCCTTCACCACCACTAATGACAAACACTTTCAACAATTATTGTTTCAAATCAAATTGGTATGAAGTAAAATTGAAGGCGAAAAAATTATTCTTCAATTTCAATTCAGGTCCACACCAATTTAGTCTTCGTTATCAACAACAACATCATAAACTTCATTGATTTGATTTAATTAGACCTAGAAACCAATTTAGTCTTCGTTATCCACATGCACGTATTCAAGAGAAAAATATAATCAATAACAAAAATCACGGCAAATCATAATTGAACCGCATGAAGCCTAAAATCATAATTGCATCGCGATGAATAAGATCGTAGGTTAATGAATCTTATAGTTACACCGAGTCAACGATTATATCAAACTTAAAATCAAAATTAAAAACAAACAGTAATAGCAAGTATTGAATCAAATTCGAAATCAAAAACATAGAAATCGAACTTACCATCTAGAGTATGGGAGGATGATAGCTTTTAATCGATTCCTAATTAAAACGACGATGATTTCTTCTTTGGATCAAAGCTTTGTGATGATCGTAGCTCTTCTTCTTCTTCCTGTGATGAAACTCGATCCGTTTTTTCGTTTTGACAAAACTCGAAGTTAATATTCTCTTGGGGTTATTTTAGTAACTTAGCTACTAGATATTTGTCACAAACTTGGGCAAAATGCCCACGATGGCTATATGGACCATAAATTTGAACATATGTCTTTTTGGGAGGTTGACATAGTTTACATGTCTTTTAGACCCAAGAATTCAATTCCATGGCCTATTTGACCAAAAAACTGTATTGGGAAGATAGAAACAGGTAGATGAACAAATTAATTTTGGGATTTATTGTGTTGAAAAGATCCATCCCATTAGCAGCATCAAAACCAGGAGGATTTATTATTTTTTTCTTCGCTAACGATTACTCACCTTCATGATTAATGGTATGGGTTTGTGTCAAACTTTAAATTATCTTTTCTTTCTCTGAGGTTTGTTAAGAAAATTGAAATTAGGGTTGGTTGCACGTTAATTGTTAGATGTTCTTTTGTTGATTTAATGGTGGGTTGATTGGATTCCCTATATCAGATCAATCAGAATTACAAATGCAAATCAATTGTGATTGTGTTACTAATATGTATGTGTGAACTGTTACTAATCTGTATGTGTGAGCATTTTGTTGATTTTTTAATAGTTTTGATGGATGAATTTGGGAATAAGTTGAACAATCTTCGATTAGGTTCTTAGTCAACTCCGATTTAGATTGTCGGGTCTCTTATATTCGTAGTTGCTGGGAAGATCGGCCAAAAAGGAGTCTTAAAACTTGAACAGAGATCCATCTATTTTCTCACCAAATGTATGCACATCTCTTGTTTGATAAAAGTCCCCTTTGAGTTCTACCACCAGACATGCAACGTGTTTGTAAAAAGTTCACTAAAAGATTATATTAGAAGTTCCATGTTATTAATCTTGCTGGCCCTCGATCTAAATCTAAAAATAAATGTTGAGTTTTAATGAGAAGAAGGTGAACAGAAGTTGAGTTGTAGTTTAGCTCGGCACTTGTTCGCAACCAAACCTTACAATGAATCGCACTACAAAGGTTATTTGAATCAGTCCTAGTTAGATGTCTTGGGGCTTAAATGTCTTTTACTAACGCTGTTTTACTGCCACGTAGGCACTAACAGTAGTTAACGGCTTACTCAAGAAATCTGGACGGAAAAGGTCAAGAGTGTGGCATTTAATAAATTCTGAAAAAAACAGTGGCACTTTCTTAAACCAGAAATCCAAAGTGTGGCACTTTATAAAAATCCCCCGAACGAAAACAAATATTAAGACTGAACAGAGGTCAAATTGTTATAAAAGAAACTGCAGAGAAAATTAGTGGCTGGTTAGCATGCTGCTTGGTGCAAACCCTTAATAATCAGTGGGTGTAACTGACAGGGATCTAAATTTTAATGGGACCCGCTGTCACGGGGTAAGACTAAGTCTTATGGGCTATGATTTGAGGTGCTAGATTAGCACTTAAGTGTTGCAATTCAAAAAAAAAGTGTGGCAAAAAAATTAACACTAGTTCTCTCTCCTACCAGTTGTTAGCATGTGAACTAGCATGCTAGATAGTTACGCTGAATGATTGACGCTTGAAAACTACCTTTTTCGGGAATGGTTCAAGTGCCGAGAGATTTATTTTTGATCTCGACGGCCGAGATTTAAAGCGCTCGAACCATTCAAATACCGAGCGCTTAATTTTTTAGCGGCCGGGCGCGGAATGGTTCAAACGCCGGTCGACGTGGATCTGCTAATCTAGCTGCTAGATTAGCACTCACATAAGACTTAGGAGGTAGTCCTGACTGCTAATCTAGGTGCTAGACTAGCACCCCATAAGACTTAGTCTAAATGGTTTAAACTTCGTTTAACCTAGAAAATACCGTTGCAATTAGGGGCAGCTTAAGAATGATGCTTGCTATGTTACGGTTCATAAAACTTATACCCTTGCAGTTAGGGCCTGCTATATTATGATTCATAAAACTTAAAGGAATTTAGATATTATTTTATCTGAATGTGACAAGGAATTGTATAAGATGGGTGTTTCCGTTGTAAACTGTTCACTCAATTGAATAGCATTCTCTTGTATGCATGACGATAATCTTGATTGTGATTCTAAATATGAATATACAGTTTTTGCTTATCCATGATTCCGGCCTAGCAGAAAGTGAGCACATCTCCTGTTTGGAGATATAGTCAGATCGTACACTGACTCACATGCTAGTTTGACGATGATAGAAAACCGAATAATTCTCTTAAATCAATCAAAAATATTAGGTGTGGGAAAATGTAAAATTGTCTGACAATTGATAAATTGTTTCAGTCTGACTGTAAATGCCTGAGCCAGGCTCATCCAGCCTTTATTTTGACCAAGCAGGGGTTTTTAAGTGTCGGCCATGACAAGAAATCCTGGTCTCTTAATCTTTTATTTCCTGTTTCTTTTCTTCTCTTATCATCCCAAATAGTGAGTTTGCTGAACCAACTCCTTTATGTCTTAAGCGTTAGGCTTGGGCTCATAACTGTATCTTGTTATAGTCCTGGCTCATTCATCGTCAGTTCCGAAAATGTGTTTCTGATGAACAATTACGGATACATAATGATGATGAACCATGCAAAAAATTCAAGTGGCCAATTTTTTTGTGCATCGTCTAAGTTGGTTCTTTGACTTTTGAACTTCCATTTATAATCACCCACGACATGCTGGAAGCTCAGAGCATTTCCTCAAAAGTCAAATTTTTTTGTAGCTGTGGCAGTTCTTGTTTGATTCTGTGGACCACTCTTTGGCATCTGTTACCAAAAAGACAGTTATCAATGCTGCCTTCTTTTATGAATTTCCTAACTGGATTTTCATGAACAACTTGAGTTTATTGAAATAGATGCTTCCTGCTTCTGATCACACGGAGCTTGCCACCACCATCTGCTTCTTGCTCTGATACGACTTACTTACTGCTTGTAGTTCATTTGGGAGTCTATTATAGTATGCTACCTTTGGTGCTTCCGCAGGGCGTGAAAACCCCAACTGCATTATTGGTTCATAATCATTTTTCCTCATTCCATCTGGTTGCAGGAACTCATAGCCGATTTTGAAGTTTCTGAAGGCATATAGTCACAGGCCCGCATCGAGCAGTCAGACTCTGTATTTCTATGGTTGGGAGCAAATGTCGTGCTGGAATACTCAAGTGAAGAGGTCCTTTTATCTAGAATTTGCATGTCACAATCCCAGAGCACGCCCATACTCACAGACATCACCACAAGGATAGTTGCAGACTTCCAAGTCCTCGTCCATTCGACCCTACCTTAATCAGGTATTTATATCGTAGCTCTCATCTGGTAGTAGGTCAAGTGCCAGTTTCTCATCGTAGGCTAGTTACAAACGTTTTTTTAACTCTTTCATAGTCCATTATATTAATTTGTTAGTTTCACAGAAAAATTGTGATGATCATCATTCAAGAATGGCACCTCAAATTTCACAGACTAATCGTGATGATCATCATCCAAGAATGGTGGAAGTGCACGGTAACGTTCTAGTCTTCAAAATCTTTTATAAGATAATAGAGATGGTAATTAATCTATCTTTATTGAATTTCACTGATCTGTATTGATCGATGGAATTTAGTGAAAATTTGACGATTTTGTGTTTTTGTCATGTTTCAAGGTTTCCAAGAGAGAATGGGAAGAAAGTGATGCTTATAATCATCTGACATGAGTATAAAGTTCATGGTATTGGTGTATATGGCTGTTTGACAGCGAATAATGGCATAGCTGCTGCTGCCACCACGTTCTAACACAGAAGTAACACCTCAAATTCAAATACATGTACGGTATCCTTCAGTAGTTTGTTCTTTTATATCTTAACTCGTTTTCACATTGGACTTCTTATATAGCCACTTTTTATTCAGGGTAGTTGCCACTCATTTTCACAGAATATATTCACATTTATGTACAAGCAGAGTTTAGGTTTACCCAGCTATGTTGGCTATTGAATTATGATCACTAGGGTTATTTATTTGCTTCACAATTTATAAACTGGTCTTGCATAACTCGTTATCATCTAGTAGTTTCAGTTCTTCCAAATAGGTGTAATAGTGAAAGGCTTCGGGGGTTGAAACCTAAGACCGCAGTTTGAGTCACAGTGGAGCATATACGTTTCTAGTTTGTGTGTCTGAGATCCATCTTTTGTTTCTGAATTGTTAATTTGGGGGTACTTGCCACTGCCAGAAATGGTACGGTAAACACATAAAAACTACTGATAGCGGTAGTTTTGTTGACTGGTTGCTTTGTATAGCTCTACTACTCTAAGAATAAAGTTCAATTAACCATTTTCCTAGTGATACTGCATTTAGACAAATCAGCTCAGCATCCACCTGGATAAATCTCTAGAAACATCCCATCATCTCTTATTTAGTTATCCTGTTCCTGTCCATCTTATACTAATTGCACAAACATTATTAAGTTTAACAAACTTCGTCTGCTTGATGTTTATTCAGATGAAAGCAGTGGTATATTTACATTTAGATGTCCACCATGCATCATGGTTAAAGTTTAAAGTCATCTGTTTTAATGCTGTTGGTATCTTTAACTCATTGCTTGCACCATGTGCCCCGACTTTTAACTCTCAGTGGAAAATTTGTCATTCGTCCACTAAATATTGCGCCTTCGTATACACGAAGTTGACAACAGTTTGTTTTATATTAGAGATTCAGTTGTATCAATTAAAGAGTTCCTCCGTTACATGAAAGGTTGTTTCAAATGTGGATCCCTTGATCAGATGGCCAAGGACTGCATAGGAGACCCTACTATGAAAGCAGAAAATCCAAAGTACATTATAAAAGATGGGAACACCCTGCCGGATGGAATTTTGCAATTCAGCAACCAGATTACTTCCTATGTGTAATGAATGCTGTCTGCTGCTGATATTCAATGTGGTCTAAAACAACTGAGTGACTGCATATATATGCTTTGGGATAGACAAAAAGAGTTTGAGGTTTGAGTGTGAAAGTCTGTCAGCTACAAAGAGACAGTAAAGGAACTCCCGGTCACTAGATACTAACTGGACTCATAATTTCACTCTTTAAAATTTCATTGCCTGACTTGCTGCTAATTACAAGATTTAAATTCATCAATTCTTGAATCTTGATTATTTAATATACTGCTAAAACCACTAGTCATCTTGTTCAATCTTGTCATTTCAATTTTGTTCCATGGTTATATCGGTCATCTTAACCAATAAAATAAACCACCTGAAAGGAAATGGAAAAAAGATTCAGCTTTAAACTACCTATAATATACTCAGCAACTCGCATAAGCTGTTTCTGTTTGACTTCACATTTAAGATTCATGAATTGTACTTATAATTTTTCCAGGCACTTGGGTTTGAAGGAGATGTTCGTAAGAACGAAGACGCAACCAGAGTTGTCGATGCAACTTTTCAACATTTTGGGAGGATAGATATTTTTGTTAAGGGATTTTTTATAAAGTGCCCATGTGGGGAAATGCATTTAATAAAATGCCCACGTTTTTTTCATTATATATTAAATGCCCATGCCGTTTGTTTTTCCGTCTGGGCCCACCAAACCAGTAAAATCTCGTTGACTTTGTCAATTTCTCATCTAATGATATGAGATTTTGGTGGGCGCAATTACTAAACTGCCCTGTATCATAATATCATCTTCCACCGTTTGTTTGGTTAATCGACGGCTGAAAATGCAAGGATAATACTAACGATCCAAACAGGTGGTTAAGAACTTAAAGAGAAGTGATGAACGTGTCCATTTACCCACCACGTTTCATGTGATAAGAGTATAGACATTAGTTTTCTCCATCGTGTAATGAGAGCTTCCACTTAATTACCACGTGTCCTACTAACATTTTCTTAGGGTTCATTACCTTATCTTACTGCAAACTTAATTTCCTTAGTCGTTTGATATCAAAATGCTACAGAGAAGTGAAGCCGATAAAGGAACGAGGGAACGGATATGAGATTCGTGGTTGTTTTGTTGTTTATCTCTCAAACAATTGTAGATTTGTTCTTCTGATTCTAACAACAACAACAACAGATTGGAGGATTTTGAAACACGGATTCGAATTGGGTTTAAGTAGGAGTTTTTCGTAGATGCAGCAACAAAGTCTCTCGATCAGGATTTGCTTGAGAATAATCTATTTAGTTCTGGGGTCGATTGAAACAAGAGTTATTGTTGCTTTCATTGGCTGGGTTCATATTCAATTTGAATTTACAGCAACAAAACATGGATTTTGGGGGGTTCTTAGAATGGCAAAGAGTGCAGCTCGAATTTGCAGATATGAAGACCTAATTAGTTTTGGTTCTTAAAGAAATTTGGTGATTATATTGTATGTCAATTTAATTTCTATTGCTAATTCATCGATTGGGAAGTTGTAATTTTAAATTGATTGGTGATCTCCGATTGTGAATAATGCAAACCCTAATCGTATTCCCACCAGTGATTTCTAGACCGGAGAAGGCACCGGTGCTGGAGAAGAACATGGTGCAATCTTGGACACCATCCAAAGAATGATCGATCTTAACCATTCATCATGTGAACAGGTTTACAACCGTATGATTTAACTAGGTAGTGTCACGGTTTTACCAGGCCCTAGTCACACAATTTAGGGGCTTAGATGTCTTTTCTCAAGCATGGAATATCGCCACGTACACAGTAACATCCGTTAGCCGTTTTTTCAAAAAAAACGGGATGGAAAAGGTCAATCGATGGGCATTTAATATATAATGAAAAAAACGTGGGCATTTTCTTAAATGCATATACCCACATGGGCACTTTATAAAAAATCCCTTTTGTTAATGCTGCAGCTGGAAATTTTCTTGTGCCTGGTGATAATAGAGATGGTAATTAATCTGTCTTTATTAAATTTTACTGATCTACACATGATCAAATCCTTGTGCTTCTCTTTAGTAAATCTTATTAACTGCATCTAATGTTCTGCCTCACATCAGCTCTTATCACTGTAATCTCCCTTTTGACCGTCATAGAAATGATTCGGGTGATGAATATGCAGCTATTGATGCCATGACAAGGTCATTGGCATTGGAGTGGGGCACATATCAGAGTCAATGGGATTGCTGCTAAACTTTGGTCTAGCATTCCAGCCCAAATTAAGCTCATCATCAAGTAGGCTAGATTACCAGTAAAATATCAAACTGGTAATCTTCATATCGGTATATATATATTTGTATGAGTTTCATTTTAAGATTGGATAGTATTAAGTAACCTTTATGTGAACGTTGTTGAAGAATTCCATCAGTAGGTTTACAAAAAGAAGGAGAAAACTGGAGTTGGTTCAGATCTGGATGCAACTTGGTGAAAGTGAAACTCACCTACTAACACACTGAACCGCGCTACTATTTCTTCCATAATTAATTAACAATTCTAAATCCTTAATGAAGAAAAGGGAAGTAATGATGTTATTCCATGAAAAAGCAACTCGACTTCGGAAAAACAGAATGATTTTTTGTTTCAAGGAATGATTATTTTCAACAAAACAATATAAAATAATGACTTCGTTTGACCACAAAAAATCCAAAATTCTGCTCGACTTTGTGTGCTGTGCGCAGTGAATATACCACAACTTAAAAGGTTCTTTAACTGGGCCCGTAGAATACTAAGAGGGCCGTGTATACATGGCCCATACCAAAATCTAGCACGTTAATTAATTAACCATATTTAAGACGGTAAGATAATCCCACATCGTAAACTTCAATTAGTGTGGATCAGTTTATAAGGTATTCGTGCCGGAGTAGTTGTTGCCAATGGTATAGAGTTGATTTAAGGGTTGAGGAGAAGCTTTGTCCTTCGACGAGTATGAGATTAGCTCTGATTTCCGAAGAAACACCCATTGGCTTTTTGTTTTGGATCCGAAAATCAAAAGGAAAAAGCTCGGGCCTCTCCATCCATTGCTGATTTTTTATCCGGTCTTTTGAGATGTTCTTCACAAGGGTTTCTTTTCGTCTATTGGTAAATATTGGTTAAAGTGGACATTGAGCTTGAAGCTTCCAACCCCATATGATATGACCATATCTACCTTAATCGGGTATTTCCTTCATAGCTCTCATCTGGTAGTAGATCAAGTGCTAGTTTCTCATCGTAGGCTAGTTACAAACTTTTTTTAACTCTTTCATAGTCCATTATGTCAATTTGTTAGTTTCACAGATAAATTGTGATGATCATCATCCAAGACTCAAATTTCACAGACAAATCGTGATGATCATCATCCAAGAATGGCGGAGGTGTACGATGACGTTCTAGTCCTCGAAGTCTTTTGTTAAGATTGTTAAGAAGATAAATGTCGCTAGACAATCTTCAAATGGTTTTTGATTTATTTTCTCAGATTTGATTTTCGATACAATCTCACAACAACAACTGAGATATTTAAACTCACTCTTAATCACATAGGATTGGCCTAGGACATAACGTACACACTTCGCCACCGCCGCCGGGTTACACTCACACGCTCAACTCACACAAACATTTGACACACTCAAATCACAATTACACTCGATATGCTAACACACACACACACACACACACACACACACACACACACCCCGCAAGATCGTGTGGTCTGGAGAAACCAATGACACCGAGCTTGAGTCGTAGTACTGAGAAACGAGTTGTGGAGAGTTCCTTAGTAAAAAGTATCAGCTATTTGATCTTGAGTAGAGAGAAAACGAACATCTAAGGCCTTGGTAGCAACAAGTTCTCTCACATAATGAAATGTTATTTCAATATGTTTCATTCTGTTGTGAAAGATAGGATTTGCTATGAGGTAGGTATCGCCCATGTTGTCACACCAAAAAACTGGTACTCTTGGCAGTGAGAAGTGTAACTCAGTAAGGAGAGATTGAACCCACACAATTTCAGAAGTAGTATCATCTAGAGAACGGTATTCAGCTTCTGTACTTGATCTAGAAACAGTTTTCTGTTTTCTAGAGCACCAGGAAATCAGATTTGGACCTAGAAAAATAGCCATACCACCAGTTGATCTTCTATCAGACATATCACCAGCCCAATCAGCATCTGAGTATGCCTGTAATTGCAGTGTTGTTGCTCTTTTAAATTGCAGACCAAAAGAAATAGTGACATTTAAGTAGCGTAATATTCTCTTGACATCAGACCAGTGTTCATTGGTAGGAAGCTGCATATGCTGACAAGCTTTGTTAACAACAAAGGCAATGTCAGGCATGGTGACTGTAGCATATTGCAGGGCACCCAATGTACTTCTATATAAAACAGGATCCTCAAATGGTGTAGTGTCACCAACACACTTAGATGATAGTATAGGTGTAGAAGTTGGTTTGGCACCATTCATTTTAGTTTTGATAAGCAAATTGGTAATGTATTGCTCTTGAGATAGTAAGATACCTGCCGAGTTAGTGGTTACTTGAATGCCCAAGAAAAAATGGAGAGATCCCAAGTCTTTGATAGCAAATTCGTGACCAAGAGCAGCAATGAGATTGTCAATGTCCTTAGTGGAACAGCCAGTTACGAAAATATCATCCACATAAATGAGAATGTAAAGTGCAGAATGATTGGTGACCCTGTAGAAGAGAGAAGTATCTGTTTTGGAAGGTAGAAAGCCATGAGAACACAAGAACTTGCTTAATCTCTCAAACCAAGCTCTAGGAGCCTGTTTTAAACCATATAAGGACCTTTGAAGTTTACACATGATTGGTAAGAATCTTATCTGCATATCCAGGTGGTTGAAAAACTTCCTCAGTTAAATGTCCATGTAAGAATGCATTCTTCACATCAAGTTGTCTCACCTGCCAGTTCTTGTAGAGAGAAATAGAGAGAATGATTCTAACAGTTGTGGGTTTAACCACAGGTGGTTGAACCAGACTACCACATGATACTGGGAAGGTCGTGGCTACACAATCTCAAAATCGTCCCTTCAACATACCACCAATGCCTGAAAACAGTACTGAACGGAGAAGTTGTCCGCATCCCCGCGTCACTGCCCCCTATGTACCAGTCTACTACGTAGAAGCACATGGGACGAAGGAGGGTTCAAAAGGCGTGGAGACCAAGATTCACAGTTTTCTACTACCAAAGTGGACATCGCTCAGAGATAGCGACAAACTGGAGATACCCCGCAAAGGAGACCACCCTTCCACCATCTCCTCAGAAGGAAGACCCGCCGATCTCCCGCCACCGGGCGTAACCCGTGCCCGCACTAAGCGAGAGTGAACCCTTACCGCAGGACGAAGCAAAAAGGGAAAACTCACACATTATCATCGTTGTTAGCAATTAGCAGGGGAGACCATGACCCGGTCTCTCCGCCCGAAAGAATTTTTTCACAATAACCAGGAGGAAGTTCCGGACGCCCCTCAGAAGCTGCAAGATGGGACCGACTTAACCACCGACGAACTCGAAACTGTCAATATAGGGAATGAGGAATTTCCGCGACCCATTCGATCGGGTTCGACCCACATCTCGCGGAACGCTCAAAGCTAGTCGACCTACTAAAGAATACCGTGACGTCTTCGCATGGACTTACGAAGAAATGCCTCGGCTTGGATGGAAAACTGGTCACCCACCATCTCGCACGTGATACCCGGATCCAAACCAGTCAAGCATCCTCCCAGACAATTCAGACACGACGTAGAAGAGAAAATCAAGGCGGAGGTCCAGAAATTACTAGCCGCTGGTTTTGTCAAACCTATTCATCATCCTACTTGGTTGGCCAACATCGTTCCCGTTAAAAAGAAGAATGGTCAGATCAGATGTTGTGTCGATTTCAGAGATCTGAACAAGTGCTTCCCTAAAGACGATTTACCGCTCCCTAACATCGACATGCTGGTAAACGCTACCCGTGGACATGGTATGTTCTCTTTCATGGATGGATATAGCGGCTACAACCAGATAAAGATGTATGAGCACGACGCGAGTAAGACTGCTTTCCTAACCCCTCTCGGAAACTTCTATTACACCGTAATGCCTTTCGGTCTGAAGAACGCTGGCGCTACTTACCAACGCGCCATGACTACCATCTTCCACGATATGATGCACAAGCAAGTCGAAGATTACGTAGATGATGTGGTGGTTAAATCGAAGACTCAAGCGGATCATCCAGAAACGCTGCGACAAGTGTTCGAAAGATGCCGCGAATACAAGTTGAAGATGAATCCTTTGAAATGCGCCTTTGGTGTCTCTTCGGGTAAATTCTTGGGATTCCAAGTAACTACGTAGAATAAAAGTTGATCCGGTAAAACGCAAGCTATCCTCACGATGCCGCCACCACGAACCGTAAAGGAGCTCCAGAGTTTCATGGGCAAGGTAAACTACATTCGTCGCTTCATACCGGGGCTGGCACAACTCACTACTACGTTTACCCCTCTGCTAAAAAAGGATCGAATTTCACATGGACTACGTCTCAGCAAAAAGCGTACCAGAAGATTCAGCAAATACTGTCCTCCCCAACCATCATGAAGCCTCCTATGCGAGGGAAACCACTATGTCTTTACACAGCCTTTAGCGATACTGCCATCGGAGCTCTCCTCGCTCAAGAGGACGACAAAGGAATGGAATATCCCATATACTACTTCAGCCGAACGTTGAGAGATGCTGAACTCAGATACCCCAAGGCGGAAAAGGCGTGTTTAGCACTAATTTATTCCATCCAGAAGTTCAGGCACTACCTCCTCTCCAACAAAGTGGTGTTAGTATCCAAATCATACCCTGTAAAGTTTCTCCTCTCGAAACCTTCCCTGATAAGGAGGCCGGCTAAATGGCTCCTGCAGCTGTCAGAGTTCGACATAACGTGCGTTTCCCCAAGGGCCATAAAAGGACAGCTGTTATAGACCAAGTATAAAGCATTCCCAGGAGAAAACATCAGCAGAGTTACGAGAAGATCTCCCGGGAGACCTTCCATATATCTTCT
This sequence comes from Papaver armeniacum, assembly GCA_023531295.1. Classification (NCBI taxonomy): domain Eukaryota; kingdom Viridiplantae; phylum Streptophyta; class Magnoliopsida; order Ranunculales; family Papaveraceae; genus Papaver; species Papaver armeniacum. The sequence continues at coordinate 1,126,468 of JAJJWW010017191.1, forward strand.
TAGTCAAAGAAGAAACATGGTTGCTGTTCTTCGACGGCTCTTCCACCCCTAGCACTAATACCGGAGGAGCGGGTGTTGTACTAGTATCTCCTGCTGGAGAAGTCTTCTCACACTCTTTCAAGATAGACTTTCCATGCCCCAATAACTCAGTTGAATACGAAGCCTTCCTCATTGGACTATCACTAGCTAAACAAGCCGGAGCCACGCGTTTGGAGATAAGAGGAGATTACAAATTACTCATCAACCAGGTAAACGGGATTTATGCATTGAAAGAACCGACGCCGGCACCATACAAAAGCAGAAGCACAAAAATACTAAATTATTTTGCCGAAGCAACCATCACACATGTCGGCCGTAGCAGCAACAAGCATGCCGATCGCTTAGCTACACTAGCATCAAAGCTACAGCTCAAGGAGCCGAGGAAACCCCGACAAGAAACGGCGAACCATAGCTTTAACGTGAAGATGATGACCGGAGAACTCCTATCATTCAAGAACTCAACAACTCACTTTTCCAAGGGAAGGTCTACCTCAAGACTTTGCGGAATTTCTTTATGCTTCAAGGTGTTTTGTATCGTCGAAATCCAGACAGCTCTCTGTCAAGGTGTCTCGGAAAAGAGGAAGCACAACAACGACTTGAACACGTTCATACCGAAGTCTCGTGGAATAACATCGTAGTAACCCTCTACCGTCGTTTACAACGACTTGGATACTATTGGCCGGAGATGGAAACCCAATCCCGATTACTCCGTAAAGCGTGCCCAAATTGCCCGGGCGCCCCATGTCGGACAAAAGTCCTCAACATCATCACATCGGGATCTGGCGGGGAGCCATACATCGTTTTCCTTCGCGACGGCATTCTTCCTACCGACAAAGAGGATGCGTCCAAGCTAAAACAAAAATCCAAAAGATTCGTGTTCCATGATGGGGTTTTATACTGCAAGAGTTTCGGAGGAAGTCTACTGCGGTGTTTGAGAGGCATGAATCCCGGCTTATGTTAAGAGAAATGCACGAAGGCGAACACCAAGGGAAACAGAAACTATTCCTGCAGATACACGAGAGGTACTACTGGCCAACCATGGAAGACGACGCGGCTACCTTCGTTCAGAAATGTCGAGAATGCCAGATTCACGGAAACCTTATTCACGCACCTCCAACACCCTTGCACGCGATAAGTAGCTCGTGGCCCTTTTATAGCTGGGGACTCGACATCATTGGGAAGATCAACCCACCGTCCTCAAAACAGCATGAGTACATAATAACTGCGACCGAGTACTTTACCAAGTGGGTTGAAGCTGTCCCGCTGAAAGGAACCACTCGAGCCACAATCGCGGCATTCATCAAGGAACACATCATCTGCCGCTTTGGAGTACCTAAACACGTCATCACCGAGAACGTCATGATTTTTGCTAATAAGCAAGTACAGGAACTGCTTGAGAGGTACGGAATCAAACAAGTCTTCTCTACCGTCTATTATCCCCAGGGAAATGGGCAAGCCGAAAGTACCAACAAGACTCTGATTCGAATCCTCACCGAACAAGACCACGACAATCCCGCATCTGGCACGAGAAATTGCCAATGGCTCTCTCGGGGCGTACGTGAACATCTCATAGAAGCTCCACCGGCATGTCTCCTTACTCCCTCGTTTACGGTACAGACGCGATCTTCCCAAAGCAGAAATCAAGATCCCGTCCGCTGAATTGCACGCAGAAGCGGACCCCGGTGGAATGAAGCCGAATCACTCAATGCCGTAATTGCGGAACTAGATACTATGGACTCCAGAAGATCCCGGGCGCAGGAACATGCACAAGCATACGAAACAGGATTTCCGGGCGTACAACGGAATGTAAAAACCCGGGGTTTTCAAGGAAGGAGATCTCGTGCTAAAACCTCCAAACACATCCAAAGAAGACGCACGGCACCGAAGTTTTCTCCCAAATGGGAAGGGCCGTACATAATCACTAAAGCATACAACAGTGGTTATTACAAGATTATCAAAGAAGATGGGGGAAAGCTAGAGGCAGTCATCAACGGAAAGTGGCTTAAGGCATACTACGCCTAACGTTTTCCCCCCGCAACATGCTACATCAAAAGTGTGAACGTCCGTGCACTCTCTCCCGCTTTTACTTTCTTTCTTGCCAATTATCGAATTTCAATACAATCAAACAGATTAACAGAATCTCTTTATTCCTTCAAAAAAAAAAAAAAAAAAAAAAAAAGAGCCTTTAAATCTCATGATGCAAATCAGAAAAGCCCATCTAGTAGATTATAATCCCTACAAAATATCATCTTCAATCGACCATGATATCTTTCAGTCCTACTCTTCAAGTCTCGAGTTAACTCTTCAATCCTCCGAGACTCCGGGCCAAAACTTCCTCCTCTTCCAAAGATGGCTTTTGTGGTGAACCACACCAAAGAAGAATACCAGCTCTATCGACCTTCACAATATCGAGACGATGCCGCAACCCGGCTGATATTAAACTCCAAGGATTCACAGTAGACACCATATTCTCCCACCTTTGAATGGCCGACTCTGAAGAAAGACGGATGGAGACGTTCTCCATCTCAGCAATCATTGGCAAAAGACAGTTCACTACGGAAACCAAGGCGGATGAACAACACTTCACTACGCTCCTGGTAGCGATATGGCCATATGTTTTCCATATCCTCGTATAAAGGACCACGAATTCTTTCCGCACCAGGAAACCGCCAACATTCCGATAATTGGAGGAGAGACACCTCATACGAGTCCCAAACGACAAACCTGCAGAAGGGTATTCATGACAAGAGAGCCCTAAATCAGCGTCTCAACAAGGTCGGATTTTAAGGAAGGGGAATGACTAGGTCATCCTCGTTGATAACAGTGACGCATGCTCCAACGAGGTATCTCTGCACAAAAGGGAAATTTTCCATTTATACAACAAGCGGTAAAGTGTACGTCAGTCCGCCAAAGAAGAAGAAAACATACCGGTATAATTTTTTTAACCCGAATAACGTTTGTTGGGATGCTCATGCAAGAGTCAGACCTCGCGCCTTCATATGGAGAACCTGACTGGTTAGAAGATGATTCGAATCTGCGTGACATGACAAAGAGAGAAATTCAACAAGAATAACCTTTTCTCAAAAGAGGGAGATGATGCAGTTGCGTTGGGTTTGAATACAGAACCTTAAAAAAAGGAAAGGAAGCAATGAGGGACATAACGCTTCCAGATTTTTTGGCATGGACGATGCCCTAATTGAAGTCGCGCGTGAAGGAAAGGAAAAATAAGGAAACTTTGCTATCTGTAGAAACATCTACTCCCTCATTGTTCACACCAACCCCATCAAGTCACGCCAGCTAGCACGCTCAACTTCCACACCTTGCGCCGGTCCCACCAGCTAGCACGCTCAGTTTCCCAAGTCACGCCTGCAAGCACGCACAGCTTCCACACCTTGCGCCGGTCCCACCAGCTAGCACGCTCAGTTTCCCAAGTCACGCCTGCATGCACGCACAGCTTCCACACCTTACGCCGGTCCCACCAGCTAGCACGCTCAGTTTCCCAAGTCACGCCTGCAAGCACGCACAGCTTCCACACCTTGCGCCGGTCCCACCAGCTAGCACGCTCAGTTTCCCAAGTCACGCCTGCAAGCACGCACAGCTTCCACGCCTTGCGCCGGTCCCACCAGCTAGCACGCTCAGTTTCCCAACTCACGCCAACTTCCAAACGTCGCCCAAGCTGCACCGGCCCCACCAATTGTGCCAGCCTCCCGATTTGTGCAAAACTGCCAGAGGCAAGGATTTCCAATCCTATTTATAAAAAGGTCAGACAGATCTTCTCAATTCTCTTTACGATTTGCTGCTGATAGTCTGTCACCATCTTATGCTTACCTCGCAACAAAGCTCCTGTTCCGAGCTAAGCAGGGGACTTAATGTTGATGGCGGTTTTTAGACAAAGGGTAAAATCGTAAAACCCCAAATAACCTGATGTCACTAGTGACACATTTATTAGAACATTTAATGCTTGTAGTCAGTAATTAATGGGGGGTATTTTTTCAAATTAGGGTTACAATGAACAAAACCCTAATTCACCTCTGTGTCAATGGCAAATCATGCCAGCCCGAGCTAGCCGCACCTCCGTGCCAATGGAAAATCATGCCAGCCACGCCAAACGCGCCAAAGCATGCCAACCATGCTAGCCGCACCTCCGTGCCAATGGCAAATCATGCCAGCCAAGCCAAACGCGCCAAAGCATGCCAACCATGCTAGCCGCACCTCCGTGCCAATGGAAAATCATGCCAGCCACGCCAAACGCGCCAAAGCATGCCAACCATGCTAGCCGCACCTCCGTGCCAATGGCAAATCATGCCAGCCACGCCAAAACGCGCCAAAGCATGCCAACCATGCTAGCCGCACCTCCGTGCCAATGGCAAATCATGCCAGCCACGCCAAACGCGCCAAAGCATGCCAACCATGCTAGCCGCACCTTCGTGCCAATGGCCACGGCCCTAACGGCCACGCATGCCATTGGCACATGCCAACATGCTCGCTGGTATCTTTTCCTACCAAGGCCACGGCCCTAACGGCCACGCATGCTATTGGCACATGCCAACATGCTCGCTGGTAGCTTTTCCTACCAAGGCCACGGCCCTAACGGCCACGCATGCCATTGGCACATGCCAACACGCTCGCTGGTAGCCTTCATCACCTAGTCGTGCCCCTAATGCATGCTGATAGCCTAACTTGCAAGCCGTGCAACCTAGGCCAACTTGGCCGTACGCGCCATTGGCACATGGCACACACGCCACTAGCAGCTCTATGCATTGCCACTTACACTCAACGTACAACCTACCACCAAGGCGTTCCGCACATGCCACGCACGCCACTAGCAGCTCTGGCATTGCCACTTGCACTCGAAGTACAACCCGCAACAAGGGCATTCCGCACATGCCAATGGCACATGCCACACGCGCCACTAGCAGCGCCACTTGCACTCAAGGTGCAACCAACACTCGAGGTATCAACACAAACCGGGGATGCTTTCCGGGGTTTTGGTTTGGCGTTCACAGACTTGCACAGTACACTACGCTCACATTAAGAAAGCATGAAAAGGAATAAAGCGGTCAAATAAATGAGGAAATAAAGGTGAAAATGTTTTCATCCATAAACACCTTGCGGTTACCACCTCCTCCCATTATTTCACCCTTTACTCTCTTCCTTCATGAGGCCAGGGTACGTTTTAATCTCGACTTGTATAAATAGGTCTTACCTATTTCCACCAGACAACAAGTCTCGGTCAGGAGAAAAATATTACACTCTTAGAAAAGGTAGCTTTGCAAGCTCTCCAAAAATCTTTCATCTCTTGCAAGCTTCCGAAGCTTCCACTTTCTGATACAAGTCGAGACACTACTCTACCAGAATTATTCTGGTCTCAACACCTTTCTTTGCTTCCCTCCCCAAATCAATCCTTCTCCTCCACTTTGTGACCGAAGCAAGTCTAGAACGGCCATTTCTTGGTTTAGGCCGGACTTGTACAGATTGATCTCTCGAATCTATAAAGTGATCACGTGCAACACATTTGTTTAGGGTTTGAACCAATTTCTCACTCATCTACCGAATTTACCGAAATCGGCAGAAACAATTTTTACCCATAAACAACAGTATTAGAGCTTGTACCAGTAGGATAAGGTAAAGCATGACTTTTGGTTGTCTGACAGGATGAGCAAAGTGTTGAAGCAATGAGTGTCAATAACTTCATTCACTGAGGAGAGAATATGCTTGATTGTTTGGTAAGATGGATGTCCAAGTTTACTGTGCCCTTGAGCTGAAGAAGATAAACCAGATGAAAGAGCCTGTTTGAGTTGTGCAGTATTAAACTCCATGTGATATGGACCATCTCTAACAGGACCATGAAGCAGAGCTTTGTGGGTAACCAGATCCTTGATGAGAAACTTGTCAGAGTAGAATTCAAAATAACAGTTATTCTCCTTAGTAAATTGAAGAACTGAGATTAAATTCTTGGTTATAGAGGGTACATGAAACACATTTGAAATGGTAAACTTAACAGAGTCATGTTGTAAAGTAGAATAACCAGTATGAGTTATATGCAAACCTGATCCATTTCCAACTCTGACTTGATCAGTGCCTTGGTATTCAGAGTGAATATTGAGATTGGATAGATCATGGGTGATGTGATGTGTAGCACCAAAATCAGGTATCCAGCCAGAAGAAAAAGAAGATGCAAAGTCATCATTATAATCAGCAAAGGCTTCTGCTTCAGGATACCAATAATCATCATAATAATCACCATAAGAATCATTAGAAGTGTAATAAGCTTGCATTGAATAGTCACTTGGTGCATATCTATATCTGCATTATGGAGCTAGATGACCATTTTTCTTACAAAGTTGACATTTGACATAATAGTTGTATCTTGGAGGATAGAAGTTAGAGTTGTCCTGTCTTCCACCTCTGTCTCCATTTCTTCCACCTCTAAAACCTCCTCCAAATTACCAAAGATTCTGTTGCCTCTAAAACCGTAATTACTAGCTCTGCCATAGTTACCACCATTCCTTTGACTTGGATAACTTGACCAGGATGGAGTACCACCATAAGATTGATTAGATTAATGTGGATAATCATTGTGTGGATAGGTATTATGTGAATAAACATTGGAGCTAGAGAATTGTTGATCGGAAGAATTAGGTCCTAAGTTAAATTTTTGTTGAGTAACATTTGCAGAAGCAGTGGTGAGATCTATGTTGGATTAAAATTAACTCTAGCTTCTTCGGATAATAGTAAACCTAAGAGCTCAGATAAAGTAATTAAGTTTTCATTCTTCAATTGTTGAGTACAAATTAAAGTTTTAAAAGCATTGAACTCAGAAGGTAAACCATGTAAAATATGAATCACTAAATCTTCATCAGAAATAGATCGATCAATTTGAGCTAATTGATTAGATATTGAACGAGCTTTATTAAAGTAAACTAGCATTGAATCCGAGCTTTTCTTCAATCCAATTATATCAGTTTTAAGTTGTAAGAGGCGAGATTTAGTAGTAGAGTTATAGTTTTGTTCTAACCGAGTCCAGATCTCATGAGAATAAGTGCAATCTATGACTTGAGAGTGTATTTCTTCAAGATAAGCAAGAGAATAACCATGATAAAAGAGCGAGAATCTTGATTCACCCAATAATCATATGCAGGATTAAATACAAAGTCATTCTCGGGATCATTATCAACAAAATCAGAAGCACTTACAATAGCAACACCAGCAGGAGAAGTTTTGCGAACATACTTGGCCGGACAATGAAGTGAACCATTCACAAATCGAAGAAGATTGTAACTGCGTAGTAGCAGAGCGATCTGAGATTCCCATAGAGAATAATTTGTAGCTGTTAATTTTGATGGAGGTTTGAAAGTTAATGAGATGTGTTTATCAGATGTTTCCATGGAAAATAAGTTGGTAAGATGTGATTTGATTTGATTTTGAAATTAGGTTGAGAATTCGGTATCTGATACCATGTTAAGAAGATAAATGTCGCTAAACAATCTTCAAATGGTTTTTGATTTATTTTCTCAGATTTGATTTTCGATACAATCTCACAACAACAACTGAGATATTTAAACTCACTCAGAACTGTTACAGGATTGGCCGGTACATAACGTACACACTTCTGCCACCTGTCAGTTACACTCACACGCTCAACTCACACAAACATTTCACACACTCAAATCACAATTACACTCTGATATGCTAACAAAGATAATAGAGATGGTAATTAATCTGTCTTTATTGAATTTTACTGATCTACACATGATCAAATCCTTGTGCTTCTCTTTAGTAAATCTTATTAACTGCATCTAATGTTCTGCCTCACATCAGCTCTTATCACTGTAATCTCCCTTTTGACCGTCATAGAAATGATTCGGGTGATGAATATGCAGCTATTGATGCCATCACAAGGTCATTGGCATTGGAGTGGGGCACATATCAGAGTCAATGGGATTGCACCGGGACCCATTAATGACACTTGAGTAAGCTTGATCCCCATGAAATGAAAAGCATCCAATCTGCAGCCCCCATGCATCAATTTATATCAGGAGAGAAGTGGGATATTGCTATGGCTGCTCTTTACCTAGCTTCAGTTTCCGGTTAGCAACCTCATCCTCGTTCCTTCTCCTTCTTCTTCTCTTCTCCATTTGTTTCTTTTCCAATGGAAAATGAAATTCATTGAATATCACTGATAGTCGTAACATACTGAGGCAACAATGTAAATGCCCGAAATGGTTTGAAGCTCAGCATGATCCCAGTCTTTAAACAAACATGTAAACCCTGTTGACTGCGATATATTATTGCTGTTCAAGAAAATAGGGAAATAATGAAACAGAAGTTACCTAGCTTCCTCGTCTTCTAATTGCATTTGCCGAACACAAAACACGTAGACGAAATGGTAGAAACCCCAGCCAATGGGTTTTTCAGAATATTATTGATTGTTCATTGCGTTGACCCGATTGGCTGCACTCAACAATGTTTTTGAAGTATGGATTCTTATTAGTCTGTTTCTGGTGTTTTTCGTGTTCAATTTGGGTTTTATAGTGTTTGCAATAAAGTGATGTTTTAGCCAAGGTAAAAGCCAAAGCCTGTACATGAAAAGGTTAACTGAGGTTGAAGAAGTTGTGTATACCAAAATAAGAATTCACGTAATGAGTTGCAGAATTCAGGGTCCAATGTGGATTCAAATAACCAGAATTCAGCTTTGAGTGGCGAGGATGTGAAGAAGCAACATTCCAAAACCTCTGCCAAGGCATATCGAGTAGTGTAGTTAAAGAATGTACAACATTTCTGGAATCATGGTCAGAAAATGTACATTTCAACTGAAATCGTAGGCTCTCGCATTGTTACAGTGCTTTCGGACTGTTTTCAATTTCATCCAAAGGTTATGAATTCCAGAGACAAATCCTTGTAATTAATGCACAAAAGTGTCTCTGCTGCTTCATGATAACTTTTTTCTTCCTAGTGTTAATTTAGTGGCCTTCAAACATTATGAACGCAGGATATATAAAGCTGAATTTCTGTTCTTAAGAATCCATATCCAAAAGCATCCATATCCAAAAGCACTCGATTAACTGCCAAGAGCTTGACTAAGTGGTGCATAATAATCCTAGAGGCTTATTTTTTGATTTTGCAATTGTATGGGACCTCACTGGCTCAATCATTCCCGTATTCACTGCTACAATAATTCCATTATTCAATTAACAGACAGACTATTGTTTGAAGTAAACGTATGCCTGGCTAAAAATAAAAGTAACGAAAAGAAAAACAACATCAAATGTTTTCCAAAGATTTTCACCAACTTTTTGAAAACCGACTGTCGCATTTTGTTAATTTTTTTATGGGTCTATCTGTTGGATATTTTCAATATCTTAGAAAATAAAATGGCTTTCTGTTTTGGTTTACCACTATGATGGGGAAGTGTTCTGTGTTGGATAAACACAATGGATGTTAGTTGGAGATGAAAAGACACCTTTAATAGGTGTGATGGTTCATAAAAGACAACCATTCCCAATAGACACCTTATGTGTCTTTTGGAAGTGAAGAGGCATCTCCAATAGGCATGAATATCCCTATAAGTAGTGAAGGTATTCTCCTATTATGTAACAATAAATTAAAATTCAACTTGTTTTCTCTCTTTCTAAAGCATCATCAGAAACTTTTCTAGTGTGTTCTTGATTGGGTCAAGGGGTGCAAACCTTGAATCCAATTTCTCTGTTGTAGGGCTTTCATTGTATCCTGAAGGCATTATTTCGCATACCTGTTGCAATCGCCAATTGATATTGGGAGGGTAGAAATAATCGTCTAAAAGAAATCTTATGAGCCTTGAAAGTTTTGGAGTACAACAATTTATTTTGTATTTATTTCATCCTCCGTTTTTACCCAAATTTTCCAACACTATCACGGTGTTTTCATGTCGGATCCATCACTATTGAAAAGTATTTCTGGCAGATGAAGTTTCTGCACGGGAGAGTAGCTCAGTCTGCTGGAAGATCTTGTTTTTCTTTTTAGATGGGCTGGGGGTTTGGCATCAGTTGCAGTTTACTTGTACAGGTAGTTTTTGTGCAGTCTAATGGCAGATGTAGTAGTATTGAAGGGTTGTTAGACTGTCTGCAGACTTTGTTTTTTCTTGTTTTTACGGTCTCATTCCTAGGTTGTTGAGTCCTGGGATTGTTTCTGCTGTAACCTTGTTTTTGGCTCGGTTTTTCTTTTCAAAATAACCTTTTTCATTCAAAAAAAAAAATAAATTAGCAGTGGCGGAACCAGGATTTTAGAAAGGGGGGACTAAAATTTTTTTTTCCCGCTACAATATTGTTACTGTGAGCTAGTATGGTAGAGAATGGCACAAAAAGTAGTTTGTGAGATACAAAACAAGACCATTACCATTTTATCGCAGAAATTACTGACCACCCTTGCTTCCATCATGGTTGTCGAAACGCCTATTCCTTTAGAGCAACCTGCATTTCTAAGATAACAATGAACTCGTCAGTTGACGGACCAAAGTTTGATTTCAACTGATCTTTTTAGAGAAACCTTCGTTACTATTGAGCTAAAGTGAACACCATCAATACAAAAAAGTTTTCATTATATATAATATAATATATGTAGTAGTCAGGTTGATACAAATATACAAAAAAACCACAGATTTACCAACAAAACCCATCAACCAGCATTTAGATCATCATTTATTCCTTTAGTTTTACTTTTCGATCCTTTCAAGCAATAAACAAATCAATTATCCGATCAATACTGATTTTTCGCGCAAGGATACTTTCAATGTTTATCATCATGCAATCTCTAAGAAAGTTTGCTTCCATTTTGTTGCGGAGAGCTGATTTAACATTTGACATTGTTGAAAAATAACGTTCCGCACTTGCTGTAGAAACAGGAAGAGTTAATATAAGACGAATCAGCCTGTCAACTAAAGGATAAACTTCTGCCTTTCTTGTTTCCACTAGCCGAAATACTATGTCAACTAAAGGATAAACTAATTGCTTGACAATTAGGTCAAATTTAAGTCCTTGACATAGTAGTTTTCTTCAAAAACTTCTGCCTTTCTTGACATAGTATCTCATTTGACCTAATTGTATTTTTTCTAAACCTAATTGTCAAGCACAAAGTACTTTAGAAAAAATGCAAGAATTTAAATTTGTTTTTATCTTGCATCTGGTATATAAAATAATGGGATACACCGAAATACTATGTCAAGGACTTCAAAAGAAAACACAAGACATAGTCAATGCCGTGGCTTTAGTTTCGAACACTAAACTTTTACTTCATAAATTAAGATCAGATGAAGATGGTTATCGACTTTTTATCGAAACAGTGTGCCTATTTTGCGTTGAACATGGTATCGACATCCTCGATATGACCGCACCTTATATGCAAGGTATGTGTCGTTCTTGCAAAATAGCGTGATAACATTACTGTAGATCATCATTATCACCATGATATTTTTAATGCTGCAATTGATCTTCAGATCGCGGAATTAGTTGGCAGGTTTCCTGAGGATACAATGTAGTTACTTGTTCTTTGTTCATTTTTGGATCCTCGAGAATCTTTCAAAGCATTCAATGTAGATAATCTTTGTACTCTAGCTGAAAAGTTTTATCCTCTAGATTTCAGTCGACAAGAGTTACATACTTTGAGAAATGAATTATACCACTATGGGCAAGATGTAGTCAAGCATGCCGGTTTTAAGAACTTATCAACTTGTCGAATTATGTCGACGGCTAGTGGAAACAAGAAAGGCGAAGTTTATCCTTTAGTTGATGCTGATTCGTCTTATATTAACTCTTCCTGTTTCTACAAAGAAGTGCGACGCGTTATTTTTCAACAATGTCAAATGTTAAATCAGCTCTCCGCAACAAAATGGAAGCAAACTTTCTTAGAGATTGCATGATGATAAACATTGAAAGTATCCTTGCGCGAAAAATAAGTATTGATCGGATAATTGATTTGTTTATTGCTCGAAAGGATCGAAAAGTAAAACTAAAGGAATAGATGATGATCTAAATGCTGGTTGATGGGTTTTGTTGGTAAATCTGTGGTTTTTTTGTATATTTGTATCAACCTGACTACTACATATATTATATTATATATAATGAAAACTTTTTTGTATTGATGGTGTTCACTTTAGCTCAATAGTAATGAAGGTTTCCCTAAAAAGATCAGTTGAAATCAAACTTTGGTCCGTCAACTGACGAGTTCATTGTTATCTTAGAAATGCAGGTTGCTCTAAAGGAATAGGCGTTTCGACAACCATGATGGAAGCAAGGGTGGCTGCAATTTCTGCGATAAAATGGTAACAGTCTTGTTTTGTATCTCACAAACTACTTTTTGTGCCATTCTCTACCATACTAGCTCACAGTAACAATATTGTAGCGGGAAAAAAAAAATTTAGCCCTCCCCTTTCTAAAATCCTGGTTCCGCCACTGTACTTCATCACGTTGCACTTTACAAAAGTAAGAAAGAATACCAAGAATTATAGAAAGGAATTCACGACTGGACTGGTATAGGGAAAAATATTTGAATAACTTTATTCCCATTAGTAACGATGATAGCAATTCAAAATAGACGGTTTCATTGATTAGGGAAAATAAATTTTATATGCCTAACTTAATCTCTAAAACAGATTAAAAACAAATTGCAAGCGGTCATCTGTGAAGATGCTTAATTCTTCGTATTTACCAGAAGATGTTTTGATTGAGATCTTTCTTCGTCTTCCTTTCAACTCGATATGCAAGTTCAGGTGTGTATCAAAATCATACTTATCAACTTTCTCAAACCAATCTTTCATCAATTTGGTTTTCAACAAATATGTTATGGCAAGTTGTGGTGGTAGTAGCACCCTATGGACACTCTTTTCCTGACATTATTCTGAGATTTCCGGGTACAAATTGTTTTCAACTTCGTCGACGCAACTTCACCATGAACTTATATCTAGTCAAGAATTTGCTTTAGATTTAAACATGCATAAACAAGAAGAAAAGGACATATTCCCTATAGCTTCAAGTAATTTTTTTATCTGGAATCCCTTTACTAAACAGTTTGTCCTACTCCGTGTACCTCGACCAAATCCTAAAGTTTTTGTTCTTAATGGTTTTGTTTTTGAATCTTCTACGGGAATTTATAAGGTAATGCACTTCCCAAGTTGTCGATCTCGCAATTTTAATCTCCATATTTTCTCATCTGATGCGAGTGAATGGAGTACTCATGAAGTTACGAGCTCTGAAGAAGTTGATACCTCGGAGATAAACCATATAGTTAACCATAACAGGATATGGTATTGGATAGATGGTGGAGGAGACCGAATGGTAGCTTATAACGACAACCACAAAAATGGTGGGGGTGAATGTAAGCTATTCGACTTGCCTGAGGGGAGAAGTAGGGGTTTTCGTGACCAACAATATCTTGGGGAGTCGAGAGATCGTCTCTGCTATGGCCAAATTGAGAAAGTACGACAAGTAAGCAATATCAGTGTATGGGTGTATCAAGATGGCTACAACAATAATGGATTCAATTGGCAGTTGGTGTGTAAAAATTCTGAAATAAAGGATAAAATATGTGCATCTCCATGGCAAATATACTATTTTGTAGCTTTCAGTCCAGTGGATCCGAATGTTGTGATCATGGAATATCATGAAAATGGTCATAAATATGAATTAGCATACAATATTCAAACAAGAAAATCTGAAGTGCTTCGTTCTTCTCATCCTGCTGAATCGGATTATTCTTATAAATGTCGTCGCAAAATCGTGGTACGTAACACTACGTCCAACAATTATGAAATAAACTTTGCTCTTTTATTTCTATTTATTTTGCATATATATCATCATATAGGTGCAAATTTTGCCAGCACGGCATGGCAAACATCTTATTTAAAAACATTAATACTAGATCTAATTAAGTGATAATATATACTTCATTTACAAACGTCTTGTCCAAAACAGAGAACATACATTGTTTATGGTTAAGAAGAAAGATGCAGGAAGTCTTCCATACTCTGCCATTTTGTATATGCAACTGTGTTCCTTTCCCTTTGTGTGTGAATTCTTTTGAAGGCTTCAGAACTCTTTGAGCTACAGCATTCGAATAAGAGTTATTAGTTTGACCAAACTTCCACGAACGTGATTTAGTTCCAGACGTCGTATGACCAAACTTCCACGAGCGTGATTTAGTTCCAGACGCGTATCTCAATTTATTTCATCAATATATAGAACAAATACCATCCATTAAACTTAAGTCAGATAAACATGAATATCGCCAAATGTGTACTTAACAAAACAAGATTACTAAACTCCGAGTTTGCATATAAAAAATAGACAAAGATTCCGGAAGTGATAGACACACCGGGTTAAGTGTGGGTCCCACCCCCTAATGGCCTGGCAAATTTATAGGGGTGGGTTAAGTGTGGGTCCCACCCCCTTTCTCACATTCCCCTTTTACGGGATAGCCCGCTGGACCGCGGGAGCTAAATCATTTTCGCAAAGATTGGATGTTTCAAGAAAAGGGGCCATCTATTTTGCAAAACAATATCATATCAAAATGAAACCATTATATTTATTTGTAAGTACGGCTTTCCTCCTTCAAGCTGCTGTTTTATCTGCTGATCTTTTTCCTTGTGCCTCCAAACTTGATTCCATTGTTTTTGTATTTTCTTCTTATAAAGCTTTTAATGATTAAGGTTCATGCTTTTGCACATGTACAGTTCTTTTTTCCTTTTTTTTTTTTTTTTGTCCCTTTTACCTTCAATCCCAACTCCACCTTTTACTCGAACCCCTTTCTTTTTTCGGAAAATGGGTCATTTGTACAAAAAAAATTACAACACGGTTCAAATGGACGAGTAAAAAATTTTATGGGTGAAATGGACACAAGAAAAATAGCAAGGATGAAACTGGGTTCATCCTGGCTTAAACTTAAAAAATAGCGAGGATGAAACTGGATGCATCCTGTGTAAATTAAAAATAAGAAAAAATATTTGAAAATAGGCAGGATGAAACTGATTACATCCTGCCTATTTTTAAATTTTTGTCCATTTAAACAGTATCAAAATCTAACTGTCCTTTTCACCTAGGAAATTTTAATTTTGGTCTTTTTAACCAATTTTGTGTTCTTTTTTGTGATCGACTTTTTGTGCACACGGATAAGTCGTTGTATTGTTTGTAAGATGTGATTCAAAGTTGTCTACTTCAGTTAATTCCAAAATCATTGTTTCTTCCTCTCCTAAATGCTTTCAGAGATACCAAAATGTTTACATGAAGTACCGCTTCCCTAACTTCCGTGCTGATCTTTCTCTTAAAATCTAAAAGATATTCCAGTTTGTTATCTCTAACATGTTTCAAGTCATGACTGTAGAAAGAATGTTTATTGAAAAATAGAAGTTCATCATCCTCCGTAAGGGAGAATATTTTGGCGTCATTTGGATATTTGAAGTGGTGCCAAAATTCAGAAGTCCTAAAATCCCTACTCCAAGGATAAATCATAGATACTTTATGGACAACGCACAAGGATCCTCCCAAGACCTGAAGTTGTTAGTTCGACTCACTCAAGTATCTGTCCAATGGCCAATTATTTATGAAACAAGGAGGTGTCAAGGAGATCATACTGAAAGTTTCTTCTGCCAAATCAAAAGCAACAATATTTCCTTGTGTAAGGTCTACCCAGTGAAGAGCTCCGTTCACAAATACGCTTGGAAAAGTTGGCTGTAGCATGTATGTGATTTCGCTAATGTATCTCCACCCTTTGCCACTGCCAACAGTGTATACATAAACCCATTTTCGATCATCGCCAGTAATTTTGTGGATTTGAAGAACCTTGTATTCATTTGTCAAAGGAAGGTAGCCAAATCCACATACAAAATAATCATAGATACTTAATCTTGTATCACTCAATTTTGGAAGTATAAGATATTCTTTTAAAACAGGGTTACATATATAAATAAGTTCATCCGTGTAAGATTTGTATTCGACATCCCGAGAAATACAAACCAAACCATTGCAAGAACCAAGAATTCTATAAATTTTTGACTCATTCATAGGGACTAGGTTGATCCTTGTATATTTCATGTAGCGTTCATATGGAGCATAAGTAGCATTATAAAATTGTTTCCCTACGCTACCACTATGTGCAGTGGAGAGCAGAAGACTCACCTTACAAGAAGCAGCAGCACCGGCATTGTTCTGTTCATCGACATCTGTTGGGAGTATCTTCTCCATACCAGAGAACTCTATGGGTGTAGATTAGCAACTAGGGTTGCAAACAGTTACAGATCGGGTCTGATTCGTCTGAAGACTCTGAACCAGTGAAGTTGATGTTACGAAGGTTTTTTAGGTTTGACTTTGCTCCGTCTTATTTCGATAGATTGAGGTTAGTATATATTTATATATATGTTCAAATACTGAATTAGGAAACTGCCTAAATTCTAATTAGGCAAGGATTTGGAAAGCCTTGGAAAACACGAATTCTAGGTTTTGGACTAGTTGACCTGCTTAATACTAGTTACAGCCCGAGTTAAAGTGTTTCTGGTTGACACAGTGGATAACAAGTCATACCAAGTCCGTTAACAACACAAGAACTCGGGAAAAAAATCAAGGAAAAACTAAAATCAAAAGAGGTACGCTGTTGGAAACTTTTTTAATTCCCATCTCGCCTGCTTCTGCTTCAGTTCCTGAGTAACATTTAACTTGTCTAACTAGGACACGACACTTTTCTGGATTTTACCATGTCCGACTCACCAATAATACCACCATACCTCTGGACACTTCACTGGTTATTTGAACATAAATCTCTTGTTTGTGGTGAATATCATGTATTTCTGCAATGTTTGACAAAAGCTTAGAATATCGGTGTCATTGTGTCTATCTTTACAGATGACAGTTGCATAAATTAGATATTTCTTTCTTTGATTGACTATCACCATTTCCCAAAATTTATTGAGAGGAGAGAACATAGAATAAGCTATGAGAAATTTTATATATAGTGATCCAAAATTTTGCTATGCGACTATATCTTCCTTGTCTCTTAGATTGGCTAATTCAGAAAGGAGAATAAGCTTTTTGCAAATTGTTCATGGTAAATGTTTTACTGTTAGGAGTGGTTTATGAGCCTTTTAGAAACTTGGTTGAAATATATTGCCGCAGGACAAAGATGCTTTCGATGCAATTTTGAGGTGAATTGTAAAGACGCAGAAGTTCGATGGGGGCAGCTACCTGTGGTACTGTTGACGTCTTTCTTGGGTTGTAGTATCAATTTCAATTGCATCTCTGCTGATATGGAGATCTGAGTATTTGCATGTCAAAACAGGAATACAGGCCGTCTTATAGGCCATTGTCTAGAGCCTGAAATTTTGAATTTTTCTTCTTCTTATATTTACAGTACCCAACTGATGTTTTATAATTGTAAGCTTGGGCCACTATGTATGTCAAAATTGATGACTCAAATTGAATGTAAAAAATATAAGAATTGATTTAGGTCAAGATCGGCTTTCTTTCCTTTCTCATTATCTTTGCACGAACAAAGACGAGTATGAACGCCGTCTACTCTCTTTTATCAAATCCAGTATCTACATTTTTTAGAACTAGTTTGGTACCTCAACCGCACATTGACAACATGGATCAAGACACACCAGAGAGCCAAATATCTGAGGATTAATCCTCGCTGGGTTTGAGTTGTTTAGTATGCGATCATTGACTCAGGATGGTATGCTGGATCCTGCTTTAGTATTGTGTTGCGTTGTCGTTTCTTAAGCTGATGACTCTGGGTTCGATCATGCAATTGATGTGTCTTCGGAATTTATTGCTGACTTGAAGCATGTTTGTCCGAGAGAAGCGTTTGATCAGGAATCTGTTTTCCGGGGCTTTGGGTTGTGGGAAGAAGAGGAATTGTGTCATTGGTGTGGAAGAAACACTCAAGGCGTTGGAATCGGGAGCTGTTAAGACTCTAATGGTGTGCGAAAACCTGGATGTCAGCAGGCACATTGGGAAGAACATTGGAACGGTAGTAGTACAATTCAATTGACATTTGAAGAACACAAATTAAGTCTTCACATACACTTCTGGAGAACCCAACCCAAAACCATCCAAGACATGCAGACGCAGCAGTGCAATTCTTGTCACTGCTATGTTTTTTCGTATTCATAGTACAAGATAAAGTATGTAACTCTCTGATTGCCGGAATGATCCTTGAAATAAAGCCCAGTTTACTGGCAGAGGCTAGATTTTCTACAAAATTGGTATCCATTACCAATTTAGTAAATTTACCATATGAGAGAGCAAACAAAGAAACTGAATAAGACTAAAGAAGCTATTGGTGATGGCCATCCCAATAGCTACATACTTGCTGGCTTAAGCACCTAGCTTAACCGGATAAAAGTTTCTGATCATCTCATGTAAAATTTCTGGCAATAATGTACAGCATTTCCTGTCAGTTAAAGGGCAGGAACTTGATGGGGGAATTCAAGCTGATTGTACTTTCATTAAATCCTCTCCTTCCCTTGAATTTCGCATTTTTTCTACCTTGCTGGTTACATCCGAGAGAAAAATGCAGTGTCATCAAATTGTGCGTTTAGACCATTTATAAATGTCCACAACATCTGGAATTTTGTTGATCTAGAGACTGAGTAGCACCCTCCAGTAAGGTAAATAACCCAAGAATTTCCCGCAACTTGAAATTTCAATAAAACAATAACAAAACGTCTACGAATCTGGCTAGTGTTTATCACAAGCTTTAGGATGACAGTTCGAAATTCTACCATTCAACGAAAACAGTCTAGCTCCAGTTTAAGACGGTCAGTTATCAGATTGAGCAGACAAACATCATCAATAAAGCACTACTCTTAGTTCAAAACACACACAAAAATGTTGCAGAGTGGCGATTCTCTGCCTGGTCACAATTTTGTAATAACAGGAATTAGGTGCCACTGCCACTCTATGACTATCAGTTGCAAAAGAGCCACAGATTCACTGCCAATGGAAGACAATGAACCAGCTCGCTCATAGTTAAACATAGCCAGTGAAACTTCCTAGGAAGTACTCTTCTTAATAAATAATGAAAAAGACAAGCTTTTTTTGCAGTTCCCAAGTCTTTTTGCAACAGACCTGGTAACCCTCTCGTTTGAAGTCCTGCAAAGAAAGTCATGGTGCATCTTTTCCAGTTTTGACTATCTAGCAATCCTAAAGGACATACAGTGAATGCTGTGCACTACATAAACCTCCTAAAATCAAGGACATTTCCTGCCTGCTCTAATGTTTAACCCACCATTTCCCAAAACAAAATTAGGTTATATGAATATGTATCCTCTTGAAACATAATTCAATTAAACAGAAAAAGCAATTCAATTGAGTTTGAAAACCCACAGGACAGTAAATAATACAATATAGATCTATTACAAATTTAAATACCAACAATGGTGATATGAAGTTGTAAGCTCTTTTACATGTTCCAGATAAAAGATAGTTCAGAAATAGGTACATACAATAATGCATGTTATCCGGATCCAACAAGATAACCTAACCTGATATAAAAGCAAACAAAGCTGCTGGAACAAGAAGGAAAAATCCTAAAAATCCTCCTATGAACCTCCTAATGTCCAAGGTGGGTGTTCCTAGATCTTGACATGCTCCAAATCCTGATAGGAGTTGGAACATGTCAGCTAGGAGCATCCCCAGGAACAATAATCCTAGGGAGGAAACTATACTGACAAGTAGGAAAATGCATCTGAATATCATTCTTTTCGCTCTATCATGCTTTTTTCTACATGCTATTTTTGTAACAACAATAGTGGCCCAAGAAATCACAAATAGAATCAAACCTACACCACCTTCTGTGAGCATACCTCTCACAAAAGGTGTTCGGATGCAGTCCTTCATGAAAAAATCTTCCAATGTCAATATAGGGGCGACTCCTATAACAGTGAACAAACTACCAACTAAGCAAATGTTTGAAATGTCCTTGAGAATGTCTTTCCAATCCTGAATGCTATAAGAATCAGTCATTGCTTGACAAGAAAATACTGAAGTTTTGAACCTGCAAACATCATTCGAATATTAGTAACATAATTCTGGCATAGCTTCATCAAAGAGCACTAAAAAGAAAAACAAACCCCATTGTTATAATTGTTCTCAATACCTAACAAATCTATACTCATTTCACATAAGCCTGACCGACACTTAACTTAGGGTAGGCTACAGACTCGGTAGACAAAGGCACTAATCAATTGACTAAACTAATTACAAGGAAGCATCAAACGATTCACTCTATGAGAAAAACCAGCCACAAAGCTTATCAAATTACATACAAAATTAACATACACACCATAGTAACTAAGTTGCAGGAACAAACAAAATAAAATAAACGCAGCCATAAAGAAAAATGAGATCAAATCATAACCTTCCCAAACATCCTACTACACACTGGAATATAGATCTTCTCAAATAATCATTTACTCGTCCAATCACTCCCGTATGAACTGGATCACAGCCTATACAAGGAAAATAAAGCTACAATGTAAGGAACATATCCCAACATTTTCTTGTCCAAAATACTCCCCCAGATGAATTAGGACAAACCGAATACGAGGAAAATAGAGCAACGCCATTGTTTATTTTCTCCACTAACCATTCACCATAATCAAATAGTAACCACCACTAAGAATTCATGGGCATACAATACATAGATTTAAGCTTCTGACTGCCTCGTCATAAACAAAAACCTGTTGTACATCACTACCACTAAACCATCTAAGACTAATTTCATCACAACAATCCTTACAACGCATAACAGATCACCACAAAATCTACCTTTGTGAACTAAGCTTTTAAAAACATAGTAGTAGGAAAATAAATACATCCATAAGTGGTGTGCAAGCCATACACTACTTCACAATCTAGCTTAACAACAGTACAATTTAGACTTCCATTGTCTAAATTAAATATGGTATCCTAGAAATTGGACCACTACAGTACAATTAGCTTGTCAAAAAATAGAAATAATCAGTCTATCATGTTTGTTTTCTTCGTAAACCCTAAAAATTGTCTGTAAATTATTATTTATTTAGTGGTTAATTAAGTTCATTGTCCGAATGAAAAGAGTGTAAAGAAAACTTGCCTTAGCTTTTTTGAACGCATCGAAAACCCAATCCGACTTCCACTATCCATCAATCCCTAAATCATAACAAAAATTGAATCACAATCTCCTACTCTTGATTAACAAAGAACAAATGAAAATCCAATGAAAATCCCGTTAATACTTACAAGCTATTGATCCTCTTTAACGATCCGACCGATCCAATATTTTCCTGCTAGATTTTCGTTTCCGCCGCCGCCGCCCTTTCTTTCTTTCTTTTCTTTCTCACTTTCAACTGATAGAAATTCTCTTCTTCTTTATTAACCTAGGGAGACTATAAGGGACCACCCAGACTTGTTAAGGGGAAACTATTTCTAAGCCTGATACAATAAACTCATTTTAAATCTCTCAAAGAGAAAAAATCTGTAAAGACCTTGGTTCATGTTATGACCCTTGGGCTGCCCTTATCAATAATGGGGGCGTTTTAGCTTTCAATCATTACCTAGCCGTTAAAACAGTTATTACTATTTATTTTTACTACAAACCCAACGTGTTGGTTGGCACACGTGTTTGGTCCTTCTTTAGCTAGGGTTTAGCTTTAGGGTTGCTAGACAGTATTTAAGGGAAGTGTATTTGGGATCTGTGTTTTCATCGAATAATGAATTGAATAGAGGTTGTGCTCTCTTGAGTGTAGAAATTTCTTAAGCTAGTACTATCTCTGTTACTGTGTTCTTCTCAGATTGTCAAATCAACATCAAGGTACATAACAATTGGTATCACCCAGACGATCTCTCTTCATCAATACAATGACAGGACCAACGATTAAAAATGTTGATACTAAAGCTGCCGAACTGACATCGATGCTACAGAAGCTCAATACCTTCATACCAAAGATTTTGAAGAATGTGCTGCTACTGCAAAGTCTCAATCAAAGGACATATGTTCACTTATTGCTTCTATCAATACACTATCCACCAATCTCAGTAAAGTTATTCTTGTAATCCCAACCACTCCTGAATCTAGTAGATCTAACAACCACAACCACATAAATCAAGACACTAATTTCAAAACCCCTAAACTAGATTTTCCTAGGTTTAATGGTGATAACCCTCGTTGTTGGATCCGTAAATGTGAAAGGTTTTTTCAATTAAGTGTCAGAACTTCAACAAACTAAGGTGGCTGCTATACATCTAGAGGGTAAGGAGGATTCTTGGTTCCAGGATTTTCAAACGGGTAAAACTTTTATCCCTTGGTCTGTTTTTTCTTCAGCTATTTGTGAACGTTTTGAAGATATGGCTAATGAGAACTTCGTTAGTTGCTTTAATAAATTATCACACATCACTACTGTTGAGGACTACTATGAGAAATTTGAACCCTTAAAGACTCTCATGCTTTTAAACAACCCCACGCTTAAGGAAGATTATTTTGTGATGAGTTTTTTGGGAGGATTAAAGGATGTGGTCAAATATTTTGTGGAAATGCACAAACCAACTACACTGTCACAGGCCTTTATCTAGCACGCTTACAAGAAAACTCCCTCAACCTTCAACCACCTCAACAGCCAAAACCCTCATTTTACAAGCCACCCACTACAACCACTTATTTCAGTAAATTCACTCCCACCACACAAAAACCTTCCACATTATCTTTTTCTCCTTCAAGCCCCGTGACTAGTACACCTACCTCTTCTACAACATAACCTAAATGTGTGTATGTACCACCACCTATTAGGCGTTTATCTAGAGATCAGCAGGACAAACGCAGAGCTCTAGGCCTCTGTTACAATTGTGATGAAAAATACTCAGCTGGTCACCGTTGCAAACCACAACAATTATTCATGGTGATTACTGATAGGAAGAAGAAATTGAGCCTACTCATGCTCCAAATACTACTGAGAGTTCTGATTCTCTTCTGGAATTAGATATGGAAATCTCTTTACATGCTCTCACAGGTACAATTAGTGTTGATACCATTAGAATTCCAGGGTTTGTCAAGAATCATGTTGTTACCATCTTAATTGACACCGGAAGCACTCATAGCTTCATTGACTCTGCACTTGTCACTCAACTGGGGTGTGAAATACTTCCTACAGCACACATGCTTGTCACAGTGGCAAATGGGGCCAAAACAACTAGTATTGGGGTATGCCATAATCTTCACTGGACAATGCAAGATCAAGAATTCATGGGTGATTTAAGATTACTTCCACTTGGTGGTTGTGATATAGTCTTGGGAACAGATTGGCTTAGAAATTTGGGGGATGTAACTTTCAATTTAGTAAAACTTTCAATTTCATTCCTTCATAGTAATCAGCTCATTACCCTTCAGGGATCCAGTTCAAAACCATCCATTATGAGGATGAGTGCTAGTGCAATGAAGAGATTTCTCAAAAAGAATACACCTGCACTAGTGGGACAATTCTTTCACGTCACAGCTACACCTACTCCAACTACTACACCACCTAAAGTACTCCCATCTTCTTGAAGAATTTAAGGATGTGTTTGCTGAGCCTACACAACTTCCCCCACAAAGAATTCTAAACCACAAGATTCAGTTAAAACCAAATGCTTCTCCAGAGTTTCTCTCGTGCCATATAAATGTCCATATGTGAACAAATCGGTTGTGGAATCATTGGTGCAAAACATGTTACAAGAAGGCATAATTCAAGATAGTCAAATCCCCTTTGCTTCTCCTATACTACTGGTGAAGAAAAAGGACAACACTTGGAGGTTCTGTGTGGACTGTAGAAATCTCATTGACATCACAGTGAAGGATAAGCTTCCAATTCCCAAAATTGATGAATTATTTGATGAGTTACATGGCGCTGTCATTTTTACAAAGTTAGATTTAAGGTCTGGCTACTATCAAATTAGAACGCACATCCCTGACATCCATAAAACTATATTTAGGACACACCATGGCCACTATGAATTCAAAGTTATGCCATTTGATTTAACTAATGCACCGGCCACATCCAAATGCTTCTCCGGTTTCTCTCGACATATAAATCCATAAAACTATATTTATGGCATAATTAAAGATTGAAATCCCTTTGCTTCTCCACTCTTCCAAGCCTTGATGAATTCATTTTTTGGTCCATACCTCGGAAATTTGTCATAGTTTTCTTTGATGGCATTCTAATATATAGCAAAAACCTCCATGAACATATTCAACACCTCCAATGGGTCCTTACCTTACTCAGAGAACACTCTATTTTTGCTAAGCTCTCCAAATGCACTTTTGCACAATCCTCTTTACAATATTTGGGTCATATTATAACTGCTAAAGGGGTTGTTGCTGATCCAGATAAAATTAGATGCATACAAGAATAGCCTGTGCCCAACAACCTCAAGCAACTAAGGGGATTTTTAGGCCTCACTGGCTATTACAGGAAGTTCATTAGAGGATATGGATCCATATGCAAACCTCTTACTGATTTGTTAAAGAAAGATTGCTTTTATTAGTCTCCCATGACTCCGGGATGCATTTAATAGCCTTAAGGTCTGCTATGTGTTCTACACCAGTGTTAGCATTGCCAGATTTTTCTAAGCCATTTATTATAGAATCTGATGCTTGTTCTCATGGGGTGGGAGCAATACTCATGCAGGAAGGAAGAGCTATTGCCCACTTCAGCAAGCTACTTGGACCTAAAGCTATGGGATTGTCTACATATGAGAAGTAACTCCTAGATTTTATTATGGCATTCACAAGGTGGAGACATTACCTCTTGGGCCGCCATTTTTTCATCAACACTGACCAGCAGAGCATAAAATATTTCATGGATTAAAAGCTCACTGCAGTTTTACAACAGAAATGGCTGGTCAAATTATTGGGCTTTGATTATACTATCCAATACAAACAAGGTATAAAGAACAAGGATGCAGATGCCCTTTCAAGACTTCCATCACCCTCTACAACTTCCAGCTGTAATGCCTTGTCACTTTCACACCCAACATGGCATCAGGATATCGCTCAAAGTTATACAAATGACCCTCTAGCCATAACACTCATTCCTCAACTTTTACTTGACTTAGTTGTTGTTCCTCACTATACTTATTCAGAAGGCATTCTTAGGTACAAAGGCATGCTGTATGTGGGGGCAACCAATGGCCTCAGAAAGAGATTTTAGAGTACATACATTCATCAACTATTGGAGGTCACTCAGAGATACAAGGAAGTTACCAAAGAGCAAAGAGATACTTCTATTGGAACGGTCTTAAGAAGGATACTACACTTTTTGTCAGCCACTATGAAACTTGCCAAATAAATAAAGGAGAACATGTGCACCAAGCTGGCTTGAACCTCTTCCAATTCCTTCTCAGGAATGGCAGCACATCTCCATGGATTTCATAGAAGGGCTACCTAAATCAAATAAGAAGGATGTCATTATGGTCATAGTTGACAGGATTACCAAATATGCACACTTCATCCCTCTCCCTCATCCATATCTGACCCTCATTGTTGCTCAAGAATTCTTACACACCATCTTTAAGCTCCATGGACTCCAGCCTTTAATTGTCTCATAGGGATAAGGTATTTACAAGAATATTTTGGCAAGAGTTGTTCGAGATCCTTGGGTACAAGACTACACATGAGCACTTCCTACCATCCACAGATAGATGTCCAAACCGAAAGAGTAAATGCTTGTTTAGAAAGCTACTTAAGGTGCATCACGGGTCATAAGCCACAACATTGGAGCAGATGGCTCTCTTTGGTCGAATGGTGGTACAACACCAACTACTACTCCGGACTTAATATGACCCCTTTCACCGCCTTGTATGGGTATACTCCACCTCATATGGCCTTCCTTGTTTAAGTAACTACTTCAGTAGCTTTGGTTGAAGACTACCTCAAAGAGAGAGATGCTATGCTCAACATTCTTAAGGAGTCCCTCATCAAATCTCAGGAGAGAATGCAACTTTATGCTGATAAATTGAGAACTGATATATCTTTTGAGGTTGGTGATCTGGTATATCTCAAGCTACATCCTTACAGGCAATCTTCCATGGCAATCAGAAGCAACTTGAAGCTTTCGGCTAGATATTTTGGACCTTTCCATGTGCTGCAAAAGGTTGGTGCTATAGCATATAAACTTGCTATCCCAGATGAGTCAAGGATTCACCCAGTCTTTCACGTCTCCCAACTCAAGAAAAAGATTGGAGTCACTGCTATTTGTTCTCTCACATTGCCATCAACAGATACAAAAGGTGAAATTATTCTCCAGCATGTCGCAGCTCTTGCTTTTCGTCAAGATTTTCGACTAGGCAAACCAGACTCACAGGTACTCATACAATAGTCGCACACAACACCAGAAGATGCTACATGGGAGGACGTGGAAAACGAGGCGCACTTTCCTAAATTCAATCTTTGAGGACAAAGATTGTCTGAAGATCGGGGTATTTATTAGTCCCTTGGGTTGCCCTTATCAATAATGGGGTGTTTTAGCTTTCAATCATTACCTAGACGTTACAACAGTTATTACTATTTATTTTTACAACAAACCCAACGTGTTGGTTGGCGCACGTGTTTGGTCCTTTTTTAGCTAGGGTTTAGCTTTAGGGTTGCTAGACAGTATTTAAGGGAAGTGTATTTGGGATATGTGTTTTCATCGAATAATGAATTGAATAGAGGTTGCGCTCTCTTGAGTGTAGAAATTGCTTAAGCTAGTACTATCTCAGTCACTGTGTTCTTCTCAGATTGTCAAATCATCATCAAGGTATATAATAGTTCCTCACGAAGCTGCTGATCTGGCAACAGACTAGGTAACTTGATTTAGGAGAATATCACTAGGATGGAATTGGAACTTGTGAACCTTTTCTCAGTAATATCTTGGAAGCACCGGATAATTATATATAAGAAGCTTCAAGTTACGTGCAAGCCTTCATCTTGCAAACAAAATAGAATCCTAATTCTCAAAGTCTGTTTTAGCTGATTGCCTAACTTTCCCTGACAACTTCATTATGTAATCATCACCAACCATTTCCCGAAATTCCCAATACTTGAACTTTGGACACAATGTAAATTTTATTGTTAGGAAAAAAGCTTACCAAGCCGGGTCAATGTTAATATTGAGACTTCCAATCTAAATTGGGAAGCAAATTTGCTATGATCCAAACTAAATGAACTGAAAATATGATGCCCACTTTGTCTGAGTGTGAATCCACTGAACATTTGCTCTTGCGTGGGATTATCTTATCTTTTGATAAGACAAGTAATATTATATATTAACGGGCCTGGATTCTTCCCAAGCCCGATTCTACCTTACGACGGGCTTATAAAAAAGATAGAGGAGGAGGTTATGGTGCGATTTACGGGGGTTAGTTAAATGTGATTTCAAATGACTTCTGGGGAGTTTCCAAATCTTCTGTTTGTCCATAGAGATTTTCAAAGAGTCTCCGAATGTCTCTTGTTATTGGTTAGAGACTTTTTTTAAGTTATTTAAATTCTATGAAACTCCATGTTATTGGATTAGGATTTCATAAGAGTCATTCCAACAGTCTTGTTATTCGAATGAGAATTGAAAGTCATTGATTTGTGTTTTTCAGAGATTTGGAGAGTTTTTTTTTTTGAAAAATAGGCATGGTTGAAATCTCTCCCCAAGAGGTGATATTTTGGGAGACTTGGAAATATGGGGAATACTTGTTTTTGAGAGCATGACCAAAAAAAAAATTCTCATTTTTTGTTTGAGCTGATGACCAAAGAATGGTCCATTTACAACGAGAAGATGCTGACTAGTGTACTTTTATTAAAATGTGGGATGAATGGAATAAATAGAATAAAAACTTATACATAGGACAACATTGAGATTTATTTTGACAACAACACATATTTTACTAGGTATTCATGGTACTTTTATTAACATTATAACGTGCATAATAAAAAAAAATGGGATTTGAAAACAACCTTTGTGATTCGTAAAGAAAAAAATAGTGAGATTTATTTTAACAATTAACATATTTTATTATGTATTCGTGGCACTTTGATTAACATTATAACGTGAATAATAAGAAAAATCAGTAGATGTTTTGAATTTTTATTTAGATATTATACTTTTTTATTTCTCTACAAATCACAAAGACTCTTTTTAAATCTCATTTTTTTGTCTCTACAAGTCACAAAGACTCACTACAACACTCTCAGAGAATCACTATAAATCTCTATATTTTCAGAGAATCTCTGAGAGTCACACAAATAAAAAATCTATGAAAGTCTATAGAAATCTTATTTGACTACCTCCCTGTTAGTCTTGTAGGGTGCTAGTCTAGCACCTAGATTAGCAATCCACGTCAGATAGCAAAATCACCTAAGTCTTATGGGAGTGCTAATCTAGCAGCCTAGATTAGAGTCCACGTCGACCAATCGATGAATGGTTGGCGCTTTAAATCTCACCGTCAGATTAATGAGATATATCGTCAAATAATGAACCATTCAAATAAAAGGTGTTTTTTTCCTTTGAATCATTCAAATGAAACTATCTAGCATGCTAGTTCACATAGCTAGCAACTGGTAGGAGAGAGAACTAGTGTTAACTTTTTTGCCACACTTTTTTTTTGAATTGCAACACTTAAGTGCTAATCTAGCACCTCCAATCTAGCCCATAAGACTTAGCCTCTGCGCCGCTTGGAGTGGTTGTGCTCTTATGTGAGATCTAAGGTCAAAAGAAAGGGCAGTTTTATAATCTATTCAGACTAGTCATAACATGGCCACCATATTGTCTGCAGTTCATAGCAGACAAAGAATGAGTTTGCTACGAGCGGCAGACTAATTACAGGATAAAATTCCTACAATTTGAATTTCTATTTAGTGGGGACATAGTATAACCACCACGGATTACACTGTTTGAGCTGATGTTAAAAACAATCATGCAGTTTTTAACCCGCCAGTACAAGAGAAATCCATTTAGTTTGCAGGACTATTGAAGTGGAAAACACTCGGGCCAGTTCAAAATTAGAGATAAGTTGCAATTACAGCTGCCAGTCCCTACTTTAATTCTGGTACAGACTTGTGTTTAGTGAATCCAACAACTTTAATTGCTCCATTTCTCATGAACCGCAACTCGAGCAGTCTTGTTATTCCTGCACCCTTCTTGATTTAAGAAAGTTTCAACCGTTTCTGTGATGTTGGCTTGTACGGCAGCAAAATAGTTGGCTGCTAACTGGGTTTGAGCTTTGAGTGTTGCAGATGCACTGTTGACTATGTGGCTCTTTGAGCTTCCAGCTACACAGCAACCAAAATGGCATTCAAGAGCTGCTAACAGTTTCATCATGGAGGTCAGCCTTGATGAAATCCTCTTAGCTATGATGCATCCAGCTGTACAAACCTGCACCAGCTACAGAATCAGTTTAGAGAACAACTACTGAAACGGCGCACAAGTTCAAATATACAATTGCAATAGAAGATCACTCGTTAAAAAGCAACAAATTAGATATGTTAACCGAGAACCTTAATATGAAAAACACCAGCACAGTGCACAGATGTATTACATGTTGAATAGAGTCAGACACATAGACAGCAAGAAAGACTTACCTATAGTAATCTGGATTCAGAACCATAGTTGCGGATTTGAGAAGACCGTAGTGTTCATCGACTAAAGTTTGTCAGCAAAAGGCTTTATCGTTGAAGGTCGATGTCATCCCCAGCTGATATAAGTACCTAATCAAGCCAATAAGAGCGAACCTTTTGACACTTGAGAGCAGCATAGATATTATTGTTGCTATTATTGCTATTGTATGAGAACAGCAAAGGGTATCATTTTCACACCAGAAGCTATGAACAAATGTTTGAGAGACGGTTGCAGAAGTATATGTAGGAATTCCTGATGCAAGTGTAAAATTCTTTGCGTGGTAGCCACAGTTTGGCAGCTTTATAGAAATTACTGAGTTCCAAAAGCAGTTATAAAATAGAGGTTACTCCAAAGAAGCAGACAGCATCATACATACTCAAAATTAAGATAGAAATGGACCTCAAAAGCTTAATCTTTGTGTATTCATAAGACTCCTGATTTTCTGTTGCCACAGAATTTTTGGCATGTGAGCCTAATTGTAATTATCAACACCCTAAAACACATACACAGGGCTTCAGGTCCCAAAACCGAAAAGGATTTTTCAACTCTTGATCAAGTTATAGAGAATCAACAATGCGGCTGTGCAAATTGTCACCAAGCCGTAAACACTGCCAATGGTCCCAACTGGCTCAGGTATATAAGCATTCTACCACTAAAACCAAGTGACAAACACTTGCAAATATTAGCTAGACATCTAAAACAAAGAAGATGATGCAAAACAGAACAAAAAGGCCTAATCAGATGAAATGACTGCTAATACGATACAACCACCAACTTCGAAGACTTGTAGATATGACTCATTTAAAACAATACAAAGATGGGGCAGAACAATACAAAATGTGAAAGTTCTTATGAAAACAAAAGCTACCAAATGCAAATAGGAATACAAATATCAACTTGCACTAACATCCTGATTAACTTATTTAAAACAGCTTCTACTTGGAACAAGATGAGCACCAAAAGAACTCTCTCTGCAGGAAGCTAATTCCAATGAGCAATTCTCTTTTCAGTAGCAAGGTTCAAACTCCAATGACCCAACTCCTTAGTGTCGAAAGGAACACGGAATCATAGACAAAGAAAGATCCAGTTTGTTACCAATAAAACACAAATGCTTGGATAAAACACCTTTTCAGTTATTAATCGTGTCTTTACTAGACACTAAGAGGCTACCTAATAACGAATTTTTAATTAGTCATGCCGAGATTGTCTTCGATAAGCTAAATCTGTGGATCAAACATGAAAGTTCTAATGACGAGTGATTCAACCTATCCCATCAAAAATGTAAATATCATAGCAAATTCCATGCCTTCGTCGTTCATGAGGGATATCATTAAGAAAGGAATGAAACCAGCCTTGAAAAATACAGCCTGAACTTCCTTTAACTTAAAATGTAATAATTTGAGAAACTGGCTACTTCTTTTACCAGATCAGAATATACAAAAATCAACAAGAAACACCAAAAACAAAATCACTTGAGAGGCATAAAAACG
The DNA here is from genome assembly GCA_023531295.1 of Papaver armeniacum. NCBI lineage: Eukaryota > Viridiplantae > Streptophyta > Magnoliopsida > Ranunculales > Papaveraceae > Papaver > Papaver armeniacum. Next base: position 1,157,614 of record JAJJWW010017191.1, read on the forward strand.
GCGTGTAGAAATCAGAAATTTCCAAAAGAAGGAGAAGAACTTTACCTCCCAGACGCTCCAGCAACATCCATTTTAACCACCAAATATCTTCCATCAGAGATTGAATAACCCATTGCCTGTCATCCACAATTCATAAGTGCTTTGCACCTGCATCAGCTGAACAGTTATTGCTCACAAGCATCCTCTTTCCGTCAGAGAACAACCCTCTTCTTGCTTCTTCACACCCACATTACCCATATTCTGCGTTCCTTGAATGATATTGCAAAACAAATCCACCAACACCGGTTCAGAACACAGAATCTTTGCATACCTAGGGAAGTAATTAATATCAATAACAGGATAACCATCACCAATTCTTGAATCCCTCTAGGGGTGTAAGTATACCTAAATACAATCAATCTTAAGTAGCTTATACAACGCGCAGTTCAACTACTAGAGATACATGAGATCCTACGTTGTTCTTGTTGTGCAAGTAATATCTATTCCTTGTACTACATGGAATTTCTTGTTTCTGACCCTAGGGAACTCATATAAATAAATCGTTCCCTCTTTGTGAATCTCATTGAGAAACCACCTAAAACTTTTGTTTCAAACTTTCTCTAGTGCATTCATATAAATAAATTATTCTCTTTTGTAACTCATATAGAAAACATCTTAAATTTTTGTTTCAACTTGGTACCAGTTCTCACCGATCAAAAAAACAAACTTGGTACCAGTTCTCTGTTTTATAACGTTTCTATTCTAGTAATTCAAGTCCATTACTAGTTAGAATTCCTTTTAACTTCTACTCCCTCCGTCCCTAATTAGATGAGCTACTTGTAGTTTGCACAAATTTTAAGGCAAGGAGGAAAGTGGAGTATATTTAAGTATTTTTTACAATTATACCCTTATGGGCAATAATTAGTAAAATTTAGAAATGATTTATCTCTTAAACTATACCACGGTTTTTTATAAACTTTATACCGTTGAAAAGCATTTTAAAACACCTACGCAACGAATATAAACATGACTATCAAATTATACATATTTCTTATAGAAAAAATAATCAATTAAAAGGGTAGTTTTAGAAATATCCCCTTGGTTAGTGAAATAGCTCATCTATTTGTGGACAAAACTAAAAACTAAGTAGCTCATCTAATTAGGGACGGAGGACTATATATATATGAGTAGTCTTAAATAGATAATCTCATATTTTTTTGGCCTAAAATAAGTTGCAAAGTAAACTTTCAAGAATAGCAACAATCCAGGTTTCTTTCTTTTTTTCGTTTTGTAGTTGCGATATTGTTTTTCTTTTAGGTTCAGGGTTACATACTTATTTTGAAGTTCATGGAGAAGTAGAGAGTTCGTTAGAGACTTTTTTCCTTTTGAAGCAAGTTCGTTAGAGATGGATGGGCATGATGATCCTTATGGGTTCGTAGAATTTATAGACACAACCATCACACTAAATCATTTGCCAAAATTTAATGGGGATTGTTCTAATCCTGATACATTCTTGGATTGGGTTGATGGAATAGAAAACATATTCAAACAAAAAGATGTAAAAGATCCATTGCGAGTTGAACTAGCAGTTCATAGCTTTAAGCCATTTGCACTATTATGTTGGAACAATCTTCAAATTTTCCGAGTTCAAGAAGGATTGCAAGAAATTACTACTTGGTCAGAGATGCGCGACGTGATGTACCATAAGTTTGTGCCGGAACATACAGAAAAGATGCATACATAAGGCTACTCAACTGGAAGCAACAAGGAGGTATATATGACTATCGAAGAATATAATGAGGTTTTCCAAAAGTTATGTTATAGAGTTGATATTAACGGGAGCGACGAAAAAATGGTGTATAAAGAAATTCACTACTTTTGTATTATTCCATTATATAAAGAAATTCACTACTTTTGTAAAATCTATGGGAAAGGGGTTGCTCTATATTTTAGAAGGACCCCCAAGGGAAAATATTTTATATTATTTTCTTATGCGTTCGCGATTTTCCTTAAGGGTTTTTCGGAGTTGCCAAGCTCAAGTTGAGCATCTACTACATATGCTAGTAGTAGGTGTAGTAGGGTGTTTTATCCTAGAGATATCCATCCTGTGAGGGCTATAACATCACTCTTGAGTGTAGCTGGGCGCTAATGTCTTAAGGGAAACGTGTTGAACACGTGACTCACTCTATTTTTCCAAAGTTTTGCCTTGTTGCTGTTGCGGAGATCTGGAGAGCTCGTCTGTTTCATCAAATCGATCACTTCCATTATAAAGGAGCTAAGTACCAATAACTTTTGCTTATTTGATTTTTCCTTGTTTTTGATTATTGCACCCAACAAAAATGATATAAACCAAACCCGAAATTGCTTTCTTGAAAATGCAATTCCATTCATGAGCTTGGTTAGTATCAAATTGGTAATTAATTTTGTAGTAGGTTTTTAGTACTTGTTTGTATATTATTTCCGATATGGAACTAGAAAGCATGTTCTAGTGGTATAGATAAGAACGAATTAGCAGATAAGAATTCAATATTTTTGATGGTGCATGTCTTTGACAAAACCAAATTAGTGTCATGTTGTTGTTTATCAGATAAGAATTCAAGATTTTTGATGTTATTACTGATTCCTATTTAAGAGATGCTTATAGCAGAAGAAAATTCGGATGTACTTTATACACTAGAATTTGCTTAATATATTATGGGTTACAAATGCACAAACATAGAGATTATAAAATTCATAATACAGATTATAACAAGTACTTATCAAACATGTGGCAAGTTTTGATGACCCCTGGTTTAATTTGAGTACCTATACGCCAAGAAACAATCTTGATGTCTGAGTCGAGGCATGAGATCGATAGTCAAAAATTGATATTGTAAACGAAAGATCAATCTCCACTGTGGTCGCCAATTGTTTGTGGGTGAAAATGGTTTCTGCTGATTTCGGTAATTTTGGGTGTGTGGGTGAGAAACGGATTTAAACCCTAAAAAATGTACTACAAGGGAGTACTTTAGATTCGTGAGATCAATCTGTAAAAGTCCGGCCTAAACCAAGAAATGGTCGTTCCAGACTTGTTTCGGTCACAAAGTGGAGGAGAATGGGTTGGTTTTGGGGATGGAAGCAAGGAAAGTGATGAGACCGAATAGTTGATTCGGAAGAGTAGTTGTGTTACGACTTGTATCGAGAAAGTGGGAAGCCAACGTATGAAAATCTAGCAAACGTTTTACGAGTGGTGTATGCTCTTGATTGAACTTGTTGTTCGATGGAAATAGGTGAGACCTATTTATACAAGTCGAAGTGAAACGTACTCTGGTCTCATTAAGGAATGGAAAAATGGGTGAGTAAATGGGACGAGGTGGTAACGTTAACACATGGAATTGATGTTCCATAAAACCGTTAACACATGGAATTGATGTTCCATAAAACCGTTAACGCATGGAATTGATGTTCCATAAAAAGAACGTTTCACCATTAACTCCCTGTATTTACTAACCGCCTCATCCTTATGACACTTCCTTATGACGGGCGTAGTGTACGCCGCACGTTGTAAACCGCTAAACCAATACCCAAAGAGGATCCCCGATTTGTGATATGTGTTGATGTCTCGAATTTTTTTGTGGAAAACATGTAGCATATTGTTGTTTCGTGGCAAGTCGTGCTTGGGAGACTTGCCAGCTTGGTGACCTCCGACGGTCGAGATTTTGCATCTTAAGACGAGAGGTAGCTGTTGATCGTTGTACGCTTTCGTTTTGGTGGCCGTATAGGGAAGGACAGCATGTGGCGCGACAAGGTTGGCATGGCATGCCTTGGCGCGGTTTGGCGTGGCCAAACTAGGGTTTTAGGTCAAAGGTTACCATGTGTTGTCTGGTAACCTTGGACGGCTAAGATTTGCGTCTTAGATGGAAAGATGGTCGTAGATTGTTGCAGGCCTTTGTTTTGGTAACCAGCGTTATGCATGGCGTGTTGGAACAGAAACATGGTTGGCATGTTTTAGCGAGAAGATGTGGCTAGCATGGTTTGCGATTGGCACAGTGGTGCGTCCAGCATGGTTGGCATGCCTTGGCACGGTGGGTGTGGCTGGCACGGTTTGCCATTGGAACAGGGGTGCGGCTAGCATGGTTGGCACGCCTTGGCGCGGTGGGTGTGGCTGGCACGGTTTGCCATTGGCACATGGGTGTGGCTAGCATGGTTGGCATGCCTTGGCGCGGTGGGTGTGGCTGGCATGGTTTGCCATTGGCACATGTGGTGTGGGAATTAGGGTTTTTGGCATATTGAAACCCTAATTAGTAATTAATTAGAAAAAAGGTACCCTGGTAATTTTCTCGCAGACATATTAAAGGTTCAATAAATGCATTTAAGTACGGTGACGTCACTGTCTGGCTAGGGTTTTACGATTTTAACCCTAAGTTAAAAACCACCATCAACACATTTCTATTTCGTTTGCTTGAGAATGTCTTAGAGTTGTTGTGTTCATCATTTGGATGTATTACAGGATTTTCAATAGTTACAATTTGGATCTAGAAGGAGGGGACTCATGTTGAGAGTTTACTCTCATTTGAGATTTGGAGAAGGAGTTGAAACTGTTCTCAAGCTTTCTTATTAAAAAATCTCTTAACGAGTTATTCTTTTTAAAAAAAAATTTGAAGTCGGTAGTCAAAAGAGTGCGATTATGTTAAGGATCTGGAAAGTAGAGTAGATTTGAACTTTATTTTGAGAGACTCCTTATTTATAACAGCCATCATCAGATTGAGCAGAAGCTAGATCCAGTTAGTAAAAGATCGTTGGCGAACCGGTGAGTAAAAGCTAATTTGGTAGAAGTTGGTTGATGGCAAAAGTTCCTGATCGGGCAAAGCACTTAGTAGCGTCAAGAAGAAGCAAACGTTTAGCGGCAAAGAGAGGGAGAAGAATGGATATAGGAGAAACATCAACTATGGGAGGAAGAAGTGGTGTGAATCAACAGCAAAACGACGACCTTAATGAGAACCGTTATCGAGAAGGATCGGTTCATACTACCGATATTGACACGGCTAGGGAAGAAGAACCAGTAGGTATGGAAAGAGAAGAGAATATCAATGAAGAGAATATGACATTGGAGCAGTTAAGGGAAGTACTTCGTCTAGAAAGAGAAAGAAATCTAGTGGAACAGAGAAGAAGACTTGAGAGACAGAACGACACCTTAACGCAACATAATCGTCAGCTGAATGAAGAAAAAACATCTCATGATCCACGAGGAGAAGAATCGGATGCGAGAACAGGTTCGTCAGTTAGGAGGAATTTACGTCAGAGATAAGAAATGCTGGAAAATGACGAAGATGAAGAAAGGATGCATGAGGAGAGAAGAGAACGAATAAGGAGACGCCAAAAGGAAAACATCGAATAAAGGGAGCTAAGGAGAGCACTGGAAGAGACTAGATGGGAAGATCGGAGGCTACGATTTGAAGAAGATAGAAGACGGGTGGAGGAGAGAGTTCGCGAAGAAGACAGGGTACACGAAGAAGAGATATTGCGCGAGGAAGAAAGATTATGTGAAGAAGAAAGAAGATATGAAGATGAAAGGGAACGCGAAGAAGATAGAAGGCGCGAAGAAGATATAAGGGATAGAGGAGGAATAAGGAATATGCGAGATGAAAGTGTAGATGAAATAAACCAAGCGGTTCTGAATGAATTACGAGATATGAGATCAATCATTAACAATTCCCGAAGAGGGGGATGAGTGCCACTAGCTGAGGCGATAGAAGGCGCTGACAAATCCCCATTTACAAGCGAAGTATTGGAGGCCAGAATTCCTACGAGATGTTCTTTACCAACCTTCGGAAGCATATTCAGTGGATCAGAGAGTGCAATGAAATACTTAAAGCAATGTACCCTTTCCTTGATGTAATGGGCACAAAACGAAGCTGTGGTGTGAAAATACTTCCCTGTCATCCTAACCAGGGAAGCGTTGGCGTGGTTTGACGGACTTCCTAAGAGATCAGTTTCTTCATTTAGAGACTTGCAAAGAATATTTTTAACAACTTACATAAGCAATAACATGTGGAGACCAGGAATAGAAAATCTATTCAACCTGAGGAGGAGACCTGGAGAGAGTCTGCGAGGTCTTGTGACGAGATGGAGGACTGTATGTAGTGAGCTCGCGGGAAGAGTTGATGATAAGAACTTCATCTTATCCTTTTTAAACGCCCTAATTCCAACTGACCTCTTGTACACTCAAATATTCATAATTCGTGAATCGTTAACGGTGAATGAACTCAGAGAGTACCAAGAAGAATATATTGCCTTAGAGGAGAAGCAAGCCCATCGAACCCGTGAACCCCATGGAGGTGCCACCCAACTCTGCCCAAGTTATGTTTCTCTGGTTTCCCCAAGTTCCACTAGACATACAAGTTTGTTAATGTGATAATAACAAACTTTAGTAATAATAAGATTTGCTTGCTTTATTTGTCTTAAATTTCCGAATAACTAAAGATTATTTACTATGTTATAAACTTTAATTTATATGGAATTATTAATGAGATAAATATAATTTAACGATAATATCTAAAATTACTAAAATTATTAGATAATATCAATATAATTTATTAGATTTAAAGATAATATCTAAAATTACTCAAAATACATAATAATACTAATTATAAAAATGGGTTTATATAATTATATAATAGTTCTTCGAGTTGGGTGGGTTGATTGGGTTAGTGGTTTTTGTGCCCATGCTTGCCAAAATCTAACCCTGGTTTATAAAATTTACTCCCAAGCAAAGTAGTTAATATCGTGTATCGGTATCGTATCTGTCGGGTCCGATACACCATACAAAACATAATATCCGTGTTTATAGGTGATACATTATCAAGACTAAATTTTTTAATGGTTGGTTTGTTTGCGGTATTCAAAATTTTCAGGAATTTATAATCTCATTGGATTATAAATTCTGGGATTCATGTAAATCCCTCGAATGTTTGGTAACTCTAAAATTCCTAGGATTTTTAGAATTTTTCTGCTTTAGAGTCCATGTACTATTTTGCATTATCCTAAGAATCTTAAAATTGCATATATATGTATGATTTAGAGTAAAAAAAGTGGGTCTACAAATCCCTTGATAGGTTTTCCAGCAAATCTTAAGGGGAGGGGTCGGACTCCATACGGAGGATTTGCTGGAAAAATGATTCCCGCGGGAAATGTGATTCCAGGGATTTGAACTAATAAACGTACCGACGGAAAAATAATTACACCAAATCCCCTGAACCCTTTAAATCCCACCTTTAAAATTCTACACCCAAACCTACTATAAATATTCATAAATGTTTAATTTAAAAAAATTGGTGCCATATGATGCATTAATTCTCACGATCAAAAGCTTCAAAATACGAATTTAATATCATTCCACTATTTATCCCATATGTACTACATCTATTTCAGATAACCATGTCGTTGCTACTAACTTGGATTAATGATATAGAAGATAAAAGGTCAACAATAATGACTTCTCATTTGATAAATCTTCAAAAGAAAGAGAATGAGCAATAAGGAATCATAGTTGTTTCAAGGATAAGAAACTCATTAAAAAAATGAAACAGTTGGAAATTTATTTACATAATGAAATGAGTTTTCAAGGATACAAAAGAAGGAGATTAATAGGAGGAAGGGATTTATTTACATATTTTGAGATTTTTATAAATTAATCTACCAAATTACCTTATCGATATTATCGGTGTATCGGTGAACCCGATACGTCGGTTTGTACCGGTAGATATGAGCGTTTTTATCGTTCACTCATTGTATCACCGATATTTTAGATATCGTAAAGGTTTTTTATACACGATAAAAAATATAATATCGTACGATACAACCGATATTGACTACCTTGTGCCCAAGCTTGACCAAAGTGTTGAAATGAGTTGTCCATGCCTGCCCAATGTTCGGGTTGGGTGGATTAACCCAACCCAAGTCCGCTCCTACAAATTGTAACTCCCTCAGGCAATTACCTAGGTGGTGATGCCAAGGTTTGGTGGGGAACTATATATGCTGCAAGAAGATGAAGTTGCTGGTTATGCCAATCCTATGTATTGGAATGCCATCAAAAAATGACTAAGAGGTCAGTTCTGTCCAAGCAATAATACTTGATACGCAAGGCAAAGTTTACGTAGGATAAAAAGGATGGGTACACCACAATCCTATGCAAATAACTTTCTTATGTCGGTGAAAGAAGCACGTGGCATGAGTGAAGAAGATTATATGTTCCAATTTCTGTTTGGTGCAAGTTCTTGGGTTATTGCGGAACTCAAGAAGCGAAAAATTATGAGTATCCATATGGCCATACAAGTTGGAGATCTTACTAGTGGCACAGAAACTGGAGATGTCCAAAGAAGCTAAGGAAAAACGCCATATGAAAGGAAAGATATGTTGGTAGTAAGCGTAAGCATGAGTCAAAAGAAGAGAACCATTCCCTTCAGCCGAAAGTTTAGGGGATGTATATATTCATAATAATGTCCAAAAATTTATAGTATGTTAGTACTTTAACTAAGCTAATATCAACATTAGTGAACATGATAAGCGTACCGAAATAGAATAACTACTAACTTAACAAATGTGGATGTCCAACATATTTTTAACTCCGCTCGCATCCAACTACATTATCTATGAAGCAGATGCCCATCCGCAGAAAAACGGATGAACCTATTCAAATCGTTATATTTTATCCTAAATGGTCACCCTATCAAATATAAATTTTGGAATTACAATTGATTATTTATAGAGGACCCGTTTATCGTCTAGTTTTTGGACCAACGCTAAAGATATTTAATCGGTGGTTCAAACAACATGTTTTTGAAACAAAAATATTATTTCCAGGACCAAAAATGTGTGAGGGTCGTTATGTCCTTTTTTGTAAACCCAAAACACACTCACCCTCACATATACACGTCTGTCTGTCGTTTGGATAACTGATTTGGGTATTAGTTTTTTTTTTTCTCGATTGAATTTCTAAGATGGATGAGAAGAAGAAGAGAAACAAGTGCTGGTTGTTGTGCTTAAGAGTAGATACTTCCTAAACACTCCAAGATCTTCACACAGAAAACAGAAAACTACGCGGAATTTAAAAAAGAACACAAAGAATTATAGTGGTTCGGCAATGTGCCTACTCCACTGTAGCAATAAAGTTCTTATTGAAACTTAGAGAATAGACTTCTTCACACACCTCTACAATTCAGACTAGGATACAATAACCAAATTGTTACACTCTTATTTATAGGCCTAGGAATAATCTAGAATTGCCTAGAAATAGAAGTCCTAAATAGAAAACTATTTCCTAATGTAACTTAGAAAACAAATTCCTAAAATACTTGAGGAGGTGCAAACGATTTAGGGAAATCGTTTGATCTTTTCCTAAAACAGTGTGTTTCCTAAATCAAGCCAATAACTAACAATTCTCCATCTTGGCAAGATCTAGGACAACTTCACTATTCTCTAATTTCTCCACCTTGGCATGAAATCGACATTCCATTTCCTTCAAACTTTGCTTTGCTTTCACTCGTCGATAGATGCTTCACTACTTCAATCATCAAAAAAGATGCTTCACTCCCTTTTTGGGCTTCACATGTGCTTGACAACACCCTACACCCTAAGGTGTCTTCAAATATGCACAATGCTGATCAAGTTTAGAAAATGTCTAAACTTTTCACTGTCACCACTTTGGTGAGCATATCTATTTGGATTGTTGGAGGTTCCAATCTTTTCTAAAAATTTCACCTTCTTTAACAATTTCCCGTACTTTGTGATGTCGTACATTGATATGCTTTGTTAGAGCGTGATAAACTTGGTTCTTATCTAGGTGTATTGCACTTTGACTGTCACAATACACTCTTACTTGCTCTTTGCCGAATACCCAACTCCTCAAACAAACCTTTCACCAAACGGCTTCCCTTATACCTTCTACAATGACCATTTATTCAGAAACCCGGTTGTCGATAATGCTATTGTTGGTTGGAAGGTTGACCTCCAACTTATCGATCCACTCATGCTGTAAAAACGTATCAAGTGGACCGAAACTTGTCCAAATCACCAGCATCGGAATCACAAAGATATCCTTCTACTTTGCTTGAGTTCCGATTTCGTGAGAACTTCAATCCAACATCTACGGTACCTTGAATATACCGCAGAATCCACTTCACAGCCAGCCAATGTTGCTTCGCTGGATTATGCATATATCTACTAAAAACACTAACGGCTTGTGAAATATCATGCCTAGTGCATACCATAGCATACATAAGGCTCCCAACAGCACTTGCATGTGGTATTTCAGCCATTAACCTCTGCTCCTCCACTGTTTTCGGTGACTGTTCAACATTCAATTTAAAGTGTCGAGCCATAGGTTGTGCTACCATTTTAGAGTTTGCTTCTAAACAAGATTTCATATCTCTCTCAATTTCCATTCCCAAATTTTCCTTGCTTCACCGAGATCTTTCATCTCAAATTCATTACTAAACTGATTTTTCAATCGTTGAATCTCCACCTTACTCTTAGACGCAATAAGTATGTCATCTACGTATAAAAGTAAGTAGATAAAGGATTCATCTTGGAGTTGTTGA